>JAMWYP010000083.1:1207500-1641089 GCA_025563575.1 Acacia pycnantha
TCTTGTTTGGGTCAATTAGGAGTCCCTTGGTGGAGTGCTAAGGTTTTTTTGCTATTCTATATTTGTGCTAGTCACCAGCCCATTTGAATTTAAGTGGAGTCTGAGAGTTCAAAGGCTTTGATACCTGTTCTTTTGGTGCTCGCAGCTACAACTTTGACAAGCTGGCATCTTCTTGTCACATTTTGCTCTCTTCATATGGCCCTGAAAATGAGATTCTTTGAACACAAGCCTTTTGAGCAGCAAGCTGTCATGGGATTTGGGATTCTAAATGGAATTTCAATAGGGCTTTTAAACTTGAGCCTGGGGTTCAATTCTGTGGGCTTCTATCAGGTGTAGTTATTTATTCTAGTTCTGTTTCTCTGTGGTGAAATTTCAATCTTTCATGTATTGAACAGTTTTTTCAAGGTATTCTGAACTCAATTATATTTGCATTCAGATGACAAAGCTGGCTATAATTCCATGCACTGTTCTGTTGGAAACCCTTTTCCTTGCGAAGAAATTCAGGTCTTGTCTAGCCTCCTGCCATTAATATGGCATTTATGACATAAGTTGATATATATATATATATATATATAAATTTGAATATCCCTGTAAGCAATGCAATGGAAGTTTTTTATGGGACAGTACAAATATATCATACAGTTGAACAAATGTATCGTACACAAAGCCTTTTTGCTTCTGTTTTTATTTCTTATTTTCTAGGTTTTTCTGATTACTTTTAATGAACCACATCTATTTAGAGTGGCATCTTACAAACTTCAATACGTCTCTCTAACGCCTTGTTTTCACCTGATCTATTATTGACACAGTCCAATACTATGCTTCATTTTGTTGGGGTGACCCGGCGATTTAAGTTATGTTTAATTTTAATAGCACTTGAACAACTTTAAAATGTATTAATTCTTCTATTTGGCTGTAATTGCAGTAAAAGAGTTCAATTTTCCCTTTGTATCCTCCTTCTAGGTGTTGGGATTGCAACAGTCACCGACTTGCAGCTCAATGCTTTGGGCTCTTTCCTATCTCTTCTAGCAGTGATTGCAACATGCGTTGCTCAGATTGTATCCTTTGAGAAATTTTCTATTTTATCAGCACCTCAAATTATTAGCAGAGCAGAGATATTTTGTCATTGATCCAATCAATTGATCAAACCGAGGGAGTAAACTCTTGAATACGTTCAACTGGAGCATATGCTCTAACTCTAGACATGGCAAAGAAGTTGTTCAATTTGGCCTGAAATGGGCCTCTATCTCTGTGCCTTGTTGACTGCTATTGAATTCGCTTGTTTTTGCCAATTGCTATTGAATTCATTTGAACTATAGAGAAAATTTTGAGAAAGATGGTTAATATCTTAACCAGCCTTTTTCAGATGACCAATACCATCCAGAAGAAGTATAAGGTCTCCTCCACCCAGCTTCTATATCAATCATGTCCTTATCAATCAGCAACCCTGTTAATCTCTGGTCCCTATCTGGATAAACTGTTGACCGGTCATAGTGTATTTGCCTTCAAGTATACAACCGAAGTGACGGTGAGTTACTAAAGAGGATTCATAAGATTACATTTGCCCTGATTTGGGTAATAATGCATATTCATGAATTGCAGGCGTTTATTATTCTGTCGTGCCTCATCTCCATCTCAGTAAATTTTAGTACATTTCTTGTGATTGGGAAGACATCACCAGTGACGTATCAGGTTCTGGGACACCTAAAGACATGCCTAGTGTTGGCATTTGGGTATATATTAATCCGAAATCCGTTCAGCTGGAGGAACATCCTTGGGATATTGATAGCCCTCGTTGGCATGATTTTGTATTCTTACTGTTGCACTCTTGAGAGTCAGCAAAAGGCTGGTGAAGCTGCAGCCCAAGCATCAGGCCAGGTTTGTTTTATGCTGAGTTTGTTTCTGTCAACACATTGAGTTAGTTGTCTCCTGATTTTGTGTCATCATCTCCAAATTAACACTGGCAGGCAAGGGACGGCGAAGATGATCATCTCATTGGCATGGAAAGTGGAAATGCGGCATTCAACAAGAGGCCTCTCTATGGAAGCAAAGGCGAAGACTAGTCACTAGTTGGACCGATTAGGAACAACAATACTTGCGTCTTACTTTTTGCATTTTCTCTTTACAGCTTTTCATTTATAACATATCACAACAGTATTATTTTTCAATACAATTTTTGCAGATAAGTAAATAGTTCCTCGTCACATCATATATTACTAGTATTATATTTATCGTGTTTTAATTGCAGTTTAATTTAATCTCATATTCCTACCCTTTCTCTCAAACTTATTTTTGTAAAAAGAAAACTTTGCTAGTGCGTGCGATTTCTCAATGTAGAATCAGCCTGGCCTTCAATTGATCTTAACCAACGATAGATGAGTGAAATAAATACATGGTCCGAATCACGTCAAACTATGAGTAAACAAGATTGATATTTATATAAAATATAAAATGTGTAAAAATTTCCACGACACAATCTACTATATATATATATATTAAAAAAATTCCCAAGTATAATTGATTCCGTGTTATTTTTAATTTGATTTTCACGTTTTTACAAGGCTTGATTGTTAAAAAAATATATAAGTATAAATTTTCAAAATATTTTAAGTATATTTCAATTAAACAAATTTGGAGTCAATATGTTAAGGTGCAAATTTGTTCGGGAAATTTTCGCTTAGATACAATGTTACTCTAAAAGTTTTTTAGATTCAATATTGCATTGGAAGTGTTAAAATAAAGCAATATTGCTTTTTTCCATTAAAAAGTTAATTGTCAATATCATTTTTTCAATAGCATTGAGCACTATTGCTACATTTTGAACTTTTAAAATGACATTGAGTCTCAACATTTTCAGAGCAACAATGCTCATAGAAAAGACTTTCGGAACAAATTTATACCTTATCCAACAATATAAAACACCACCCTAAGTATTTTTGAAAAATTACATGTTGGTTTCGCACATAACACTTAAATGAGTTGTACTACCTCCAGTCCTAATTATAAGACCTAGTTGACTTTTTTTGAAGAGATTAAGGAAGTTAAATAAGTTAGTTAATTATTTCATATGTTGTATATCTTTAGATTATATGTTAGTTTTTTAGTCAAACTAATTAGTTTGAAGAAAAAAGTGAAAATACAAATACTTTAAAATAATTTAATTAACTTCCTTAATCGCTCCAAAAAAATCAATTAGGTTTTATAATTTGAACTGGAGAGAGTATTATTTATAATTTATAAAACGTGTTCTGTTAAACAAAATCTATCCCATCTGCTTATATCATGAACTTCAAATGTAACTTTTTATAATTTTTCAATATATCACTTTGCCTTTTCTTAGAAAAAGGAGCTTTTCAAATGGGCTATTTCAGTAAAACCAACATATTTATAAATAACATAAAATTTTAACAAAGGCATGCTAGCGGTCATGGCTTCACTGTAACGAATCTCACATTGGTAAAATGAGGGAAGTTTCTTGGGTACATATAATATGGGGTTTAAATTTCTCATATTGCATGAGAAGGAAAAGATTCCTACACACATAAAATGGTGAGAGCCATATATATATATATAATGGCATGCTAGCGGTCATGGCTTCACTGTAACGAATCTCACATTGGTAAAATGAGGGAAGTTTCTCGGGTACATATAATATGGGGTTTAAATTTCTCATGTTGCATGAGAATGAAAAGATTCCTACACACATAAAATGGTGAGAGCCATATATATATATATATATATATATATATGAGTTCTACTATTTTATACGTGTGAGACGTGATATCGTGGAAGTCCATAATCCATATCCATAATAAACCACAAATATCAATGTCATTCCTCGTAGTAGTATTTTTCTTCTTCCCCAATCAATTCACCACTACTTTTTTTTATTCTTGGGTCAATCAATTCAATTCACCACATCTCATGATTAGTTTGACAAATAAAGACGTAGTTTTGACTGGCGAGAGAGATAATTACCGGGTGGGATTTCATCCACCTTTGCTGTTGGCTGTTGGAATCGGACCACAGTCTCGGCCATATGCCATTCTTCGATATACAGTTTGACCTTTTTATGTCTCTCCTACCTCTCTTCCTGTATTTAACACGTTCCTCTCTGTTGCTGCCTACCCATTTCAACTTTCAAGTTCAATTCCTGATCTTCTCACTCCTGGAACGATGACAAACTTCCTTCTCTTCGTACACTCTCACGTCTGCAATTTGGAACAAGTCAAAATCGAATTTCTGTTCTCCAATAGTTTTTAGATTTGCTTTACAAGTCCATTCCACAGAACTCCATTTGGTATTAACTTGTTTGTTTAGTTTTTCGATTCCTGATAGCCTTGCTACCGCGACTTTCATGAACTAAAACCATCTAGATTATAATCACTGGATCTAAGATTCTAAGCGCGTTTCTTGCAATTCGCTGGATTCCACGCTTCTCCCGGCGCCCAGTTGCAGTTTCATCCCTCAGTTTCTACCTCTTGTAAGTTCTCTTAGTTGTTTTCTGGATCAAGTAGTTGCTTTGCTTTCTGGGTCTGGCTAATCCTGCTGCTGTTGACTCTACAACGTTGTTTGCTTGAATGTCTTTGTCTTGTTCTTTGATTTCTTTTTTGACGTTTTGAATTTGGCAGTTTTTGAACTTTTGTATTGTCACAAGGCTGTTGGAGCAAGGACAGAGAGATGGGTGAGGGAGAACGATTTCAGCTGGGAACTATCGGGGCGTTGTCACTATCCGTGGTATCATCAGTGTCTATTGTAGTTTGCAATAAGGCGCTAATGAGCTCACTGCGCTTCATTTTTGGTATGCTCACAATTCACAAAACTCTCTAGTAGTTGCAAAATAAACATCGTTGTCTACTTTGCCGTACTCCGTCAATTTTCGGATCATCTATGATGGCTGCAGCCGTGTTTGCTCTATTTCTGCGTGCTTTACCGTGATTTGATTTTCAATTAAAATAAGGTTTGATAAAGCCTTTTGATGACAAGAATAGGAGACTAATTTCTGTTGTTGTAATATCCGTTTGAACCATAGAAACGAGGGTTTGGAACAACTTTACCTTTTTGCTTGTTTTATTTTATATCCCCTCCACAATTTTGCTGGAAATCGGAAATTCCTTATTGTACATGCTGCTTCCGTGTTCTCCTCCAGTTCAGCTGCAGATATTCTAATACCAATAGCCTGCGCAACTAATCCAACCACCAACCTGGCAGCACCACAATTATTGCTGTTGGTTGGATTTGTCAGTTTTGACCTATCGTTTTTCTTAAAGCTTTTGTTTGTGTAATTTATTATTCATAAGACATCATTCATGGGAAGGTGAGGCAGTCTTCTGTTATCTCTCTCATTGTAAATTAATAGTACTCCCTCTAGTCCTTATTATAAGGCACCAACCACCAACATTTTTTGGTCTTTATTATAAGGCACCAACTTACTTTAACTAACTCATTTATTACTACATTTACATTATACTCTCATTTTTAACTAACTCATTTAAACCTACATCATTAAAGTAGGGGTAAAGTTGGAAATATTTATTACTTTTAGACCTCATTAATGACTTAACCTCCATTCCTTTTGGTCCGCGAGAAATTGGTAGTTGGTGCCTTATAATAAGGACCAGAGGGAGTACTTTTTAAGTTGAAGTAAATCTTTTTTCCCCCAATCAAGCCAGGGTTTGAACCTGCTTGCCTCGCTAATACTAATTAGATCATTATGTAAATCAGAACCATTCTGTTATAATTCTATAAGTTTACATATTTTCAGTCCAGTAATGAAAAGCGAGTTTATCACATGACTTATTAGGGATCTGCTAAAGGCTTTGCTTAGTTCCTTTCTATGTTAAATTTGAGCTTTCCCTTTTAATGTTTGTTATATGCATTATCTGATACACATGCAGCTACAACTTTGACAAGCTGGCATCTGCTTGTCACATTTTGTTCTCTTCACGTGGCACTAAAAATGAGATTCTTTGAGCACAAACCTTTTGAGCAGAAAGCTGTAATGGGATTTGGGATTCTTAATGGCATCTCAATTGGACTTTTAAATTTGAGCCTGGGGTTCAATTCTGTTGGCTTTTATCAGGTAAGATTCAGTTTTTCTCATATACATAATTTATATCTTAATGTTTAATCTGTTCTTTAAGGTATTCTGAATAGCTCGATTATAATTCAGATGACCAAGTTGGCTATTATTCCGTGCACTGTTCTGCTGGAGACCCTTTTCCTGGGGAAGAGATTCAGGTCCCGTTTAGCTTCCTGTGATTAATTTATTTTAGGTCTATGAAAGATGTGTTGTCTCATGAACCTACCTTTTCGTTTAATGTCCTCTTTCTGTTCTCTATTCTCATTCTTGTTACTCAAATTTCAAGTCATACGTCATTTTTCTACATGTCAAGTGCCATTTTTGCCATGTAACTGATCTCTGGAACATTGTTTTGATGCGAGCTACAATAACATTCCATTGCATTTTATTTGCTCAAGTGAAGTTGCCCTTGATAGCATTTGCATAAATTGTAGTAATATGTATTAATTTTTGTCTTAATTTCCTTTTACCTTGATTGCAGTAAACGAATTCAACTTTCCCTGGTTATCCTCCTTCTAGGTGTTGGGATTGCAACAGTCACTGACTTGCAGCTCAATGCTCTGGGCTCTTTCCTATCTCTTCTTGCAGTGATTACAACATGCGTTGCTCAGATTGTATCCTTTTGGAAAATCAAATTTTCCTAGTCAAGTTTTTAGCATAGCTGAGATATTTTTGTTATCGATTAAATGAAATGAATTAAAAAGCTTAAAACTAGGGGACTGAATTTTGAATCTGTTTTGCTGTAGTTCATACACTACGGTTCTTAATCGTGTAAAAATTTTCTTCAAGAATCAAGACAACTATGACGTTAGCCACTTTGAGAAAGATTTGTCATTTAATGCGCTCCTATTCTCTTTGGATCTTAGTTAAAATGTGAATCTCTTTGTATATATGAAATCCACATTAGCCTGGAATAGATCTCTCACTATTTTACCTGTCAAGAGATTCTCATGCCTTGTGTTAGCATCATTAAGGAGGATATTATTCTCGGTGAACCTTGAAGCGTGAGAAAGATTATCCCGTCTCTGCCTTTTTCTTTAAATTTCAGACCTTTTATCTTGTGTCTTGTTAAGAACTTAATTTGGCCCCTTTAGATGACAAATACCATCCAGAAGAAGTACAAGGTTTCGTCCACCCAGTTGCTGTACCAATCATGTCCATATCAAGCGGGCACTTTATTGATCTCTGGTCCTTATATGGACAAACTTTTGACCAACCGAAATGTATTTGCTTTCGACTACACAACGCAAGTGATGGTGAGAGTTTTAGACTTTATTTTTTTAATGAGGTTAATTTTGCTGTCCAACTCTTGTTTTGATATGTTCTTTTTTGTCACGTTTGCATTGCAGTTTTTCATCGTTCTTTCCTGCCTCATCTCCATCTCAGTAAATTTTAGCACCTTTCTCGTGATTGGGAAGACGTCTCCAGTGACTTATCAGGTTCTTGGACACTTGAAGACATGCCTCGTATTGGCTTTTGGCTATGTTTTGCTTCATGATCCAGTCAGCTGGAGGAACATCCTGGGGATTTTGATAGCTCTGATCGGGATGATTTTGTATTCTTACTATTGCACTCATGAGAATCAGCAAAAAGCTGCAGAAGCTGCAGTTGAAGCGTCCCAGGTTTGTTTTCACATAATTAGTGTGGCATTTCTCTAGTTATCTCGGTCGAACGTGGTTTGTGATTGCTGAGTTTGATGGGAACTTATGCAGGCAAGTGAAGGTGATTCAGATGCTCTGCTTAATGTGGAAAATGGAAACGCGGCTTTGACCAATTCTGGGGGACAAAAGGGCCCTGCATGGGGCAAAGATAAGGACTAGTTCGCCTTAATTTATGGTTGGACTTTTGAGATCATCAAAGGCAGTAAGTGCACAGTCCTTACAAAGGGTTTATACCAAATTCAAATTGAAATTCGAAAGTACACAGTCGCTTATCAATATATAGCCATGCTTGTTGATGAACAGATACATGGATATCTCTTGATCGTATTCCAATTCCTGTAGTTGTGTTATCCAAGGTTTTTTCTTTCCCGAAGATGTTCAGCTGTAACTATTTCCAAAAGGCATCATGAGACTGCTAGTGCATTTCAGGCTAAGCTTTATTTTTTTGGGCTAATCTGCCCATGATGGGCAGTTTGGAACTTTGCCCTTGCTGGGCCAGGCTAAGCTTTATTACTCTTCATTTCTTTGCCTTGAATATTTTATAAGTATTGCTAAAGAGACTAATCGAAGTCGGAATCTCTCTTTGGTTACCAACACTCACGTGATTGTAAATTTGTTTGATCTTCGTATTTTTTTCCCTCAATCTTTTTGTTTTTTGATATTAAAGAAGGCCAAAACCTTAAAATAAAGCAGAGCTTACATATGTGGGGAAATTAATCTCAAACTCTCATTTAAAACCCATATCCTTAGGTGGCTAGGACAAGTATCTAAAGTAATAGACTTTGAAATACCAGACTTTGCCAACGCATCAGTCACGCAATTTAAGTCTCTGGGAATATATGTAAAGATAACCTTCCACTTTTTTCCCTCAATCTTGTTTGCGCGGTAATGTGATGATTTATCTTGATCATCGTTTGTATGCTTAACAGTTAACAGTGATCAAGGACGAAGCCGTTCTAGTGTTAATTTTAATTTAATATGAAAATTCAAAATTTGATTTTTTTTTCCAGAGATATATTTGTTTTTAATTTTGATTTAGTTGATGGATTATCATTGAAGTATTGACCTATAAATAATTTTTAAAAATATATATTTTCTCTCAAATAATAAATGATTATTCCCAGTTGACATTGAAACTAATGATAAAGCATTTCATGCAAGAACTACAGACTTTGAGATATTGCCTTTCCTTTTATTTCTCCATGCATCAAAAACTTACATAGTACACGGGGCATCAAGGGCTAAATTAAATCAGAATGTGTCAATATATTTAGGGTTATACGATGAAGCCTACAAAATATTAGAAACTAGACTCCTTAAATACTCTCAGGTCCTTAATATAAGATATATTTACCTCATTTAATCATATTAAGAAAGTTAATTGAGTTATTTAATATGAAATATATTTTCTAAAATATCTTAATAATCTTCATTAATTCCAACATTCTTTCTTCTCCTTAATTATTGTTGAGGGAGCATCAATAGAGGTAAATTAGGAAAAGATTGACAAATATAAAAACTATGTCTTATATTTAAGACTAAGATCAACTTCCCGAATATGTCTTATATTAAGGATATGGGAGTATTATATATTTTTCTTTGATAATTTGATTTAATATTGATCCAAAGAAAGAAAATTAACTGGGGAAAAAACGTGAAATAAAGGGCTTCTAATTCTGCTTCCGAAAAAATCATTGGGCTGTAATTTCATGAAGGAAAAAGGCTTGTGAAATAAGATTGGGCCCATATATAATCCGACTTGCGCCAAACTTAAACCTAAAGATTTTCACATTCGCTCGTCTTCTGCACGACAGTAGTCGGAGGCGCCGCTTCGAGCTTCAGATCCCATTCAGCCATGGTTGTTTCTTCTCCAAAGCTGCTTATTTCGGACTATTAGCTTTCAATTCCTCTTGATTTTCGTTATTTCCTTTCGTTCATGTACTTCCCGCTTACTTTTTTTCCTTTAATCCTTTTGCAGCCTTTTAAGAGAAGGAACGGTGGTCGCAACAAGAATGGCCGCGGACACGTTAAATTCATTCGATGCTCCAACTGTGGCAAATGTTGCCCCAAGGTATTGCATTCCAACGCTAATCTTAAATTTTTGTTCTTTGTTGTCAAGTCTCCTTCCTACCTTTGTTTCGTGGCTTGGACTTGTTTCTGACCTTTGTTTTTTTTATAGGCTATGCATTTTTATTTGAAATTCATGGTTTTAATTTTAGTTTTGTGATTTGTGCGGGAAAAAATATAGGACAAGGCAATTAAAAGGTTTCTTGTGAGGAACATTGTTGAGCAGGCTGCAGTTAGGGATGTTCAGGAAGCCTGTGTCTATGAGCGTAATATTTTCTACTTTTTGGTTTATTTTTTCAACTATGTATGTATACGTTATCCCTTCCGTCGCAAAAGCCTTAATATCTTACTTAATTGTATGCAGAATATACCCTTCCCAAGCTGTATGTTAAGATGCAGTATTGCGTGTCCTGCGCAATTCACTCCCATGTTGTGAGGGTTCGATCTCGTACAAATAGGAGGAACCGTGAACCCCCACAGCGCTTTATCAGGCGCAGGGTATGTCAATTTATTATGGCATTCTCCTGTTTTTGTTCATGTTTTATGAATTTTGTGGCCTTGTACCATATCTCACTGAAATGGCTGTTGAATATGAATTTACTCATCAAGCACTTTATAATTCTGGAATCACTTGAGGAAGATACGACCCTAATCAACTGATAATTTAATTAGTGCTTATTCTGCTCTATCTTAACCAGTTGATAATGAAAATTTCCCCGAGTGTTGATTTAAACTAAGACAGTCCATTTATAAGTTCATTCACTTCTACAAGTGTGAGCTCATTGATGGGTTAATTTACAAAACGTTATCCAAGTGGTTTTTTAGTTGGATTTAAATCTAGTTATTTAGATATTGTTCCTGATAATGCTACTTTTCGCGGAGTCTCTAGTTCGATGTTGTTTAGCTTGTTGACTTCTACAATGTTGTTTATTATAAATGGGATTGACAGCTTATTTTTCTTTTTGTTTTCCCTATCTTTTGAATTTCATATTCAGTTAACTCTGCTATAATTTAATTTATTGCAGCAATTCATTTGGTGAAAATTGAGTGATTCGCCATTGTGAAATATTGGAATTATTTGTGCCCTTTTATTTTTGCTTTTGTGTAAAGTATCAGGCTATCAGATTGTTTTTATAATTCGTGCTCAAGCTTTTTATGAATCATGTTATAATGAATATATGGTTGATTTTCAGGATGATCAACCAAGGCCTGGTCAACCTGGGCAAGGACCTCGTCCTGCTGGAGCAGGAGCTCCCGCCCGTGCCTAAAAGCTATTCTTGAGTTTCAATTATGTTGTTTCTCCCATATAATATGATAAACTTCACTGCTGGCTGATCTTTAAGGATTTCCCCTTTGTTGTTGGTTTAGTTTATGGAGGATTTATAACTGTTCGAATTAGTATAATTTGTTTTGAATGGAAAATGACCTTGAGGAATGGCATATTTTGATTTTGTGAAGCTTTACTTGAAGCCATATTTTCCCATGGAATCCTCATTCCCTTTCTGTTGATTTTGAAACACCAATTCATCACTCCAAATGGTGGCTCCTTTATTTTTTGGTCCTCCATACTGTATCTCTCTCCCGTTCCAACTTTGGACCCATTCAAAATCAAAATTGAATGCTTTTGTGATAAAATGGAGAAGGATCTTTAATTCGCGGGCGCCTTGCTTCCCTCCTGCAAACACAATGCAATGATATGAGCATTCTCGCGGTTCACTCTGACGAATTATCATGTCGTGGATTGAGCGTGGTTGGAAGTGAGGAGAGTGCATAAGTGGGAGCTATGTTACTGTGGTGGCGGAACTGCCTTGGAAGGACCAATGGTCGTGCCAGAGTGTGGAGCATGATCTCAAAGGGCTGAAATAGCGACAGTCGTCATATGGGGCATCACCTTTCTTTCCACAAAACCTTAGACTTAAAGTGAAGGTGAGCATTTAGTTTTTAGTTAATGGGCCTGTTTAGGTTGGTGGTAGGAGATGTGTCTTAAAAGCAAGCTATCTGACTTTTAAAAAAGCTCGGTAGGAAAAAAGTCAGGTTATAGATAATGATTTGTGTTTAGATTGATGGTGGTAGAAGTGGCGGGGCCCACATCTAAAAGCTGAGAGCTTTTTAGAAAAAGCTAGATGCTGGAGCTTTTTCCTTAACTGACTTTTTGAGCTCTTTTGACTTAAAGTTAAACAATGATCTAGGCAATCCAAACAGGTTCTATTTTCTTTTGATCATTGTGTGAGCGTTGACTTTTAAGCTACTGCATTTTTTTGCCTTTTAACGCTCAAATTAAAGTGAATCTAAACAGTCCCATATTAAATACCGAACTGAGATCCAATTAACTGAAATATTTTTTAAAAAAAATATGTTAATAACCGAATTTTTTATTTATTATTTACCAAATAAAAAATATATGAATAAATTTTGTAGAGAGATTATTTTTTATCCTCAATATTAGATTAAATATATAAAACAAATCAAATAGATTTAAACTATCTACAGATTTTACATAATAAAATTTAAAATCTATACCTATTTAATTGTAAGATAATTAAGTGGCAATAAAGTCACGCAAAAGCAAAAGAAAGAGCTCCTCTCATTTTTAGTGTGCGCCAAGGTGCCACATAGTAAGCCAATAACCACCAGGTCCTGCGAGTGGTGGCAAGGCGCCGGACGAAATGAAGAAGCCATGATGAGGCTGAATCAGAAGAAGACACCCCCCACTTGCCAAGCTACATATAAGCAGCTCATGCTGATACGGCGTGCCCTGAGTTTTCCTAAAACAAGCTACAAGTGGGCAGCGTGCCCTGAGTTTTCCTAAAACAAGCTACAAATGGGTGTGCCCACTCTATCCTTGAACCCTCCTTCCTCTGCCTTCCTCTCCAATGGTGGGCCTGTTCAGATCTCTTCTCATCAGAGGTTCAACAAAAGCTTCCAATTCTCAGTTTCGGCAAAACTAGACAAGGAAGAACCCAAGTCCAGCAAGAAATCTCTGTTCTCTAGCATCACCGAAGCTCTGGATTTCTCCCAGGTGAGATCCGCCGAGGATGCCCTGCTTCTCGAAGACGCCAGACAGGCCACAAGTTCAGGAGAGAAGATGAGCAGGGAACAGGTATACATGAATGTCCCAACTCTTCAAAATATTGCGTCTTCCTAACTGAACTGTTTGTTTCTTTGATCAAAGTATGGAGCTCTTAGGAGGAAAATTGGTGGGACATACAAGGATTTCTTCAAATCGTATGTTGAAGGTGAGTAATATCATTCCACCACTTGTTTTGTGGTGCGAATTTGAATTCTGACGTTCTTAAGTGAATGGGTGCAGTGGATGGGGAATACGTAGAAGAGGGATGGGTTGACAAAACTTGCAAGATTTGCAGAAAGGATACGAGAGGTGAGGGAAGGCAGGTGGACAAGTTTGGAAGATATGTTCATGTGGCTTGCTTAGACAGTTCCAAATCCGGCAACTTCTTCACCAGATTGTTCTCCCGATGATCCAATCCCCTTGCCCATTACCCCATTTTACCCTTCATTTTACAATGTTTTGCTTTAGTATTGTGTCCTATATATACCAAAATGAAACTTATTTTTGTAGCGACACTTGTGACATTGGTTATAATACCAAAATGAAACTTATTTTTGTAGCGACACTTGTGACATTGGTTATAATTCCAAAATGAAGCACCGCAATACAGAGCCCGATTGAAACGAACCATGAGATAATATACAATATAATGAACAGCATAGGCAAGTGTACAGAATTTGGTATATGTATGTATTGACTGAGAGAGGTCAATGGAAATCATAACACACATTTCAACTAATTAACAAAAAACGACTGCAAATATGCATTATTGCGCTGGCTTCATATTCAATAAATAAACTGAATTATTTAATGCTTTTAGAGTAGGCTGAACTGTAGAATGAATTTCAACGTAGGAACTGAACTTTATTTAACAACTTAAAAATGAGGCGGAGAAATATTGTTCAAATGAAATAATTGGTTTTTTAATCCCTTATATTATTTAATGATATAACTTACTCCGTCTGTCTTGTTTTATTTGACATAAAAATGTCATTTTTTTATAAGAAAATTTTAGGAAAGGGGTTGTGTTCACCTATGATCCAAGGGAAGGCGAAATCTCCCTTCCTCCTAGGTGATACCGATGTTGGGTAGGGCGAGCCATCTATTACCCTCAGGCGTTAACCTAGGCACTTAGGAGTTAGGATGCCTCCCCCAGCGCCTTGACTAACTCCAGGATCGAACCCCCTCCCTTTGGTGAGAGACATAAAATTATTTTATGTGTTAATCAAGGCACTATTTCTGTAAAAAAAAACATGGGTTTTTTTTCCCCTTACAAAAAAACAAGTAACGTAGTTCTGTTTTCAACTTTGTATGGAAGCCCAAACCCTAATTTTTCCTGCGAATCACAAGCCCAAGGCCTAGACTAACGCTAATAATGGCGGGAGACGAGTAGAGAACCGTTGGCCAAAAAAGGCGGGAGCGAACCGATCACAACGATTTGGCGGGAAAATGACATTAAAAGCTCCATTTGGCGGGAACGCTGGTCCGGTTCCTCCGTGTGGCACAGTGGGAGACTGGGAGCAATTGACGAGCCAGCTCAAATGGTAGGTCCGGCGTACGATTTTCTGGTGAACCCTCTCGGTGCCGTCAGAATAACATTCGAGAAGGCGTTAGCGTCGGGGTCCGATCCTTCCTCTCTTGACGACAAGGATTGGGGCGCTGTCGATCTCTTCCGCCACTTCCTCGTTGATCAGGGCGGTCTCTCTCAGGTTAAGTCCGCTCCACTCTTCCAGGCCTTAATCGTAATTGACGCGTTTTCCCTCTTTTTCCCGAATCTGTTGGTCGCATTATGTTTAGAGCCATGCATTGGCTTCTTTTAAGTAAACAGAAGTGAATTCTTCAGTTGCATAAGACGCCTTTCTGATGCAAACCCATTGCTTTTCAATGAAAGGACATCGGTTTTCTTGTATAGACAATAAATCACAGTGATTTTCTTTTGGCAGATGTGCCTTCTCTAATTTATTGAATATTTATTAATGCTTCCTGTGGCCGTGTGTATTTTAGGTTCCGTTTCTGACGTCCGCCAGTTAGATGGGCACAGCCCAATACTCTAGTTCGATTTCGTGGAATGATACAGGACATGCTTGGAAATGAATTTTATGTTGGGGCTTATAAGGTATTTCCAACTGTGATCTGCGCAAATTTTGGAATCAACTTCAAACATTCTGATGAACATGCCCCTGTTTTTAATTAAAGGATGGTTCAGTGTGGAGGACAAACAAGTTTAGGGATGTTTCACATTGTCCCATGAGCTCCTCAGGAGATACGCGGATCTGGGAACGCCGGCTATTATACTGTGTTCGAGTGAGTCGTTTATAATTACCGTATTCTTACACCAATGACATGAAAGTTTTGGTGTGAATGTGAGATAGTATGAGAGGAAAAATAACTTATGCTATGTTTGGAGAGAGAAAAGTGGGGGGAAATAGGGGAGAGAATATTAGGTTTAAAAACTTCTATTTTTTTTTTTTTTACTATTTTTGAGAGTTTTCTCTCACCATTTTCTTCCCTCTATTTTTCTCTCCATCCAAAGGGTTAGGTGTTTCATTTCACATAGCTCATATGTATCATTAGCCAAGAACTACTTTAGAACTAACTCTAAGTATCTGAAGAAAAACTATCCTTTTTCTTTCAATTTATCATCAA
Source organism: Acacia pycnantha (assembly GCA_025563575.1). Taxonomy (NCBI): domain Eukaryota; kingdom Viridiplantae; phylum Streptophyta; class Magnoliopsida; order Fabales; family Fabaceae; genus Acacia; species Acacia pycnantha. The sequence continues at coordinate 1,223,027 of JAMWYP010000083.1, forward strand.
CCTATATTCTTGCTGGGTCCAATTCTAACAATTTAGCTCAAGCATATGAACAATTTGGTGATGTGTTGCTTGTGTGGTATCATTGACAAGTTCAATTCTCCATATTCAGTTATCGTTGTGAGAAGTGGAGAAAATATGCAAATGCATGAGCACTGCGGAGAAATATCATGACTTGCTTGATGAGTTTAACTTTTTACTTATTTATTTATTTTTCTTTGTATTAGGTCCCAGGACTGAATGCGTGGGCCGAAGTTTCGTCAGAAGCATTTAAGAATAAATTAATGGATTGGGCATACCAACAAAGGGAAAAGCGGAGGAGAGTAGATCATGAAGCTTCTGATTGCGAGGAGATGCTTGTATTTTCTGGCCTTATGTTTTCTCGTATTATTTGAGTCTTTTGATTCAATTTACTGTCCACGAACTATCATCTTATGAGTAGGGAAAGGTTGCTGCGATATTGACTTTTGACTTTTTGATATGAGAATTCCACCTATTTATGATTTTGGACTAAAATGCAAACACCAACAAGTAATGCCTGGGTATTGTATTCGCAGGTTTCTGATTTTGAGGTTCAAGGTGCTCCAATTACCAAAAAAATGGTATATAGAAATTTCATCATGTTCCTGCTATTATTTTTTAATTTCATCGCTGTCAAATGATCGTTCAAGATTTTCCCCCTTCATCGATTGCTTCAAGTGATTCGAAGTCAAGTTTTTTTCAAATTAATAATAGTTGAAACTTTGGTCAGGGGCAGTCTTAATATTATGTTTTGCTGGAGGCGAAGTGCCATGAAAAGTTGGAAGTCTGCCAGTATATTTAAACTAAAACGTGTTGGTCCTAACAGTGCAATTAATGGTGCATCTTTTATGTTGGTCCTTATGTGATTTGATCTTCTATGTTCCAGAGAGCATATGAACAGTCTTCCTGTGCTTCTCAATCTCGGGGACCTGTGCTTGAGGCTCCTGGCTCTAGTATAAGTTTGATGCCTAATCCTGATGATAATTTACCTCGTTGTCTTGTGAAGGTAAAAAGTAGTCTCCTTTCTTTGTCTTGTGGGATTTTTTTTCTTTCTTTTTTTTACTTATTGACCTGAGATTTATTCGTTGTTATTTCCAATTCTTCAAATTATCATAATTCTATTTGATTTTTCCCCTCCCTTTGTCATGTCAGATATATGATTGTCCGGAGTCTGACTTAAAGCTGAATGATGTTTTCGAGTTTGTTGGTGTGCTTTCTTGGAATCCTGAGCTTCAAGTGGAAAATGAAGATTTCGATTTTTCAAATGTGTTTTCCGAAGATCCTATGCCCCATTTACCTGCCAGCAAGGTAAATTTACCTTTATGTATTCATAGGGTCTAAATTTATCTTTGGCAACATTGTTTATGGTTTTTTGAAAAACTTCTTGTATTTTTGTTTCCATGGTTCAGGCACCATATCTTCATTGTATTTTTCACAGAAAACTTGCGGCTAAGGACTTCCTTCAGAATAACCCCATTATAGAGGTAGCTCTCATGTGTACTTAAGTACATGAAAGATGAAAAACATTCAATGAATTGGAGTTTTAATCGTATATCGGCGTCTTGAATTTTATCTCTTTAACTCTATTCTAGTGTAATGCATTGGTTATAAACACCATTCTGAACACACAATGTATTTGATCTCGCAGTTGAAGCCTGATTCGATTAAAGAGATGAGGAATGGTCTGTTAAGACATCTCACATCTATTCTCGGAAATGATGACTTAGCACCTCAATTCATGTTGCTGCATCTCCTATCTCGGGTATGCAGTTTTAAACCCAACATTTAGTTCAGTTTTATGCCTATGTAAATGTTACATTTATTGATTTGTATTTTTATCCTTTACATAATTCATATCTCCTAATTCGTATCTAACATGTACGCTTCCCACTCCAATCCTAATACTCTTGAAACTTTTTGCATGATGGACTGTTCTTGACCAGGTGCACGTTAGAGTAGACACTGTTTCTGTGGGCAAGCTATCCCTGAATCTTACTTGTTTTAGCAAAGAAATAGTGTCCGTATTCGGAAATCAACTTACCACTAGTATCAAGAATATATTGCCTTTCAGTTGTTGTATACCCCTCACAGTGGACTATCTTAACACTGCTTCACTCGCGCCATGGAAGGATTATGATAACAACAGGTGATCAGGATTTATAATATTTCTGAATGAGGTACTTCTAATCACCTTTATGTTTACAAATTTTGATGTTGAATGTTATGCTACAGATTGGTAACTGGAGTTCTGCAACTAGCTGAAGGTTCACACGTAATTATTGATGAGACAAAATTGGAAGCTGGAACCCTCAACTCTGTGGGTGTGGAGAATGCAAGATTGCTGAAAAATTTTGTGGAGTTGCAGCGGGTGAGTTTTTTTTGGTCCCCAGTATTTGACGGTATCAACTCACTGTGATGTTTAGAAATGCTGTTGCTTTTTGTTTGCAATTTCTTTTTTAAACGTGTATATGGAAGCCGACATATGGGTAGTTCATGTTTCAGGTGGAATACGATTTCAAGTACTATAAAATGGAAATGGCAGCTGACGTCCAACTGTTAGTTTTGTCCGAGGGGAAATCAAATATCTTGCCAGCTGATGTAACTGTACCTTTTCGACCTTCTGCAGTAAATCAGTCTAAAGCTATAGTTGCAGAAGCTGTGGAAGCCTGGAGGTGGTATTTGGCTACTGTTAGCCTACTGCCACATACTATCGAATCAGAAACGCAAAAGGTACGAGTCCTGCTAACTACAGTTTTGATGAACTAGGCTTCTTTTAAGACAAGCAATTCAACGATGTAGGTTAGTGTTGCTCTTGGTTGTCACCATAGGAAGCCAAACACCAAGTCACAGCTGCATTCATTAATGTGACTCATAATTTGTATCTAAATAGAGGGATTTAAGGGATCGCTCCCTTGTAGCATTAATTGTGAAGCGTCACGCTGATTGCCCAAGTGCCTTCATTATTAGGATTCCCCCGTTTGCTTGACAGGGACATGTAGATCATAATCTGATTTTATGGTGAGATCGCATATGAATCCCCTAGTTTCAATTTTCAGGTGGTAGAAAATGATTTAGTTGCAGCAAGAAGGGCAGACAGGAGCTTGAATCCCCAAGATTTTAGCAGGTTGCTGACTGACTGTTCTGATTGTATTGCTATAATTGTTTTTGTAGTAAATGTATTGAGTTGTCATGTTTTTATTTTCTTCGCTCTATAGATGGCTAACAATGGGCCGCCTTATGTCCTTGAGCTTTGGTGAGACCAGCCTGTCTCTAGAACATTGGCAAATGATCAAGGAACTAGAGAGGCTCCGCAAGGAGAGGCTGAAGCGAGCAAATTTGAACGAGGTCTCATACCAGAGTCAAGTTATGGCTTTGTAGTGCTGATTCCTAGTACTGATTCTGGTAAGTGGCTTTAGATTGGTTTAAGGAGTCAAGTGTTGGATCTGACAACCAAAACTCTTCAGCTGCTTGCCTGCCCCTCGCCAACATCATCACGGCTGGAAATTTGATTGAGGTTTCATCTTCATTCAAACAAAGTCTTGCTTTCAGTAAAAGAAATATAACTTATTTCTTTATCTGGCTATTGAAGAAAGGGAAAAGAATAAAAAAAAAAAAATACTACTTGAATTTTAAAATCTTAATTCAGTCTTGTTGCCTACAAAAGCATAGATATTGACTATGAGAGTATAGTAATTGACAACTCATTTTAATAGTATTTTTTTTGAAGTTCAAGTGGTATTTTTTTTTTTAATTTCCCTTGGAGAAATCTTTTATATTTTAGAAAACATTTTCTTTCAAAATCATCGGAATGAAGTTTTGAGAAAGTCGAAATATGGGTACCATAAGAAACTGGTACGATAAGAAACGGGTTGAGTTTCAGTTTGATATCATTTTAACTTTGCCACAAAACATGTATATAAGAAAATGGTAAAAAGAACCTAGGCATTGCTGATCACATGTACGCAAGCAGATAAAGAAAGAAACAGGTTAATTTAATTTGTGTTGCAATCATTTCAAGTAATCGAACTATTATAACCATGACAATAGCCAATTAACAACATATAAGGATATTCTCTTGCATTGACAAAATGGAATACCAAGGACTTAAAGAAAGACAGAATCGTTTTAAAATCAAAGTCAATTACTGATTACCGATAAACATATCTGAGAATTTGCTCCTCCAAATGTCAGCTTCAAATTAAAGCTTTTTTGTATATGGTTCAAACACGTTTAAGTAACAAGAAATTCAACAGCAAAGGTTAGCTTGGATATTTGGTGGGGAGGTTAATTGACTTTTTTTTTGATAAAACAGGCAAGCCAGAGACTTGAAGATAGAGTTTAGGAACTAGATTGTAAAAATATAGTCTTTGGTACATTAATGAAGGAAACTAGGAAAAACATGATCGTTAATCCTTCAAAACTAAGCCAAGGCATCCTTTGGGAATAGATGGAACTAGAACCACCTCATCATCGATAGCAGTGCCATGACCCTGCTTGACCATATAATCAGCACAAGAAATGTTGTCTCTTAGAGTGTGGTGTAGTTCCACATCCCAATCTTGGTATAGGAGATCTCTAGTCTCCCCAATAATGTCTCTGAGGGGGTGATCAGTGGGGCAGTCTCTCATAAGGATGTTGACAGCATCTAGAGAGTCGGAGTAGAGAAGAATTTGCTTGAAGCCCATCTGTTGCCCAATTTTTAACCCGAGCATGATGGCATAGATTTCAGCTTCGATAACCGTCTGAAGGCCAAGGGATTTGGAGAAGCCCATTAACCATTCGCCCTGAGTGTTTCTTATCACACCCCCACAAGCCGCTTGCTGTTGGTGTCGAACTGAGGGGAGGTTAATTGATGTATATAGTGCCCTCTGCAGGTTCATGTTTTATTCTAAAAATATAGGGTAAAGGAGTAAAAATACACATATACTTTACCCTCGGCAGCACCATATGCTTTCCGGAGGAGCAAAAATGCACATGAACTTTTAAAATCAGAGCAAAAATCCCATCACAGTTAAGTTCTTTTAAAAGACGTTAAGTACAGTGAGAAAATACCAAAATACCCTTGAACTCAAAAGTTTTCAACCCAAAATACCCCTAAACTCAGTTGAATCTTCTTCTCCACCGGTGAGCTCCATTCACAGTTCATACATGTGATTTAATTTCAACACTGTCAAAATAACCAGCTGCACAGAAAATGAAGAAAAAATATCCTCTGCCATTTCATTCTTTTGGTCAATAATCATTATCTATTTCTTGGACGCATCCTATGCCAAGTCATTCGATGACTTCAATTCTCAACATGTACATGTGTTAGTGTGTTGGCAATCACAGTACACTCCAGAATCAGGTAAGATTAAATAGGATTGCAATTCTGTTTCATGCTGGGCATTGTGCTCTTCTCGCTTCACATGATCAGTCAACACAAGCGCCCTGACTCTGCTCACATTCTGAAAATGTGTGCAAAAACGAGGAACCAGAAATTTCAGTGGAACAAACCAGAAGATTAGGGGAGGAACCAGAAATTGCCCCCAAATCACAAGCGTCGGAGCTAAAACGCTGAGCAAGAGAGAATTTGCCAAGAAATGAAAATCACTAACCAAGAGGAAGCGAGGAACACAAGTATCGTCGAATCGCTCCTCAAGATCTCTGATTCAGTGGACAAGTCACCATTTTGGATATTAGATATTAGTGACTATGGCAGTCTCTGGCATAATGATTCATAGTTATGTTGAAAGCCTTGTATTATCAGCAATTTCCATGTTGATAATCCTTGATAAGTGTAACGGGTGCTACAATCATTTACTTAAATTAGAAAGTGATTAGTATAAGATTGTGTTTGTAGTTAAAACTCTCTCAATCATAGTTGTCTCCTTTTAGTGATATCTCACTACTGCAGTTGTCACCATCATCGTTAAGAAATGAAATATTGCTTGTACAATTCTTTTTAAGGCATTAAAAATGGGAGATGTCAATATTTCTGATGTGTTTACTTTGTTTTTATACTGTTAAATTGAATATTTCAACGAATTTTTGGGACATTGTTATGAGTAATTGACTTGGAATAAAATTGAAGCTAGCTTTTATCATCCTAATGCTCATTAATTTGTTGGGTTGGAAAGAAAGAAAGAAATATCTTGTTTCGTAGAAAGAAGATTTCATCATCTCAAGATAGCAAAAAAAAAAAAAAAAGGAATTTAAGGATGAGTCAACATGATATAAAAAAAAGAGTCTAATTAAACTTATGAAATTTAGCAAACATCATATTACGTAATCTTAAAAGTTAAGCTTAGAAGCCTCTTGAACAACTCTTATCCAACATTTTAAGGAGTGATGGATATATGTTTTTGAAATGGTATATTCATTTAATCAATTGAGCCCTTGATTCAAGTTAATTATATTATGGAGCAATCGAAGTTGAGTTCACACAAATTAATTAATTTAATTTTACATATGCAAAATTAAGAAATCGTTACTAATATATTTCATAATGTAATACTACCTCTGGTCCTTTTATGTAAGAGTCAATTATCTTTTGTTGGGAAGATTAAGGAAGCCAAATAGATTAAAGTATTTATATTTATCATTCTTAGGCAATTTAATTATTATCTTGACTTATAAATTTATATATAATACACAACATATAGTATAATTAAGTAATTTATTAAGCTTCATCAATCACTCTAACATAAGTCATGTAGCTCTCATGACCGGAGGCACCAGTTTATCCATCATTATAGTTTAACATGCCTCCTTAGATTGTCATAGACAGATTAATTGTTTTCAACAGTCGTTTAACAGTGATTTTTTTTTTAAAATTTATATAAACGTCTGTTTTAATATTAACCGACATTTAAAATAAATTATAAACGACCATTGTATAAATAGTCATAAGAAACCGTCGTTTTACTACATTTATTTCAATGACATTTTCCTGAAAATAGTCTTTGCCACTACTATCATCATTTGTTTATTAATTATTATTATATACAAGAACATGTACCTCAAATAGACGATGGTTTTAATAATAACGCGCGTGACATGTGCCAAAGTATAATTACCGACTTGTCACATGTGCTTCATAGTTTATATAAAACAATTGCATAAACATCAACACAGAATGGATGAATAACTTGTCATTGATAATCAATTAATCATAAACGTAATAGATAAAAAGAAAACCTACAACGACAAATACATAATATCAATATAATGCTCAGTCACACTCTCCCCCTTTAAGATTATTCCTGCATCTTCAGCAAATACATTGGAGTATATAACATCAAATAACCTTTATGATTATTCCTGCATCTTCAACAAATACATATATAACATGAGATAGTATCATGAGGCTGAAAGGTAGGAGGTCACATCATTGGAGGTGGAAGTGGAGGACGATGTGGATTTTAAAGTGGGATCTGCATAGCACCGTTTCTTCTCACCCTAGTTGGTGGAGGTGATTGATCACGGATGAGATGATACTATTTTTTTTTTCAATTTAAACTACAGTCAAACAAAAACAAATGAATGACATTGAATAAACGAGGTTGAAGAAACGAGGATCATTGTTGTTGCATTAATGACAAGGTCACAACCGTATGACCACAACTCCACAAGGACAAAGTGTATCTGAATATGCAGTGAAGATCGTCACACTAAGTCCAAATCCATGTTCACAAATCTCTTCAAGCTTCATAAAATTTTCTTGCCACAAACCATATTCATAGATCTTCATCTCTGTGGCGAAAATCAACCGATCCCCATAACAATGAATCTTGTTACAATAACAAGATCTTCTTTCACTCCCATTGCTTTTACGCAATCACATCGCTTTTGCAATCACAAGAGTAGAAAAGTAAACGAGTGGAAGCAAGGAGAACTTCTCAAATTGCTTCCACATTAAGCTTATAAAAATTCAAAACAATATTTTTTTTTAAATAGGGTGGTAAGTGACAAGATAAAATTTTATGGAAAGAATAATTTTCATTGACAATCTTATCATTCAAAACTATTGAATTATTCCTTATTGAAATATCTAAAACATGCAATTCAGAGGGATCATGTGAAGTGAAAAGCTAATTGCCAATCTCCAAACAATTAACACGTCATATTTCCTTTACATGCATAAACAAACAAATGAATGTGTGGAAGCATGTTGACTGAGTTTGTCAACCATAAAGCATCTAAATAAAAGTAATAACTTCTAAAATGAACTAAGAACGGGTGATTGACATATTAAATTTATCTAATAATGAAATAATTTTTTGATTTTACCCATATTTAAATAAAAAACTTTCATATTTATATTACATATTCTCTCATAGATAATTATTACATATTCTTAGTAATAAGCACTGAAGAGTAATAATTGTGAGAAGTAGTAGTATGATTCAAAAGTAGCAAGGCCAAGGTTTCCACAGCAATAAGATAATCAATTCAAAGTTTCATATAGGGATTGATAATGTCTATGATAAACTGGAGTCTCAGAAGTTGTCCTCCATGAAGATTCACTAATCACACCCACACACACTATATACATTCCAAACCCGGCCATGTCCATGAAACATTTGAAACACCAGTCTTTCACTAATTCCTTTGCAGAAATTTAAAACCAACCTTGATAGATGAGAGCCTTCAGAAATCTCTACCAGTAACAGATGCAATTAGTTGATCTAACCTGTTTCATTACACTCCAATTCTTGAAGAACTTTCGGCTGTGAATCAAATTGAAGCAGTAATTAAGGATAAGGGAAACAGAAGAAGATGGATAATAGTTTTCAAAAGGAGAAACTTGGAACCAAATAAGAACAGACAATTAAGGATAAGAGAAACAGAAGAAGATGGATAATAGTTTTCAAAAGGAGAAACTTGGAACCAAATAAGAACAGACTCGTCACGCACTTGATAACAAACATGACCCCAAAAGAAAAGTTAGATGCAGAGTTAAAACAACATGATACTACCTCCTGTCCTCAACATAAGAGCTAGTTGTGATTAATTTTGGTCTTATATATAAATCTTCAGTTTACTTTGAATCCCAAATTTATAAGTCTTCCCAAAGTATCCTATTGATCATACACATTGAAGAGTTTCTATGTAGAGGTGGTCATAATAAAATATGGTATTTCAGGAAACCAATGTATAGTTGTTACAAAAAACTAACTCCCTAAATCTCACCAAATGAGTCCAAAACTTTTGATCATATATGAAGGATACAGTAACTAGAAAATAAAACAAAACAACTTAATACATTCTCTATCCTCTTAACCTGAAGAAAGCTATAATCACATCACGTCTCTCATTCCTGACTCTTGTGGGTTTCATGTTCTAACAACTTTCTAATCCTTTGAGCAATAAAACGCCACTCTAAGTATAAAGTTTACGTCTGATTTCCAAATCCAAAAATGCTTTGAACAAATTATTAATTAAAATCATGTTTGCAGGAATCAATTTTTATCACTCTATTTCTGCAGATACACTAATTGCTCATTTGGAAATGCATTTAAACCTTTAAAATCGCGTCTAATTCAAATCTCCTTGAGACTAGCTAGAATCCTTTATCAGAAACCCTAAAAAATATAAAAAATTTTGTGAGTGCCTTGCTAGGTATCTTAGATACCTCATGAGATAATGTATATGCCTCGCGAGGTAAGACAAAAAAATAAGTGAAATTAAAAAAATTATTAAAGAATAATAAAAAATTCGTGTAAAAATCGTCGCGAGGTAATGTATATACCTCGCGAGATACTGCAGAGGTACCTCACCAGGACCTTCAAAAAAAAAAAAAAATATAAAAGTTAGAAAAATTAATAAAATATTTAAAATATTCCAATCTACCTTGCGAGATACCAGAAAAAATAATAAAAATGTAAAAATTAGAAAAACTAATAAAAAAATTTGCAAAAAAATAATAATAAAAAATTCACAAAAAAATTTAAAAAATTCCTACATACATTGCGAGGTAAGTCCAAAAGAATAAAAATTAAAAACTTCAGAAAAAAAGAAAAAATCAATTTTTTTTTAAAAAAAAGTTTCTATTTACCTCGCAAGGTACTAGAGTAAATATACCTTACGAGGTGACTTAAAAAATATAAAATAACAAATCATAACAAATTCCAAAAAAAAAAAAAACTTTAAAAAGAACCTCGCGAGGTTCCCAAAAAATATAATTTTTTTTAATTTTTTTACTTGTTATTTTTTTGTTTTGTTTTTTTTTTTTTTTACTACCTTGCAAGGTCTCCATAATTTCTTAGTATTTTTTTTTTGTTTTTTAATTTTGTAATATTTTTTAAAAAAGAACCTCGTGAGGTCTCCTGATTTTTTATTATTTTTTTGATTTTTGATTTTCATTTTTGAATATTTTATTTTTTTAAAATGTACCTGGCGAGGTAGTCAACTACCTCGCGAGGTCGCCTGATTTTTTTTAATGTTTTCGTTTATTATTATTATTATTTTATTTTTTTCAAGTTTTTTTAATTTTTAATCTTTTTTTAAAGTACCTTGCGAGATCTTTGGATTTTTTATCTTTTAATCGTTTTTATTATTATTACTTTTAATTTTTTTTCAAATGACCTCGAGGTAGTCGGACAACCTCATAAGGTCCCTTGATTTTTTATGAAATTTTTTTACTCTTTTGTTTTTTTTCAATGTACCTTGCGAGGTCCTTGATTTTTTTTTCTTATTTTATTTTTTTCATTATTATTATTTTTTAAAATTTCTTAACTTTTTTTAAAAGGATTTCACGAAGTAGTTGGACTAACTCGCGAGGTCACCTGATTTTTCATTTTTTCTTTTGTTTTTTGTATATTTTATTAAAGGACCTCGCGAGGTCACCTAGTTTTTTATAACTTTTTTTGATTTAATTTTTTAGTTTTTTTCATTTTTCATTTTTTTCATTTTCTCTTTTTAAAATGTACCTCGCGAGGTAGTCTGAGTACCTCACGAGGGTTAATTTTTTATTTTTTATTTATCTTTTATCTTTTATCTTTTTGGTTTTTTTAATTTTTGATTTTTTTTTTTTGTTTTTTTAATACGTTTTTGATATTTTAATTTTTTTAAATGTACGTGGCAATGTTTACCTCGTGAAGTCCCCAGTTTTTTTATAATTTTTTTTTTTGGTTTTTTGCATTTTTTTTAAAGGACCTCACAAGGTAGTCAGATTACCTCGTGAGGTCCCTGGTTTTTTATAATTTTTCTTACTTTTTTCATTTTTACCTTGGCTTTTTATAATTATTTATTTATTTTCTTCTTTTTATTATAATTTTCGTATTTTTTTTAATTATTTTCGTATTTTTAATTTTTAATTTCGTTTTTTTAAAATGTTTTAGATATTTTATTTTATTTTTAAATGTACCTAGCAAGGTTTTTAGATTACGTCGCTAGGTCCCCAGATTTTTTTTATTTTTTTGTATCTTTTTATAGGACCTCGCGAGGTAGTCAGATTACCTCGTGAGGTTCCTGGTTTTTATAATTTCTTTTTATTTTCTATTTAATTTCCTTTTTCAAAAGACCTCGCGAGGTCGTCATATTACCTCGCGAGGTCCCTGGCTTTTTATAATTTTTTTTTATTTTTTTTCGTTTTTTAAGTTTTTAATTTCTTTTTCTAAAGGACCTCGCGAGGTCACAAGATTACCTCGCGAGATCTTTTTATAATTGTTTTTGGCTTTTTATAAAATTTTTTTTTTCGTTTTTTTAATTTTTAATTTCTTTTTCTAAAGCACCTCGTGAGGTAGACAGATTACCTCGCGAGGTCCCCTTGCTTTTTACAATTTTTTTATTTTTTATTTTTTTTCGTTTTAATCTTTTTTAATTTTTTTTGAAGAACCTCGCGAGGTAGTCAGACTGCCTCGCGAGGTACCCTGGCTTTTTATAGTTTTTTTTAATATTTTTTTTTCGTTTTTTTATTTTTAATTTCTTTTTTCCAAGGACCTCGCGAGGTAGCCATATTACCTCGCGAGGTCTCCAGACTTGTTATAATTTTTTTATTTTTAATTTTTTTTATTTCTTCTTTTAAAGGACCTCGCGAGGTCGTCAGATTACCTCGCGAGGTCCCATGGCTTTTTATAATTTTTTTTCGTTTTAATCTTTTTTTATTCGTTTTTTACTAATTATTTTTAATTTTATTTATTTTATTTTATTATTATTTTTTTAATATGTTTTTTATTGTTTTTAAATGTACAGATTTTTTATAATTTTTTGTATTTTTGTTTAATGGACCTCGCGAGGTAGTTAGATTACCTCGTGAGGTCCCTTGGTTTTTTATATTTTCTTTTTAATTTTTAATTTCTTTTTGTAAAGCACCTCGTGAGGTAGACAGATTACCTCGCGAGGTCCCCTTGCTTTTTCCAATTTTTAATTTTTTTTATTTTTTTCGTTTTTTTATTTTTAATTTCTTTTTCCCAAGGACCTCGCGAGGTAGCCATATTACCTCGCGAGGTTCCTGGCTTTTTATAGTTTTTTTTATTTTTTTTCGTCTTTTTCTAAAGGACCTCGCGAGGTCACAAGATTACCTCGCGAGGTCCGCTGGCTTTTTATAATTTTTTTTTTCGTTTTTTTAATTTTTAATTTCTTTTTCTAAAGCACCTCGCGAGGTAGCCATATTACCTCGCGAGGTCCCCTTGCTTTTTACAATTTTTTTATTTTTTTTCGTTTTAATCTTTTTTAATTTTTTTTGAAGAACCTCGCGAGGTAGTCAGACTGCCTATTTTTTTTTTTCGTTTTTTAATTTTTAATTTCTTTTTCTAAAGCACGTCGTGAGGTAGACAGATTACCTCGCGAGGTCCCCTTACTTTTTACAATTTTTTTATTTTTTTTCGTAATAATCTTTTTTAATTTTTTTTGAAGAACCTCGCAAGGTAGTCAGACTGCCTCGCGAGGTACCCTGGCTTTTTATAATTTTTTTATATTTTTTTTCGTTTTTTTATTTTTAATTTATTTTTTCCAAGGACCACGCGAGGTAGCCATATTACCTCGCGAGGTCTCCAGACTTGTTATAATTTTTTTATTTTTTTTATTTTTTTATTTCTTCTTTAAAAGGACCTCGCGAGGTCGTCAGATTATCTCGCGAGGTCCCATGACTTTTTATAATTTTTTTTTCGTTTTAATCTTTTTTTATTCGTTTTTTACTAATTATTTTTAATTTTATTTATTTTATTTTATTAATATGTTTTTTATTTTTTTATTGTTTTTAAATGTACAGATTTTTTATAATTTTTTGTATTTTTGTTTAATGGACCTCGCGAGGTAGTCAGATTACCTCGTGAGGTCCCTTGGTTTTTTATAATTTTTTTTATTTTTTATTATTATTATTTTTTTCATTTTTAATTTTTAATTTCTTTTTTTAAAATGTACATCGTGAGTACCTTGATGTTTCTTTGATTTTTTTATTCGTTTTTTTTTTTTTTTTTTTGTCTTTTTGATATTTTTTTTAAATGTTCAGATTTTTTATTTTTTATTAAATTAATTTTCTATTGTTTTTTCCATTTTTTTTAATATACCTCACGAGGTAGTCGACTACCTCACGAGGTATCAGTCCTTTATTTATTTTTTCCTTTTGTTATATTTTTTCATTCTTGTGCAATATTAAATTTATTTATTTTAATTTTTTTTAAATTATTACCGGTGTATTTTTTTTCGATTTTTTTAAAATTGCGAGGTAGTCGGACTCATGGTAGTTAAAAACTCGTTTTTATCATTGCGATTTTACGTTTTTACTATTTTTTTTCATTAAAATGATTTTACTAATTTTCCAAACGCTTTTATGTTTTTACGATTTTTACGTTTTACGATTTTTGATTCTCTTTGCGTTTTCGGGTAAAATCTACGTTTTCACTACCATGGTCGGACTATCTCGTGTGGTACTTGTCCATTTTTTATTCTTTTCGTTTTTTATATTATTATATTTTTTGATTTTTTTTAAAATTATCTCGCAAGGTAGCATTCCATTTTTTAAAAAAATTTAGTATATTTTTTCGTTTTTATATTTTATTAAGTTTTTATTGATTTTGAATTTTTTTCGATTTTTTTTTTAAATTACCTCATAAGGAAACAGTCTATTTTGAATTTTTTAATTTTATTATATATATACACACACATATGTTTTTTATTATTATTTTTCAAATTTTTGTTGTTAAAAATTGTCCTCTAAGGTAGCTCGACTATCTCACGAGATAAGAGTCCAATTTTTTTTTTTTTTAAGTACCTTGTGAGATAACGTTTTAATTTTTTAAATTTTTTATTACCTCGCAAGGTAGTCGGATTACCTCACAAGGTAACAATCCAGTTTTTTTTTTATTGCATTGTTTAGATTTTTTTTTTTCTCTAATTGAAAAAAAAAAAATCAATTTTTTAAAGTACCCTGCAAGGTAATGGTACATTTTTTTAATTTAATTTATTTTTTAAAAAAATTACCTCGCGAGGTAGGAGTGCATATTAATATCTTATACTTTAAATTCTTTAGGAATATTTCATTAAACATATATTTTTAAAAATAATTACTGAAATTTTAAACAAGTTATTCATATTTACCACATAAACATATTACTAAAACTTATATTAAATTAAATTTAGTGAAAATATTAAATAGATCATTGATGAACATTAATAAGATAAATTAGGGATTTGGTATAATGAGGGGTAAATTTGTAAACAATATTTATTTTAATATATTTTTTAATTTAAAAATATACTTAAAAAATATTTTTAGAATTTTCTTTAACAATATACATGTTGATCGCTTGATTTGCTTGATAGACAGAAATCGATTTGAACTACACCATAGTAACTGGGTATATTTCATTATTCCCAAATCCTTGATTTTGAAGTTGCTATGCAAAGAAGTCCTTTACTTGGACTCGGTTTTTTGAACTACCAGTAATGACCATATCATCTACATACACTAGGACTAGCACAATGTCAATGCCAGATCTCTTAAAGAACAAAGAGTAATCATGCTTGCTACGTTTAAAACCACCACAAATTAGTAGCGAAGACACAATTTATCATTCCATTGTCGGAGGCTGTTTAAGACCATAAAGCGACTTATTAAGTCTACACACCATTCTCCCCCCTTGGCTTTCAAAACCTTGGGGAATGGACATGTACACTTCCTCGTTTAGATCTCCCTGCAAAAATGCATTATCCACATCCATTTGAAATAAATTCCAACCAGACATGACAACTAATTTCAGAATAATTCGAACGGTAACCATTTTTACCACAGAGAAGGTCTCATGATAGTCGATCCCTTCTTTTTGAGTGAAACCTTTAACAACTAGACGAGCTTTATACTTATCAATAGTGCCATTAGATTTATACTTAACCTTATAGACCCATTTACAACCAATAGGCCTTCTTCCCTTTGGAAGTGAGATAATATCCCATGTCTTGTTGCGCTCCAAGGCTGCAATTTCCTGATTCATCGCTTGAACCCATTTTTCATCTTTCATTGCTTCATAATAAGAAGTAGGTTCAACAACCGAATCTATATTACACAAGAAACACATGTGTGAACTAGAAACATGACTATAAGACATATAATTCTCAATAGGATACAAACATTTACTTTTCTCTCAGTGTAATCCTGACTCTGAGACAACTAGTCTCAAAAAAAAAACTGACGTTACAGATGCAGAATCAGAATTAATCGACGCCGCAAGAATCCAAGGAATACCCAAAATCTTGACGAATCAGATTAAGTAAATCTTGGATATGATACGATGATGAACCAGAACGAAGAACCAGAACCAATCAAAACAATTTGAAAACCAAAAAGAAAAATAGAACATGTCACGTCGTGAACGAACGCCCAGAAGAGAAGAGAAGAACACTTAGGTTCAATTTCTTGAGACTCAGTGGTAGGACGCGCGATTTTGGGCGTCTTCATCTAACGGAAGCCTGGATTCTGCGGTAGTGGTTCTTGACCTTCGATCATTGGAGAGCGAGATGCGTTACCGGATCTGTGTCGCAAAGTGTCAAGCGTTCTTGAGAAGTCGACAGGGTGATGATCAGAGTAGGTGATTCCGGCAGCCACGAGCTGAATCTTCCAAGAACAAATCGGAAATCTCCCAGAGGACACCTTGGTTCGTGACCTTCGGCGCTGGTGGTGGAGATCCGACGGGTTGAGAATTCTTGGGAAGCAAACGGGTATGGGAAATGGATCTTGACAGTCAACCGGGTGGGGTCATTTCTTGGGTTATTCTTGGGTTGGGCCTCCAAAAATATTAAGGTTTGGGGCAATTTCTTGGATTCACAACTTTGAAGGCGTGATACCATGTTGAAGTGAATAATCTTGTATTATTAATCAACTAACTACCAATACAATGAGGGTTCTGTATTTATAAGCAAACAATCATATCTAAGCCGGCCCAGTATTGGTTATTGCAATCGATAATAATTAATGACGTTCAAATTGGTTATGAAATATTCCGTCCATAATAATTAATGTTGTTTGTTTCTTAAAATTTTAGGCAAACACAGATAATAGTGGTACACTAGACTATGGCCTATGCTTCATGAAAACAAACTACAAGAGAAGGACCATCTATATACTGCCTTCACCTATCTTGACAAAGATGGTAGCGGGTACATTATGCGAGATAACTCCAACAAGCGTTTCTACAGTTTGGTCAACTAGATTGAAGTTGACAAGGATAATGTAATTAATATCTTCAGGTATACATGTTCATGGCTTATTTATTTAGAATCTTAGTCAGTAATATTCAAAAAAAAATTTGCCCCGCGTTTTAGTCGACTACATGAGGGGTGTAGTCGACTAAATAAGGGCAAATGAGTGAATAGTTTTCAGATAGGGCATTTTGATAAATAGTTATTTAATAAGGGTAAATTGATCAAAAAGTCCAACAACATGAGGCCCTTCCCCTTCTGTCTCAGGGATGTTTATCTCTGCCGCCAACTTCTTCCTTAGAGTGTTGCCAACTCAATGTGCGATGTTTGTGGAGCCTGAAGCAGCAGGGTCAGCCTACTAATGACCTAGTCCGTCAACCTTGTGACGTAGTCTCTCCCTATCCGTATCTGTAGTAATCACTTAATTACTTGTGATTCATTTAAATAATATCTTGGTTTTAAGTTGGTGGCCCCGTTTTCTTGCTCCTCCCTCTGTGAGTCACGTATTATTGTATTACTATTGACAATGTGAAACGGTTGGTCGTGTTTCGACTCCAAGCAACCCTCTCCTTCGGGAGATAAGGTGTAGAGTTAGGCTTGAGATGGGAAGACTCGGCTCCTCAACCCAAACAAAGCACCTCAAAAGTCATCACTGTTGACCATTAAATAAATATTCAATTATTCCCGACATGACCCTTTTGAATTGGAAATTATAGACAATCCAGTTGTCACCGCAAGGCCAAGAAATAGCCGAGGTGTTTCGTGTTGTTTCCCTTTTGGTCTTGCTTCTCCCTCCCATGGCCTCGACTTGGCAATATTTTGCTTCTCCTCCCACTCTTCTATGACGACTCCCACCACTCACCCCATTTCCCGACCTGGACAGTCCCATCTCAGATCCCCTTTCGTAGACCATTCGGGATTTGCTTTCGGGAGGTAACAATCATTCATGGTCATTATTTGTAGTATTAAAATTAGTGCTAGACTTGTAGAGTTATCCTAGATTATCATTTAATTCTTCTCCAATACCTCGAGTGAGTTTTTCGCGTAGAAGGTGAAATTTTGTACGAACTAGGAAGTAGACTTGATATCTCAAACTCAAAAGGAAAGATAGTGGCCTTATCTATTTACTCGATCATATCTCTAACGGTCGACCCACTTATTGTATAAAACTGAATTTTTCAACCTTTTGCTTAGTTTTAATTTAAGCGAAGATAATATTATTGTGTACTTTACGTACAATGTTTTACTTGTTATTCGCCATCAAAGGAATTAACATATAGTTCAGCATCAATTGATGCATTAATTAGTCGAATGTTGATTCTTTGTGGTGCGTTTTCTTTCCTTTCAAAATCATCGGGAAGACGGTGGATCAAGATGCATTCATGAACATGAAGTCTTGGAGTAATATTGATAGATCTTGTGATCCAACCACTGCAAACTCAAAGTTCCATTTGAGAGTAAACATTCGGTTGCCGGTTTCTTGGTGGTACTTTCTCCATTCTTGTTGCATCTCAAAATGTTGAATATGGATGATCCTTTTCCTTAACATGTTGCCTCTAATGCAGGTCATAGTTCATGTAAAGATCGAGCAATCTCTCATGATACCGACTCGAAAATATTTATGACTCAAGACGGCACGTGGCCACAAAGAGTGCCCCAACAAGTGTTTTTTCCAGTCTGTTTCAAGTCCACGGAGATCTAGCAATGTGGATTTCACCGATCATTTATTTAGTACTCAAGAATATCTTGACAACCCCGTTGTTCATCTTACGAAAGTGTCTCCGCACTTGACTGTTCAAAGTCCAGACCATTCTTCCCTCCGTAGCCCGAGTGCCGTAGTCCTTTCCTCAATCTCAAAATCCAAGATAATAGATGTCATTCCAGGGCATGGCCTGAAAATAACCATGTCGACGGACATCCTTTGCCTCTCCCTCTTCCTCCTGGAGCTTCACCTCCGGCGCCATCATTTGGGCAGTGTCAATCTAGTCCCATGCAATTCACCATTTTGGATGAACTAAGATCGAGCAAGAGAACTAAGAGGCCATTCGAACCCGGTTTGGACCGATTCACGTCGACACTGACGAGGATTCAGATCTGAAACTAAAAAATGGTTTTTTTTTTATACAAGGGGAAACTAAAAAACTAGACAGAATACATAAGAGGTGAAATCAGATCCTGTAAAGAATCAGGACACGAGTTGAGAAATTCTGACGCCATGATCCCTCTCTTAGGAAGCAAATCAGCCACCGAATTCCCCTCTCTAAAGATGAAATCAAACTTCAGATCCCAGGCATTCCGTTTGTATCTCCAGATTTACTAGCAAAGGAGATCTCTACCATATTCGGCTTTCCCCGCGTTAATCATCTGAACTAGATGTTTTGCATCAGATCGGAATAAAGTTACGAAATAGATCTGACGAGAGAAGGCAGGCAGTAGATCTAACGAGAGAGGGGGTAAAGTTGGCAATTAAAAAAGTGTGACATTTTTATTTTTTTAAATAGTGTGGGGCCCACCTTGAGACTAACCGCAGTTAAGAGAAGTTAGTGGTATATGTGTATTTTTGCACCCATTTTGAGAGCTCATGTGCATTTTTGCTCCTTTAAAAAACATATGGTGCTGGACGTTCCCGAGAGTAAAACACATGTGTATTTTTGCTCCTTTACCCTAGACGGTTGGAAATTTGATGAAGGGTTGTGAATCCCATATTGTAGAAAAAATAAAGATGTTTGAGCAAAAAAAAAGAAAAAAAAAAAGATGGAAGCCCGCTTGCTTCTAAATGTTAACTACAACGCCCTTCGTACAAAGCACATGCAAACTTTGAAAAAATCTTCTGAATTCGACAATGACATGCATCAACGTGGAAAATGCATTATGAATTAAAAAATTACAATCAAGTGCAGACAAAAACATGGCATTATTTTAGGATCTGCTGGGTGCTGACTCAGCGCATTCATTCGGCCGTCATTTCTCACACAAAACTTTCTGTTGCATGGTTAGAGCGTCGGTGCATTAAACTAACGCAATAATTTTAGATCCATTTTTTAAAAGGCAGATCATATATAGTAACAGTGTCATAGAAGACTGTTTGGCTGTAAAATGTTAATTCGACTAATGAATAATACTCTTATAAAATCTCAATTATAAATATAATTGAAATATGATATATCATATCAAGCTAAGATAATTAAAAAATAATAATCTCAATGAATTATAAGAATTTGGGAAGAGGATACTCCCGTTGTCTCTTTTTTCATTATCATTTGATAATCTCATCTCCACTATTTAATCATGAAATAGATTATTTAAAATTAATATTTTATAAATTAAATTTATTTATTTATTCTAAATTGTAATTGTGAATGGTATATATTAAATTTTAAGAGATTAAACTTACTTATTTATATTTATAAAAATAATTTTATAAAAAATTGAATTTGAATCATTTATTTAATCTTAGTGAATATGAGATTATGAGAAAATGGAAAATGGGAGAAAACCACCAAGAATATAATTGGAGTCATGATGTCACCCATCTCTTTCTTGACTTTTCTTTTATTTAAAATCTCTTTCTGGACTTGAATTCAATATAGATTAAAAGGGCAATAAGCCTCCATATATGACGAACAGTCTTGCAAATAAACTCCAACTCAAGAAATGGTTATACAATTCCTAATATATAAAGGCCTAGCGGGCGCCAGTAGCGACCACAGCATGAGGCATTAGAGGCCACATTGGCATCTTCAGCATTTTCCTACTCTAAGAAACAAACAATGCTCAATTCAATTTTACATATAGAATAATAACAAAGTCTCAACTTTGAGGGGATGCTGAGAAACTCCTCCTAAAACTGAGCACCCTCAAAGGTCTGACCAAATTGCCAATTAGCAGGCGCAACGTTGTTGCTAATGACGGTTTTGCCATCACTGGTGGTGATCTTGAACGACAGGCTCTGCCCATTCAGGTACGAGTTGCTCTGCCAGTTCTGTCCCCAGTTTCTTGACATTGTTTGCCACCCTGTCCTTGACCCCTTGATCGAAGCCGCCTGTACATCCCCTGCTCCTCCCACATTCGAAATCAAAACCAAGTTGAAATACGAATGCCCATTGATTGTAAATCTGATCCCTCCCTTCTTCACACAGGCCACTCTGTTTTTCACCACCGAACCAAACAACCGTGTTAATGAATATATATACATGTTTCTTCTGAGAAAATGAATCTTGAAATGGGGAAGGAATCAAAAAACATATAAAGCACATATTTATTTTCGGCATTTACCTTCTGAAAGAAATGGGAACAATGCCGGCTCTGAACTGGGCGATCTTTAGGAATGCAGGCTCAGCAAGATCAAAGTGCTGCAGAGGAGGGTTGCACCACCCACCATTGTCATTGGACAAACCATTGTTAGGAGGACAAAAGTTGGTGGCAGTGACGGTGATGACGCCGGGAAGGCACCATCTGGGGTCATTGTCGCATCGCATCTCGTAGCAAGACCCACAGCTGAGACCATTGTTGAACAGAGCTGTGCTCAGTGCTGCAGTGTTTGTCCCATAACCTTGGCTGTACAAATTTCCATACCCACAAGCTCCCCCTGCAACATCAATAATAATAACATCATGAGAAGAGGAACCCAGTTCTTTTCTGATGATTGCAACTCCTGGTCAACCATGGTGGTAGTGTCAAACTTTAAAAAAATGGAAATGAAATGATTGTTGTATCTTCTTTTGCACTTTTCAACCTTCCGTGACCTCTTATGCACAAATGAGGTGAGAGTCATTAAAACTTACCCATTGTGCCGGATGCGTCTCCGCCACCATAAAATGTGGCGTGGCCACTTTGCCAACCTCCGTAGTCACCAAAAGCGCTTTGAAGATGAAGAAGAAAGAAAACAAGAGAGATTGCAGAGAATGGTGAAAGAGCCATATTGCGTATAGGAGGGAAGCTGCTTGTGGACAGGGGATTTTGTGTAGGTGAGTTTGAAGAGGCAGGCAAAGGGATTGTTGGGTTATATAGGAAAGGTGAGGAGAAAGAGACAAGGTAGGTATTGTGATAGGGCCAAAACCACAAAAACGGATTCACATTTTGAGGCGATACAAGCAGAGGATCGAAGGCGCACATGCATGTGTTCTGTTAGACTACCAACTGCTTGAGCTACGGCCCCACTCACCACATGCTCTTCTCAATTTGATATGACTAGTATTATTATCAACATAACTACTCAATAATCGCCTAAAATCACGGTATCAACCCTTCTCTAGAAGCCCATTAATTGTGGGTTTTAATAGTTGAGTAATAATACTAGCTTGTAAGCCTTGTGATGTATGTCCATTGTCCACGTTGGTGTGTTGGAGATGGATATGGTCGGCGGCTTCCCCAGCATTTAAGCAGAAACGAAGATGATGCCTCTAATTAAGCAGCTCTGCTACTTCTTTTTTCACTTTTCACCCTCTGATATGGGCATGTTTTGGGATTTGAATTCGGATATATGAAATCCTCTGAAAAAAGGAAAGTAATTAAAGCGATTTCACGCGTGTCCCCTGCTCAGTTTCAGAATCACGAGATTTGTTATAGATTCTAAGAGGATTTAGTGACAAGATAGACAAACATCCAAAAGGAGGATGAGCCACATGGCCACATGTTTCTACTTCTTGAGTTGCTTAACTTTCTGAATGATCTCCATTTACCACTCCTTCAGAATCCTCTATGTTTTTCTGTCAGCTGCTGTAATCCAGCCAAAAGGAACTGTCGTTTTCTTATCACCAAATTCAAGAAGGAAACCTTCCTCAATTTATCACACTGGAAAAAGATTGTGACTCATCATCCTTTTAGGCTTCTAGCTACTTGACTGTATTACTACCCTGAACACATATTAAAGAAGTGACACGGTAACACGGATGTTTGGAATAATGAGTGAATCATCAAAAGGAGTAGTTTTTACTGAGTTACCCTTAATTATGCCCAACCAAAACTCAAATTTAACCTTATCAGGCAGCCATATTAAAAGAAGAAGGGGTAGTATATAAGAATGCTTATTTATAACTATAAGGAAAGATCATGAATATGAATTTAGTATTAAAATGTGGGAGGAGGCATATTTGAAAAAGAATGAAGTGGGAGAGAATAATTAATAAACGAAGGGTGTTTTGGAAGGACGTGATGATGAGAATGCAGAGAGAGAGAGAGAGAGAAGGGAGAGGCAGCCCCACCATGTTCGCTTCACATGCAGCTACCGCTCTTACCGCTCCAAACGTCCCTTTCACTCCCATTTAGGATTCCCTTCCTCCCTCGATATTAATGCTTCCAAACTCACCAAAATCAACCACCCATGACCCAACACAAAAATATAGCTAGGTGTGACCCATATACACGCTTGGATGACAGGATTAAGGGACAAAACAAAAGGTGAGAATCTGGGATAAATCTTTTGGTCCCATTACGAGAATTTAATTTAACGTGACGACCCCTACAACGTCCCTTTCGAATCACCGCAAGAACATGCATGTTTGAATAAGTGTTACATGAGATAAGCAACACAGAGGAGAGGAGACAGTGAAATGTGAATGAAGGCGAGTTCAAGCAAGCCTCTCTATCTTTTGGCGAATCTCAAGCATTCTGTGTTATCAGCTCTCTCTCCCCCCTCAAAGAATCCAAAGAGGGCATCCAAATAGCATACAGCATATAATGTGAGTCGGTTACTGACTTACGGTGTCAGCAAAGTAAATAAAAAATGTGTCGTCTTCACCACAATATCAACAAAACTAATAATTGTTATTTTATAAAAAGAATGACGTCAGGATGCAAAATCCAAACTTTGGGAAAGCTGGAAAAATGGACGTCCAAAAAGGCAAGAAGCGAGCATGAAAAAACAAAAGTGCGGTGTGGTGGATCAAGGAGGGAAAACATTGCCTGTGCATGTGAATGACCTTGTTGCAGTAACATTGCCATTATTCGAAGAAAGAAGGTACTGTACGCTGATTATTGAAAGAGAGGTAACATGAATGAGTTATGAAGGCGTTGAAATTCGTATGGAGAGAAAGAATTGGCGTTTGAAGGAGATTTGCAGAAGGAAGGGAAATGATGGTGACCTGGTATTCGTTTAGGGACCAGAGTTGGTGCAATGGACCATTGCATGTGTTTATTGATATGCCAAAATGAGTTGGAAAAAAATGGATTGCCCAGAGAGATGGTGGCGTGCAGGAGTGAAAACAAGTTTGACGTGTGTGGTGCAAATTGTGTACAACACTGCCACCTGCACCGCGAGGACTCTGTTTCTGACGCACTTTTTGCTGCTGGCCCCTGTGGAATTCTTTTTTGATCAAAACCAGTTAGAAATTATAAAGGCCCATTTAAGAATTTTAAATCCAGGCCCAAGGGAATTTTAGATCTGCCGAAAGCCCAAGACGACTCCAACTTCCAACGGAAAATGGGCCACAGGGTGGTCACGGGATGGCTCAAACACCAGACTCTGAAGCCACGATTGTATGTATGGCTTTATTTTTATTTTTCTTCACTTTCCTATCCTTTCACGTGCTCTCCAATAGAGATATCAATAGAGTTGCTGATGCTCTTGCTAAAATGGGCATTTCTTCTATTTGAGATCTTTCCAAGTGTATGGGATTAATTTCCCCTTTGACTAATTTCTTTTCCCTGTAATGTTGGCTTCGGCTTTCTTCTTTATGTATCAAAAAAAAATTCCCATTCTAATTACCATATTCAATTTCGACTATTCAGATATAATAATGTTCAATAATTTAAAAAAACAATTGAATCTATCAAAATTTGATATCAAATGATGAGAATCTTCTATGTGGTAGATTTAGGCAATGGGCAGATTCTTTCCTCATTTTTTTTTTTCTCATTATCTCTTTTCAGTTCATCTGAACCATTGATTTGAGAAAATGAGAAAAAAATCAAAATAATATTATGACATTTCATTTCAATTGAACAGACATGATTTAAAGATTATAAGGGATGAATAGAGATGATTTAAAGATGGATGATGAGGAAAAAAATGATCACATCAACTAAATCTGGAAAGAAAGAAATAAAAGAAAAAGGCATGTCGCTGATGTCAGAAGAAGGAGGGTTGGCATAAGAATAAAGAAGGTTCGGATCGGAACCGGATTCTCTCAGAATCTGGTTCCTCAGTATCCCTCAGAATCTCTACATCTGGGCCGTCCAAAAATTGATCCAACGGTGCACAAATGGACATTTCATTTTTTTCAAATTACCGCATGCGGTGCAAATACCGCATGTGGTATAGATGAAAATTTTAAAACTTTCTCTGTACACCGTTGAATCACTTTTTGGACGGCCCAGATGCGATTCTGAGGGATACTGAAAACCAGATTCTAATCCGGTTCCGGTTCGGATCAGGTTTGTTTCATTAAAGTCAAGGTTGTGCGGTGGCCATTTAAAGCAGTGGGACTCTGTTATTCAGATGAGTACCCGCTTATCCTATTCTAGAACATAAGCTCTCAGTAGCCATAATATCCTACTGCACATTATACGACTTTACAATATATATGTGTGTGTCTACTCAAACGCCAAGGTCCCCTTCATTATTCTAAGATCCCCCTCGCTGGTTTCTTCAATACTTCATAATCCAGCAAGTTAGCTGCAGGCATCTCCAAATAGAGTTCGAAACTTTTATTTCCCTTCTTTTTAGTAGCACTGGCACAACATAAATTAGCAGAAAAAATGGTACATACTACCATAAATTCTCTTTTTAGAAAATATGTAGTCTTCCCATAAATTCTCAGAAAATAAAGATAAGTAGCAAAAGATTAATGCAAAACAGAATGGTGAAAGGTGTGGGAGGTTCATTGGAGTGATGTGAAAGGGAAAGCCAGTGGCGTATGCGTCGGGATTAGGGAATACGGTGACTTTGAGAGAGAAAAGAAAACAACAACCAAAGTCTGCTCCTCACTTGGCACTTGCATAAACCTCTGCAAACGTCGAAGCTTGAAACACGGACAACTATCTCCGGACTTCATTATCTACGTCTTCCATTCATGTTCATTAATTAGCCCTGTTCAATACATCACTAATGTCTCAATTGCAGCATGGAAAATATAACCATTAATTGAGTTGAAATACATGTTAGTGTCACTTCCATTTCAATGCCTTCACTCCAAACACTGAATCGTTTTCTCCCGTTTTTGTATCACACTGTGCCAATGCTTCACGCACCGCTGTCAGGTCCCTATACCCTTTTTCTCTTTTTGGCTCCTTCTGATTCTTCCAGTCTATTTAAGGAATATGTTCTTTTGACTTTGGGCTCAGAAGGGTTGGCAGCTCATGCATGGTACTATTAACTAATATTATGCATCCAAGATCCAACTTATTTCTCACTGCCTCGAACCAATTCCGGTCCGCAAAGTGAAAGCTAACATGTCTTTTTAATTTTTATTTTGGGCCCGAAGAATATTAGTGTACAAAATATATACAAAATTTTATAAATGCAGAAATTAGTGTGGAACCCCTAGGGCGAGCTTGCCATGCATTGTGAAATCCATTTAAAAAAAGGTGGACAGAATTGTTGGAGAAACAGTAGAGGCCAGCGTGGCAGAGACACAAGTTATGGGGCTTGCTTGCAGCCAGAAAGAGAGACCAAGGCTGCAAAATAGACACAATAATAGAAACACATCTCCCACTGAGATAACCTCTCTCCCATGTGACCCCCTCGAGCTTGTGGTTTTAAATAGTTACCTTGGGGTGGGGTCTTCCCCATTGCAAGGCACACCCTACAAAACTCTGTTGGCTTAGTGTGACTTTGTCACTTCCGTGTGATATATTTAGAAGAGTTGTTGAGAATTTTAATATTGGGTCTGATGAGGCAACTTGTATATATGTACTCTGTAAGGCCAATCCTTGGGGTCCATGTTGCATTCTCACAACGGCTATCTATCACGGTGTGCTATTTAGACTATGACCCATGTGGACCTTTTTCGTTTGCCTTTGGGGTGACCCCATCATCACTCTTCCACATGACTTGTCCTGTTCTCATCAGTCTCAATTCAAAGTACCACCATAAACTTTCTCTATTGCTTTCTATTTTCACTTGCTTGATCAAACACGACAAACAGATATTTATAATTAACAGCTAGCTATTATCTGTCTGATGGTTTCTTTCGCCATCTCCTCGTCCACGACAGTCACTTGTCTTATGAGATGAGCACCTGCATGCCTAGTGCATGTGAATTATGCAAATGCTTCTTTGGATCTGTATAAATAAAGTATCAAGTGAAAATCTGGCACCTGAATCTGTCGTGTGGCTGAGTTCAATTTATAAGGTTTGGGGTTCTCATCCACTTGTCCAAAATGGGATTTACTTAATCAACTAGTCTTGCCATGACATTTGTTTAATAAAAAAGAAAAGGATATTGCTGGCAGTAGTTCAAACATTATAATCAAATGATGGGCGTTGGATAGGCAATAATAAATGAAAAACAAACAGCTTTATATGTGTAAATTTGGTAGGGTGGATAAGGATTTGGTGCTCAAATATGCATATATATTTGAAGGAAAAATAAGCAAATTGTGGATTCAGTAGGATCAGGTGCTATAACGGATAATCCTCCAACCACCTTTTTTCCCCTTCTAATTCTAAAATTTAACCAAGCCCTCTGCATGTCACATTTGACAAAAACAATAAATGAAAGAAGACACCAAACAAGCTGTCCCAGATGCCTATGCAACATCCAAACACTAGAAAGCGCTTGAAACCAACCACTCCCCTTATTCTTGCACAAAACGTAAAGGCCACACCCTCCCTCCCTTCTTTCTCGTGCATCAAAAAATTGACTCTCCCTCCCTCCCTCTCTCTCATTTTATTTTCTGCATAGTAAGAAAATCCCCAACCACTCCTCTCCTGCAACACCAATTCTGAATCTTCAGAACCTTCATTCACATACTGCTTTTATAATTATATGATAGCTCTTGCCAGCCCATGTTCATAGCTTTGTAAAATAAGGTTTTGATTGGGTTATAGTGTGCACAGGCCATTGCTGACATGAAAACCAGAGATGCTATTCAGCGTTGTTGACCACCCGTTCTCTTGTCCTTGTGACCTGAAAGATGCTTCTTTGAAAGTCCCCTCAATCTGCCTTGACCCAAAAGGCCTTGCCCCTGCCTTTTTCTCATCGGATCCAGCGAAAAAAAAAAATACTATAAGAAAAGAGAACCCATACCCTTCTTTCTCACCTTCCCACACTCACCAAATCCCTGAAAACTAGCCTTAAAATCATCCATCACTAGAAATTCTACGTCAGATAACTGAAGGTTAACAGAGTTTTATCTCTGCTATGCGAAATCACACAATGTCTCTACACAAACTTGCTCGCCGTCTTCTGTTGGACCATGATTCAAGCCCAACCACACCGGAGAGCATATACAAGACGAGGATGACTTATACAAGTGACGCTAATTTTGACACCAACATGGTGATCATATTAGCAGCCTTGCTCTGTGCACTCATATGTGCTTTGGGTCTGAATTCAATAGTACGATGCGCACTCAGATGCAGCCGAAGGTTGGCTTTTGAGACGGCGGAGGAGGCGGCGGTTCGTTTGGCTGCTAAAGGGCTGAAGAAGAGTGCGTTGCGTCAGATACCTATAGCTGTGTGTGGTTCATCAGGAGCTGAGATTGCAGGCACAGATTGTCCAATTTGCTTAGGGGAGTTCGTGGACGGAGAGAAAGTTAGAGTTCTTCCAAAATGCAACCATGGATTCCATGTAAAGTGCATAGACACGTGGCTGCTCTCTCATTCATCTTGTCCTACTTGCAGGCAGACTCTTCATGAACCCACCATTTCCAAGGCTGTGCCTGTACCTGCTGATCAGGCTGCTTGATTCCCAATTGGGAGTATATATATAAGACCACTTGACCAGAATGCGTCCATCAATGTTCCTTTGTGTTTGAATTGTGGCGCATAGTGCTCTACGTAGGTTAAAGAAGGAGTTTAGGCTCTGGCTAACTACTGTTAATAAGAACTTGACCTGGCGAGGCACTCCAACTTCAGAATCCACCCAGTAAGAGGAAGGTTGTTTAAAGCTTTTTGATATCGGATACTTTTATGTTCAGAATGCCCTAGGGTGATTGTATAGCAAAATTGAGTTACTGGATGATGGTTTCCGAGGCCTTTTTACATTATCTCTGTTTTTAAAAGGAAAGGATTCAGAATCTCAGTTGTTTGCTGTAAAAAGTTTGAAAGCAAAGCAAAGGGAGACATGCAATTCGATGGATGGCATTTTTGTTTCAGAGTGAAAATGAACATTAAACTAGTAATAATTGATTAATGCGAATTCTCTTGAAATCACTGGCAGATTTAAGTTGATATTTGTCTATTCAGTCTTTGATCAGCAGCTTATGAATTGTAGAAAGCTAGAAGCAGCTCAATTCATAACGCTAATTCAAAAGCCAAACAATTAGCGTAAACGAGAGAGAGAGAGAGAGCGAAAGTCAAAAGTTATCAACCTTCCGTGTGTAAGGCGTTGCCACGCTCCCTAATCAATTTTTATTCGAAGCTTTTATCAAAAACCAGACACATGGTTGTTTTTTCTTCCAGTGGGTTAGCTTCGATTTGTTTTCCCGAACTCAAAAGGTTCTGACTTTGGGAATTTTCCATTCTATCATATCACAAGGCATAATTAATTAAAGAGAAAAGCTGCTAAGCGCTACTATTTCACTTCGCTTTATTATAATCTGGGCTGGCTACACACCAGCAACCTCTATGCTTAGAATCTTTACGAAATTTATATTAAAAAAAGAATCTTTACGAAATTTATATTAAAAAAAGAATCTTTACGAAATTTATTTCATGACGAAGTAAGGTGACGTCCTATACTGTCATGCTGACACTTATCAGTACAAAAGAAAATATAGAGCGTATCTTTATATTAGTGTCATAACCAATCTTACTAAGCATCATTCGAATTCGCTCGTTTTAATCCACTGCCAAATAATTCTGAAAATGTTGACAAGATGATTGAAGTATACAACAGATTCTTGTCACACCGTTCCGGGGAGCAACTCCGGAGACAGGAAGGATAGCTGGAAAACTGATTCAGAACCAGAAATTAAGCCAACATGTCTACCCCATAATTGACGAGCCTACAGGCCTACCCCAGAAGTTAAAAAAACAGTCTTGTTGCTTTAACATTAAGATTTGAGAACAGTTTCTCGT
Source organism: Acacia pycnantha (assembly GCA_025563575.1). Lineage (NCBI taxonomy): Eukaryota > Viridiplantae > Streptophyta > Magnoliopsida > Fabales > Fabaceae > Acacia > Acacia pycnantha. The sequence goes on from JAMWYP010000083.1 coordinate 1,252,848, forward strand.
AGAAATCTCAAGGAAAAGTAGGAGATGGAGAGCAAAATAAAAGAGAGTGGCTTGCTAAGTCCCAGGTCATTTTCCTTGATATCCTATTTGATTTTGATGGGCAACTTGAGAGTACAAGAGCATATAGAACAGAATACCAAAGAATCATGATTGATCTGCCCTAAACTGTGTAAGGCCCACTCTTTGAGAATGGAAATGTCATTCCAGCACTGCCTGTGGATTTGGTTTAAGTAATGAGAAAGAGTGAGACGCTGTGGCTTGAGATTTGAGAATAACAATTTGTGATAAGGCATCATTCCTAATTGGACCACTCGCACTCACCACCGCCTCTCTTTTTTCCTCCTCTCGTATCCTTCTCTCTCAATCGCATATGATTTATTCATTCGATGCCTTCATTTTCTCAATACAAAAAAGAAATTGTTGGAGTTTGCAAAGGGTGGTCATATAGCAGGAATAATAATACGTCGGCCCACTAAGTACTGATATTGTACAGCTACATACACATCAACTTGGCTGTGTGCTGCTGATAATTGATGAAGGGCTACCAAAAAGAAAGTAATTGGTCAAACTAACAATCCTTGCAATCTTGATCGGTTGCATTCCACATTCTATTAAAATCATGAGCATTCCTTTGTTTGGTCAGATTTCGGTCAAATTGTATTGGCTTAAACCAGCCTAATGAAACGTATACTTTTTCTCTTTACGCGTGATGTAGTCTACAAGGTTTTCAATGAATACGACAAAAACCCCGAGGTTGGGCAATGTTAAAGTGCTTTATATAGAACTGTTAGAGAACGCGATTAGGATTATCTTTGTCTTGGAAATCTTGAGATTATTCTTGGAGTTAGTGGGAAGAGATTTTTGCCGTGTCTCCCAAAATAACCAAGTTCGAAAATGATTTGTAGAAATAGGGAACCTGGGTTGTTTCCCCAACGAACTTGCAGCGGGTTTAATTAACAACAATAATGAAACAGAATGGTAAAATGGGGGATTTGGTTTAATGATTAAAACGAAATTGAAAAGAAACAGAAACAGAATCAAATAGATTTAAACAGATTAAGAGAACGACCAACCCAACGTTTAGATTCCAGAAACTTCCTTCCTTGAGCGAAATATGAACGGACTCGCGTTTGGTTCTAGACGAACCGAGATCTCTGCATCCGTCCGAAATTCCCTCGACTAGACGATCGCCTAGCATTTGTCCAAACAATGGCGCCTCACTGCACGATCGCACGGCAACACTTTAACCTAGTTTGAACTCGGTCCTTGGGACGAACCAAACCGAATATTAAATCTAATATTCGAACTATTTTCTAAATCGGATCCGATAAGATGAAAATCAAACGAGTAACGTTATCGATTAAGCATAGGCTCTCGGACGAATCATGAAATCCTCAACGTTGGGTTAATCGACAGAAGTTTAGCCGAGCATGGCTGGAAAAACAGAAGAAAAGACGAAGAACGCGAAGAACATTTGAGAGAAAATAAAACTCCTGTCTTTAATCCAAAACTGTGTAAACGTGCGAATGAATAGATTGTTTGTGTGGCGGCTGCCACATTTAAAGATAACCTAAAACGAATTAGGTCTAATGGTTCAGCCCAAAATGAAATTAAAATAAAAGTGGGCTTTAATTACAAAATTCGGGTCCAATTAAAATCCAGAATTGTTCGTCTGACTTCGGCTCCAAAATTGACCGCTCTATTGTCCGAATTTGCTCTTCATGTATTCATAACAATTGTAGCTCTCTGAATCATCTGAAATATGAGACAAAAATGAGGCAAATCCGATGTCTGGTTCAAGAGTTATGGTAAAAATAGTGAAGCAATGCAAAACTGGAATTTTATTATTAAAAATGGCTAAAAGCTAATCAAAGGCCCAAAGCCCAAATAAGTATAAAAGCCATTATTTATTAACTAAAGAGTCCTAATTATTAATCAAGAGATAAAAAGAAGTGTATTAAATATTCAATTATCAGTTAGTTTGTGATGTTGTGATGCACAGGGGCTTACATAAGGAGAGTCCCATTTCTTTTGTAAAAGGTTTAAGTATTACTTTTGCTCTGGAAGTTTTTTATGAGAAATTTGTCCTGGAAGTTGATAAAACGTAGCAATTTTTCCCCTCCGTTAATTTTGACTATTAAGTTTAACTAATTTACACATGTGGCACCCAATGATTGTCACCTCATCAATCAACTTAGGGTTAAATATCAATTTTGTCCTGAAAGTTTTTACTGAAGAGTAGTGGGTATCTGAAAATTTTTTAAAAGCAATTTTGCCCTTCCATTAATTTTGACCGTTAAATTTAACTGATTTACACATGTTTTAAGTATTTCTTAACCATTGTTGATGATTTTTCGTGTGGTGTATGGATATTTTTAATGAATAACAAATCTGAAACCTCTATACATATTAAAACCTTCTTGACTTGTTATGTCTCTAATTATTATGGAGTTGCTGTAAAAAGGATAAGAAGTGATAATGGCCTTGAATTTGTCAATTCTAAGGTCAAATCGATTTTCTACGATAAAGGGATTGTACATCAAACCTCTTAGACATACACTCCCCAACAAAAATTTGATGAGAGAAAACATAGGCATTTGTTGGAGCTAGCAAGATGTTTGATGATTCAAGGCGGGGTTCCCATCAAATTTTGGGGTGAGAATGTTAAGGCAATAGCCAATTTACTGAATAGAACTCCATCCAAATTACTTGATTTTAAAACACCCTATGAACTTATTCATGGAAAGTGGAAACCCTCCTTGCTTTAGATCATTTAAGGATCTTTGGTTGTTTAGCTTATGCTTTGAAATTGCATAATGTTGATAAGTTTCAGCCTAAAGTTGATCCTTGTGTATTCATGGGGTATCCACCACCACTACTACAAAAAAGCTATTTAACGTCCTATTTTTCCCCTTTCGGCGTCCTTTTCTGTAGGGACGTCTATTTAGGGGGCGTAGAAAGTAGAAGGCCTTCGGCGTCCTAGAACGTATTAGGACGTCATATTTCAAAGCCTACAACGTCTAAGACCTTTTAGGACGCCAAATTATTTTTTTTTAAGAAAAAAAAAGCCCCAGATCGATCTCCACCCACTGCTATCCTTCCCTTCGATTTGGATCAGAAAATGGTGAATATTGCATAAACAAATTCCAGATCTACATTCCAGATCCACAAATTTCAGATATATATAAACAATCCAAAAATCAAAATCATCCTAAAACAAAGAAATAAAAAAGTTTCAGAGGAGAAGGAAGAAATCACATTTAATCTCATGTAGAAATCGTAGATTGAAGAAACTAAAGTTTCAGAGGCAGATCGAAGAGCTATACTGAGTAGATCGAAGTTGGGATGGTGATTGATCTAACAAACTAGCGACGACAATGACGAGCGAGCGACGGTGAGTAAGCGACGGTGACGAGCGAGAGACGGCGGTGAGGGACGGCGGGCGAGGGATGGACGGCGAGGAAGGTGAGAGAGATGTAGTGAAGAAGGCAAGAGAGGAGAGGGTCTGGTGAATTCAATCGAAGGTGTGCAGAGAAGATAAAGAAGAAAGAAGAAAGAATAAAGAATAAAGAATAAAGAATAAAGAAAAAAGGAAAAAGAAAAAAGAAAAAAGAGGAAAGGATCACGTGGTGCAAGTACGGTGCAGCAGGCATTTATTAATTCAGATGGGGTAGGTGGAATTTTGAATGTGTTTTCGCATCTTATATTTACACTTAGACGTTGAAGTGTCCACTTTTGACGTCTAATTATATAACTTAGACGTCAAAAGTGTTGCTTTTGGCGCCAGGTGATAGCGACTTCGGCAAGTGCACCGATCGTTACAAGTAATAAAGTATGTGAGAAAGAGATCGTCCCACGAGGAATAGTACTCCAACCGCTAATTCGTTATTTAAGCTTTAGTTGGATCAATGAGTAATAGGGGTTGATTTGTAACCAAACAGAATTTTTAAGGAATTTAATCAAGAAAAGCATTCAAGATTAAGAATCTCAAGAACGATTGTTTAGAAAAGATAATTAATAAAGAAAAACGCAGCTAGGGCATAGAATTCCCCTATGTTCCTCTAAGTATTTGAACTAAGTCCCTAATTGATTATTATTCTCATGACTGACGACCAATTCTCTAAAATTAGACTAAGTCCCAATGTCTTGATGCTACCTTAATCCGTTATCTTTGAAAACAACCTAATGTCTTAGTATTGTTTAGAAAAATCAATTTGTTTATCAGAATTATGAGATCGCATAAATTCGTAAGCCTATGTCTAGGTCATGCAATTCTATGATGGATTAACGGTTCTAGTTAAATGTACCAACATCTCTATTGTCATACACTAACCTATGAACAATCTAAAAGGCGATCACTCTTTAAGAAAGCGTTAAGCACAGGTAATCTATTCAGTCAAGAAAACAATAATAAAATAAGATTCCAAATAAATACTTTAAATTCACATAGGGTTCATCCTCGCCCTAACTATTAAAGAAAACTAGCCAAACATGGCTAGGTTAAGAAAATAAAAGAGATGAAAATTCTTGCGTCTCCGTGTTCTCCGAATTTCCTTTCTTGTGCGTTCCGTGATTCTTGAATTGTTTCTTGTTTTTCGTCGCTTTTTCTTCTCTTTTTAATATCATATATTATTATATTATAATATATATATATATATATATATATATATATATATATATATATATATATATATATATAATATTATAATATATCTTTTCAATTTAATTTGTTGCATCCCTTAGATCACATAATATCTCTCTGCACAAATAAATAGGATATCAATAGATTTTCTGTTATAATATCATTTTATCCTATATTTAGTTAAAAGATAGATAAGTACATAAAGATAATTAAATAAGTACAAAATATCAATAAATTCAATCCAATATATCCCAGAATCTACCCTTATTTAATTATAAAATATCTACTTATCACCAGGAGTCCAGGACTTCATATTTTTGGCGCTAAGGTTCACTTTTAGCATCTAAATATAGAACTTAGACGTCAAAAGTATTACTTTTGGCGTCTAATTATAAAACTTAGACGTCAAAAGTCAACTTTTCTTACATATAATTACAAAAGTGCCACTGCCTTTTTTTTTTTACTTCCTTTTTTTAGAATAGGACACGAATTAGGGACGCAAAAGCCATATTTTGTAGTAGTGCACCCAAAAGGGTTATATTTTATACAATATGAGAACAAAGATGCTAATGATTAGCAGACATGTATCCTTTGTGGAAGAAAGATTTTCTTTCCTTGAAAAAGAGTGCACTGATCAAGGGGGGATGTCTTTCAACGTTTGGACCCTTTATTGTATGAATTTGTAGATTACTCTCCTTCCAATGAGTTGAGACATGAAGTGGAGGCGCAAGTGCCATCAACTCCTAGTCCACCTCCTGTTGAAGAGCCTCACGAAACAGCCCCAAGGAGATCCATATGGCAAAGAAGGCCTTCAAGGTGGCTCCAAGATTATACACACTCGCTGGCTTCATCTAACCATACTGTGACAGCAAACAATGAACATAGGAGTTCAAGTAATTGGGAAGATGCATCTGCAAACAACAACAATGATGATGTTTGCTCTCTAAGAGCAACTACACAGGGAGTTATTGCTTATCCTTTTCGAAACTATATGTCATACGCTCACTTATCTACATCACATAAACATTTCCTAAGGTGTACTGACTCGGTGATTGAACCCAAGTCTTTTAAAGAGGCAACAAAAGATCAAAGATGAGTGGAAGCAATGAAGGATGAAATTTGGGCCTTGGAATCAAACTATACTTGGGACATTGTCGATTTACAACATGGAAAGGTGCCCATTGGCTGCTGATGGGTGTACGAAGTGAAATACGACTCTCTTGGCAAGATTGTCAAGTTTAAAGCTCATCTTGTTGCAAAAGAATACATGCAAAAGGAAGGAGTGGACTATTAGGAGACTTTCTCCCCAGTGGTGAAAATGGTGACATTGAGAGTTGTGCTTACTCTTGCCGCAATAAATAATTGGGAAATTTTCCAAATAGATGTGCACAATGCATTCCTCCAAGGGGATCTAGATGAAGAGGTGTATATGATGATTCTACAAGACTTCAACAAAGTTGAGAAGAACAAAGTGTGCAAACTCACTAAGTCTTTATATAGGCTTAAGCAAGCGGAATACTAAGCTTACTTAAGCATTGATAAAGGGAGGTTTTGAACAATCCTTGCATGATTACTCTTTTTTTGTAAAGCAACTAAAAGGGGAAATTATTTTGGGTATTGGTTTATGTGGATGAATTGATAGTTACTAGAAATAGTGTAGATGGAATAAATAAGACCAAAAACATATTTGCATAGTTTGTTTAAGATTAAAGATATAAGAGTTGCAAAATATTTTCTAGGACTAAAGATAGCTAGATCTAGTAGAGGAATCATTTTGAGTTAGCGTAAATATGCAATTGATTTGTTGAATGGCATGGGGTTAAGTGTCGCTACACCAGCAGCCACTTCCCTGGAACAAAATTTGAAATTGGTTGTCAAATCCAAACTTGAAACAACTAGTCTAAAAAGGGAAAAGTGGATTTGAAGAAGGCTAAGAATGATGAATTATTAAAGAATCGTGAAACTTATAGAAACTTGATTGGTAGATTGTCTTAGTTGGCTGTAACCAAACCTAATATATGCTATGTTGTGCAGGTTTTGAGTTAGTTCTTGGTGGAACCAAGGCAGTCACACATGATGGCGGCAAACAAGGTACTTCATTATTTGAAAAGAACACTTGGTTTAAGTATTATCCTTTCTTCCAAGAGCAAAATGAAGCTAGAGTGTTATTGTGACTCATATTGGGGAGTATGTGTGGACACCAGACAATCAGTTAGGGGATATGTTGTGAAGCTTAGAGATTTCCTAGTTTCCTGGAAGTCAAAAAAACATAGCAAAGTCTCTTGTTCTTCTGTTGAAGCAAAATATAGGGCATTCAAACTGTAACAACAGAGATTGTATGGTTAATTGGTCTGTTGAAAGATCTAAGAGTTGTAATCATTTAACCTGTTGTAATATTTTGTGACAGTAAGGCTGCTATTCATATAGCAAGCAACCCAGTCTTTCATCAAATGATATAACATATTGAAATAGATGATCACTTCGTGAGAGAGACATTACATGCAATGACTGCCATTCATGTAAGTTGTTGTAATATCATATGTTATATATCATTTTATAAGTTAGATAAATTAGTTTGAAAAAAAAAGGATGAGTATGAATACTATAAAGTAACTTATTTATCCTTTTTAATCTCTCTAAAAAATTTAATTGGGTCTTATATATATTTTTTTTTATATAAAAATTTTAGAAAAGGGGTTGGGTTCACCCACAATTCAAGGGCAGGGCGAAATCTCCTTTCCACCTAGGTGATACCAATGTTGGGTCTTATATTTTAAAACTGAAAGTAGCAAAGATAAACCAATTTGTACGAATATTTAGTTGGCATGATGCTTGAGAGTTCTTATAAAGATCCAATGGCTGACATGGTCCTATTTGCCCCAAAGCGAGGCATCCACGATCCAAGTTCATATTGGGTCGAGGCCAATGGCGGAACTAGGTGATGGCCAGCTGGGGCCTTGGCCCCAGCTGACCTTTTCTTATCTTATGTATTTATATATATATATCATATAATATTTTATTTTGGTCAATAATTTGGCCCCAGTTAAGTATTTTATTCTACGTATTTTACTCTTTCTAATGAGGGTAATATTGTGTTTATTAGTGAAAATTTTAGGATTATGATGTTGGGAGAATCTTGAGTTTTGACAATAGATGACTATGTATATGTACATGATGATTAATGGCCAATTTAAATCAGTTTGGATTTATTATTTGATTGTCCTATGATTTTATAATGAGTTTCTCTTTAAAAAATAGATTATAATAGGTTATTTACTTAGCTAAAATTGAATCACATCTTTATGTTTTTCTAAAATACTTTTTGGGGTTCATATTTTATTTCTTTTATTTTCTCCAATTATTTTGTTTTGAGGTAGGTGCAATATGCATTTAAGTGTTAATTTTATTAAATTTCATTATACATATAATTATTATGATTCTGTTTTTGTTATATCTTTAGAATAATATGTGGTTTATTACTCATTGAGCTATAAGAGAAAAGTAAAATTCTTATTTGAGATATATATTGAAAGTGTTATTATCTTATATCTTGTTTTGATTTATAATTGTCGATTATTATTTATTTTTATTTTCAATGTTATGCTATATTATTTAGTAAATAGTTCAACATGTTTATTTTTTGGCCCAGGCTAAATTTTTTTTCTGGTTCCGCCACTGGTCGAGGCCCTATGTGTCCTGATGCCGCCCATTATTTTGCCATACGCCAGGGTCCTGAGAAGGTGGGTCCAAGCCTTTTGTGGCACCCTGGACTAGAGAGCCTTCAAGTGAAGCGTCATTCTTAATGATCAATGGCTGCTTGAAGGGAAATGTATCAAAGATTTTTGTTCTCGGCAACCATCTGAGGAGGAAAACCAGTCGACTGTGGCTGACTGGGTTAGTGGTGGGCTGTGGAATTTGACTGCTCTATCCAATTTAGTGACTCCCGATATTCTTCTTAGACTTGCTGCTACTCTTCCATCAAGAGAAGGAACAGGTATGGATTTTATGGTTTGGGGACCCACTGCTAATGGCACGTTCTCTATTAAAAGTGCATACTTTCTTGTTGAACAAAATCCCCCCATTTAAGACAGAAAATCTTTAAAGACATTTGGAAATGGGAAGGTGCCGAGAGAATTAGAGTTTTCATGTGGAGGGTATTTTTGAATAAACTTCCTACCAATCTTTGGAGGAGTTCTTGGTCTCAATCTTCGGCTTGTTGTGGGTCGTGCAATCATGGTATGGAAGACATTTTACATATCCTGAGAGATTGCCCTTATGCTAAGAATTTGTGGCTTAAGCTCATCCAACCTACCCATATCTCTTCGTTTTTTCTAGCAGAGGGATTGGGTTGCTATGAATTTGAAAGGGAAGTTAGGGAGGGAAGTGGGTAAATACTGGAAGTTTATTTTTGGTGTGGCTATCTGGAAGCTGTGGGGTTGGAGAAATCAATCCATTTTCGAAGAGAATTTTTCTAAACCTGATAACCCTGAAATTATAATTCTGCATATATGGAAACAGTTCTCTATATGTTCTGATCTTACTCCTCAGCTTGGGAGCATTGTGCAGCATACTTTGGCATGGAAAAAACCTGGAGTTGGCTGGTGGAAAATTAATGTGGATGGTGCGGCAAGCTCTACTGGCTACGTAATAGAATGATCGTTGCCCTTGAGCAAGAATCTTTCTCATAATTTTCGAACGTCCTCATCTCACTTCTCAACAAATTGTCATACATGTGGCCTCCGCTTCTTCAATTATCGTTGGGCTTTACTTAATTCCCTTCCTCATTCAAATTAACGATGTCTTGCTCTCTATGCTTCCCACGTAAATAACAAACCACCATTATCATGATGCCTTCTATCCCTTTTGCCTTTTAACGAGTTTAGTTTTACCAGAATTGTTCAGTCGATCGATACAGTTTGCAAGTGCATCATGAAGCAGAACGGAATGTTGAAACTCCGGATTATGGCAGTGGCATAGAGAAGAGATTACCGACAACAAACTCAGTACACTACTCCGCAGCGTAATGAAGGCGCGGAAATAAAACAATAAAACCGTGAAAGTAATATAATCATGAACACAGATGTATGCAATGCAGCGCAACATCGTGGTAGGTGGGCATATAATTGCAACGCATTCAAACGAACCAGGCCTACAAGGAGTTATGGCAACCGCAAATAATGCTCTGGTGCCTCACCAACCATTCAAGTAGCGAACAAAACTCAGAAAAGTGTCATAATTAAGATGAACATTATTCATAATTGCAGGGGAAGAGACGTAAATCATTGAGTACATGGTGCAGCAGAAATCAGAGTTCACTTGGACAGCTCCGCCGAGAAAGTGGTGGCCAACGATGTGGTGGTTGACGGCGAGACGGCGCTTGAGCCACCCAAGTACCACCTCTTGATCGCCTCCACCACATTAGCATTCTCTGCCACAAACTTGGAGTCTTCCTTCCCCTCCAATGACACCGCAATCTGCACACAATCCTTTACAAGTTAGAAAAAGGGCCATCCATTATTGTTTACTTGTTATTCCACAAATATACTTTACCTCAGCTGTTGGAGAATTTGCTGGGAAATAAAATGTGATGACGGAGTGTTTCTTGAAGTACTTGGACTGGAAAAACTCCACAACTTTTTCCAGAGCTTCCTCCTCCTCCTCCTCGTACTTGTCCTCTGCCGCCAGTCGATCTCTGACGGCCGTCTCTATTTGTGTTCCGTACTGGGAGCCCTTGATCTCCTTGATCACTACTATTCTGATCAATTTCTCCACCGGGGCTGCACCCACACCCACGAATGAGTAATCACAAATATTTGTTTGAATTTCGTTTTACCAGTCGTCGAAGGGCAACATAAGATATTAGGATTGTGGCTTACCAGAGATCAGAGAAGCGAAGAAATCATCGCTGTCTTCCAGCTCCTTTGCGGATTTACCCTTCCACTGCTGCAAGTGATTCACTATTTCAGGCTCACAATAGACGCCGATGGAGTAGAACTTGACTTGGAGGAAGTGAATCTCCATGTCCGTAATCCCTGATCAAAAAAAAAAACTAGGGTTGGAATTTGGAGCGTTGACTCGGAGAGCAGTGTAGAAAATGCGCAGAAGAGAAAGAGCTGGGGGAGTAAAAGTGAAACAGACCATGACCGAGCAGAGAAAGGGGCTTGGCAGTAGTGATTTTGGAAGGATAAGAGATTTCATCTACCATCACAGTTTCAGTTGCAGCAGCCACTGCGAATGAAAAACACAAGAATGTTACATGTATAGGTGAGGAAGTAAAGAAAGATGGAGAGAGAGGAGACTTACTGGTTGTGGTTGCAGGAGAGGGAGAGGGAGAGGGAGAGAAGAAGAACAGGGGAGGAGGGGGGGAGGGAGGGGTTATAAGGGAAGTGTATGGAGGGTGGTAGGTAGGTAGAGGGAGTGGATGGGGCAGTGAGATTATCATTTCCTACTAATACCATTCTGCTTTTGCTGCAACCAGCCTACCACATCCTCATCTTCCTTTCATATCTCTTATTATTATTAGTTAAGATTTGCTTCCCTACCTAATCACGCGCCTCAGACGTTAAGTAACGTGCAAAAATAATAACCATTCATTGATTTGTGGTTGTTGACTTGGCGTTCCTTCAGCTTAGACCAGTGTTTGAATTCCTCTTCTGGTCTCCCCACTCCAAAGCCGCCGCCGAGTTTGGTGTGCCACGAGCCCTGCCCTTCCTTCTACCTACCCATATCCATCAACATTCAACACCACCACTCTTCAGGGGGAAAAAAAATAGAATGTCAGGAATTCCCTCTCATACATGCATGTTGAGAATCTAAAAGAAAAGGGGCAATCACAATTTAGAGAAAGTCTGATTTAGATATCCTAAAAAGAATCACAGTGTGGTTTTAAAAAAATAAAACAAACAAAAATAGCTTCAGTTATATCATTATATCTGCATTCACTCATGAAAAACAAAAACAGAAAAACATAACGATTCCATTGTTGTATTATCATATCATCTCTCTCTCTCTCTCATTTTTTAGTTGCTCATGAAAACTTAGTACTAATATATCTTAAGATAGCTATTAGAAGTAATATTGAAACATACTTCTAGGATATCCATTGTATATTTATCGATCAGATCAATCTCAGGCAGATTTAGCGTTCATTTGGGTTGGTAATAGAAATTATTTTTTTAATGTGATTTACAGTTTATGAATTAAACGTATAAGATGAGTTTTATGACATAGTCTGCAAACATCAACCCTTTTATTATCAATCTCCTCGCTTCAACTAAAATTTTTATGGAGTCAAATGCATTGGCGGCCCCAGGCGATGAAAATGACCCAGTCATTTTTTATTTTATTTTTTGATACATAAATTTTAAAAAAGGGGTTAGGCTCACCTACGATCTAAAGACAGGATGAAGTCTCCCTTCCTCTTAGGTGATACCATTGTTGAGCAGGGCGAGCCATCTATTGTTTACCTAGATACCCAGAAGTTAGTATGTCTCCCCCAACACCTTGATCAACATCAGGATCGAACCCCCTTTTTCTTTTTGAAATAACAAAATTGAAGTCCAATACAATACTCTACTTCTGAGACTGGTAGTCAATGCGTAATTGGGGTGACTCAAGGAGAAGTCCTTTCCCCTCCAAAAATCCAACATTTCCTTTGGAGATTAGGAGTTGGTGTTATAGCAACTCAAGATGCTCTCTTTAAACGTAAATGTTCTGTGAATCCTATTTGTCCTGTTTGTCTGATTGAAAAGGAAACTATTGAACACTTACTTTTTTTGTGCCCATGGACGAAACATGTCTGGTTTGGCAGTCCCTTGGGTCTTAAATTTAGCAAGTGGTCCATGAAGAGATGTGAGGAATGATTGAGTGATACGTTGCATGCTAATCTGTTGTTGGATGATTATGGGAAGTCACTGTTTGCCACGACTTGCTGGTGGATTTGGAAAAAGCGTTGTAATTGGGTGTTTAGGGGGGAGGTCTTGGATGCAAAGGAAGTTATAAATATAATTGTTGGACAGGTTGATGAGTTCTGGCGTTCAAAATCACAACTGTCTGGCAGGAATGTTAGGATGTATAGGACTGAGTCAGTCAAAAATACACGGTGGGTTAAACCCCCTTCTGAAACTATAAAAATCAATATTGATGGCTCATTTAATTTGACCACTGGGGAGGCAGGAATTGGATTGGTTGGTCTGAATAACGCTGATTTTTTTGTGGGTGGCTTGGCTAAGGCTGTCGAGGCATCTTCCCCTTTTATGACTGAATGCCTGGCACTGAAGGAAGCCTTGTTGCACAGGAATTTTTTTCCCAACTCAGTGGTTATCATAGAAACTGATTGTGAATGTCTATTCAGAGTGTGCAATAAAGGAAGCGGTGTAAGTAGTGAGTGGCAATGCTGGGATTTACTTGAGGAAATCACTAGTTTGATAGTGTCATCGGTGGATGTGTCCCTGTCCTTGGTCTCAAGACAGGGTAATAAGGTTGCAGATAAACTTGCAACATTGGCAGCAAAGAAGATGATTCAACCTTCCTGGTTGAGCAACGCACCATCTTCTCTATGTAGGTTCTTGGTGGATGACTCTAGGATGACTGGTGAAGGTATGCCCCTCAGGCGTGTTTCACGAGATAATGAAGGTATAGGCTGAATATACAATTCTGGGATTTGTTTCTAGTTTCTTTACTGTTTTCACGTAGTTTCTTTCAGTATATTTGGTAGGTTTTCTTTTGGTAAGCTGTGTGTTAGGTTGTAATTCTAGGTGTTTTCTTGAGGGTTTCTTGGCTTCGGCTATTAGCGTGTGTAATTCTCTTGTTTGTGATTAATAAAATAGATTCTTTTTGCCAAAAAAAAAAAAAGAGTAGTCCTTCCCCTTTTTTTTTTTTTTGATATAAGTCCTTCCCTTTTTTTCTTTGGGGACCCAAGCGAAGTTGCACCCCTTTTTTGTGGTATGGTTGCAGTCTTTGGTAACTTTGGGCCTTCCTTCACTTTCATTCCTTAAAGTTCTCTCCTCTAATACTCATGCCCCATCATAGCCCATCACACATCTACTTACAATCATTTCCCCTTAACTTGCCCGTACTGACCCATGAAATTTGGATTTAGATGAAGTGGCAGTGTCTCAAAATACAGCGGACTAAGATTAACCCTTGTTTTTGGGTTCAATTGATAAAGGGGTCAGACACTCTCATCAAAAGAGGAAGTTCGATCCTGAAGTTGGTCAAGGCGCTGGGGAAGACATCTTAGGTGATGTGAACTTGTGGAAACGCAGGCTGAGGTGGATACATGTGTACTCTCAGTTCTGTATACTCTGGGAAGCAAGGTCAAACTCCATGCTCTTGAATTGTGGGTGAACCCAACTACTCTCCTAAAATTTTTGTATCGAAAAAAAAATACAGCGAACTAAGATTACCCATATTTAATACTCCCTTTGATCCTAATTATAAAAAATTACAATATAAAAATGTTCTTATAATTAAGATCGGATTAAAAATTTGACTATTATCATACATAGAAATAAAAATAAATAGTTAATATTTCTATTAAGATTTCAATTATCATCATGTTTATCTATTAGTCTATCAATAATTTCATTTATTACGTGTATTTTAAATTAGTCTACATTAGCATCACAAGCTACGAAGATGGTTCCTATTATTAGTCATTCATAACTAATGCACACGAACTAATAAAACTATTAAAGGATTAAATTTATTGTAAAATTCAAATGATTTTTCATGATACCTTTGTTCACTCTACTAAACTCTACCGCCCTTATTAAATATTAAAAAAAAAAACACACACACACACACACATATATATATATAATAATAATACTATCTTATTCTTAATATAAGATATAGTTTGTAATACAGGATACAATATACTCCCTCTAGTTCTTATTATAAGGCACCAACTAATAATTATATTTGGTTATTTTTATAAGGCACTTGCTTGTTTCAAAAGCGTATTAATAATTATTTTTCATATATACCCATAATTAATAAGGGTAGTGGGTGAGAGTAATAATTAACATAATATTAGAGTTTAGAGCAATTAGTAGGTGTAATATTAGAAGTTATTTAAATTTTAGAACAACTTTATTGACTTTAACTGTTTTTATTAGTTTGGGAGAAATGTTAATTAGTACCTTATAATAGGAATCAGAAACAGTAATATCTATAACTCCTTAAAATTGAGTTAGTGGCCTATAAAACAACCGAGAACCCATTTTAGTTGGTGTTTTATAACAAGAGAGAAAAGATGGTGTTTTAAGATTATCCTTTATAAATGACTGAAGTATCAAATGATGATTACAATAGAAATTAGAAAGTAAGAACATAATTGGATTTAAATACCAGCTACTATCTTTTATCTTTATATAAGATTTGTAGTAAGTATATTATAAACTAAATCTTATATTAAGAATATTTACTTTTAAGTCAAAGTTGGCAGCTCATTGTTTTAAGCAGGAAATTGAACGTTCAGATTCTTCCCGTTAACTGCAGTCCAAGTACAGATACAACAGATCCATGAAGTAATCAGAAGCACCACTATGTGAGTACATGATAGGGTAAAGCCGTAAAGGTGCAAAAATACACATAGATTTTATCCCTAGGAGCGTCCAACACCAAATAATTTTTTTTTATGTAAAAATACACACGAACTTTCTTAAATGGAGCAAAAATATCATCTCCGTTAACACCCTTAAATATCCGTTACTTTTTTATGTTTGTGGACCCACAATTTCCACATGTTATGTTTTCCTCCCACAAGCACCTGACTCCTTTTGTCATTCTCCTTCCTCACTCCTTCTTATTTCAAACTTTTTCTCTCTCTTCCTGAAACCTTTTTTGTTTCCACCACTTCTTCTTACTTTTGTGAATTTCATTCTTTCATTCTTTGGTTTTTCTTTTCTTGTTCTTCAACATGCCGCTTCCATGGAAGAAGAACAAGATCACTCGCATCTCCCAAATCGTTGCCGATCTTCAGACTCCCAAACATGGCAGCTTTCTTGTCGTTGAAACTAATTTCCCTACTTCCCTCATTGACACTATCGTCAAGAATCAAAGCCGTTTTCAGAAGCGGAACTCTAAGAATCACCTCCCGTTGGAAATCTCTGATTCTCAACCTCTGCTTCCAACTCCTCCACCGTCGCCGTCAAGTCTCGCTACTAGCTTGAAGGTTTCTCCCATCAGATTCATTGATGAAACCATTCGCAAAGATATTCATGGAGGTCTGTATTCTGGTTGCGGTTCTATACTGGTTGTAACATCCCGTTTTTCAAAAGCAGTATAAATTTTTTTCATCAGAGTAGAGCATCGGAGCAAGAGTGCAACTGATATATATATTCAAAATGCCCACTGGCTAATTACAGAAGCGGTTCAATAACCGAGAGTTTTCAAAGGTAAAGGACAACAACGGAAAGTCTTCAACCGGATCCTTGAACTTGCTGCTTTCCTCTCTCCTCGGTCCTCGGTCCTCGGTCCTCGGTCCTCGGTCCTCCTGACCCTGATGCTATGTTAAGAGGTGAGATCCGCATCGGATCTCAGGTAACGGTTAACCTCATGTTTACATACACACATATGGGTTACAGAACAACATTAACACAACATATAAATCACACCCAACCAATGCACATGTATCGCTCCCAGCATGCAAACGTATCGCTCCCAGCATTTACAGATGTATCGCTCCCAGCATTACAGTTGTATCGCTCCCAGCCTTACAGATATATCGCTCCCAGCATGCATACAGTTATTTTCTAACATAATGCGCATTCCAACAATACACCACATATACACACACCATAATCACATCATACCACACACACATATCATACATGCATACTATATCCATCAGAATTAGTGTTACAGTACGCGAACGTACATTCGTTGACGGTAAACGGTATTTCTGTCGGAATGCGGTACGACAGTTGATCAGAATGTAACCAGGGATATCCTATCAAGATAACAACGCATTTATTAAGGATCTATCATTACGACGGACATTTTAGTCATAATTGACCATTTTACCCCTGAGCCCCTAATCGGCGGAATTTCGCCAGCACTTCGTTACTTTGACTCTAATCTTCCAAAATTTTGCCATAACTCTTCCTCCAACATTATTTTCGAAATTAACACCTTAATTACCCCTAAAGCATGATATCTAATCATACTTGAAAGATTAAAGATCAAAACAACATCTACTCTAGAATTTCAAGAACTACCGAACTAAAACTATGAACCGAAGAACTTACCCGTTGAAGAACTTCACTACAACTTTCTCCAGAGCTTCTCTCTCTAGCTCTCACTTCTCTCTAATTTGAAATCCTTAAGAGGATTTGGTGTGAAGAACTCAAATGAAGGTGGTGGCTATTTATAGAAGAAAAGGGAGGCCAAAACGGTAATCTTCCATTTGAAAACTTAGCAAACAAGTTTTCTCCTTCATTTTCCACCACAAAAAACGTCCCCTATGTCATATTTCCCACCAATGAAGTCATCCCAATGATGTCATGCATGATGGCATCAACTTGCCTTAGAAGTTTTCTACCGATAAAGTCCCGGTTCGGTGTTCGAATCGCGTAATCTTGTAAAATCTAGAAAACCGGCAACATAGCCCTGAAGGTCTATTTTTCCTCTTAGGAAATATCTTGGTTAACTAAATTTTTGATCCCATACAGGGCATCTCCTATTTTTGAAGATTTGGGCAATCGGCATCGGCGACGAAATCGCTTAGAAACGTCAACTTCGAACAAAATTACTTTGAATCATAATATGTCCAGGTTGTTAGC
Organism: Acacia pycnantha; assembly: GCA_025563575.1. NCBI lineage: Eukaryota > Viridiplantae > Streptophyta > Magnoliopsida > Fabales > Fabaceae > Acacia > Acacia pycnantha. Next base: position 1,270,278 of record JAMWYP010000083.1, read on the forward strand.
AACCTAATTCAAGGATTTTGAGTTAGGATTTATTTTCTATCGGTGGTCATTTATCATGCTCGCTCTTTCACAAATATCCCACGAGAATATTCCTTTTGAATATTCTCTAAACCTAAACCCTTTTCACACTACATCTTTCTTTTCTTCTATTTTTCCTTCTATTTTTTTGAAAATTTATGGGCCCTTTTTTGTTGAATTTTCAACCTTTTTAATCACTTAATTATATGCCTTAATTACCTTAATTAATAATTAGTCCATTGGCTAATTATTCCTTAAGTCTTTATATAACTCATCCTATTCATTTCTTAAACAATTAGCCAATAATTACCTATTTAACCCCTTACTAATTGTTGACAATTTCCTTATTTAGAATTAACTATTATCTCACAACTATTGGACTGACATTGGTATTTTACGCTCCATGTAAAATATTAAAAATCATGGGGTCAATTATGGCCCCACAATACTTTTTGATTTTTCTCCTTTAATTTTTCCAAGGTAATAATTTAATAAATTACCTAAATTAGGGACAATATTCTTTCCTATTTCAAATAAATATTTATTTGCCTCTTTATAATATTTTCAGGGTATTTTATAACCCATAAATATTTTAGGGACCTATTTGCAAATTATCTAACGTTTTAGGGACTTTTTCACACATTATCTTATCTCAAGAGAAATTGTCCTAATAATAAGATAAATTCAATACAAGGTGTTTGAGACCTCATATTCACTTATTTTCATTAGGTATACACTACCAATTTATGATATTTACCCTAAGTCAAATTTTAGGATATTACACTGGTCAGCAAAAGTCTTGAGGTGATCCAATTGATGCCACCGATGACGCCTTCGAATTCAACAAATATCGTGAAGGTTTATGTTGAGATGAGCGACTTAGAGGTTCGGACAAGCTCGTCGGCTTAAAAAGACGTTGATAAATGCATCACCGACGTCGGTGATTCCGTTCGGATTCTCAATCTGGTTTGGAAATCCAAGCCAAATATGGTTCTGGCTACAATTTTGAATATGGTTGCGATGGTGTTTTTAATCTTGTGGGTCAAGAAGCTCACTATTGGGACTATGTTGATTGCATTTGCTTTATTATTTTTTGAATTTGTTGGAAAACGTGTGGCTTCTTGCTTGAATCTGAAGCCATGTTGGAGTACAAAGAAGGAATCCAAATCTCTAATCTCAAAAGTTACATGTTCATTTTGGTTTCAAGCAAAGAAAATGCAGAATTATATAGTTTCAGAGCAAAAATCAATGGCTCTTGAACGGGCCACCAATGCATTGTGCTCTGCTTCTTCGTTAATTAAAGAAATTCAATTATGTAGGCCTTTTAATTTGTTGATAAGGATTTCATTGTAATGTTTCTTTAGATGCTTTATTTTCATTTTTTTCTTGTATCTGATTGTACCGTCTTTGTTTTAGTAATACAAGTTTCCATTCTTGAGCAAAAAAATACGAAGAAGAAGAAGAAATTCAAGCCATTGAGGTCAGGATAGATATACGTTGTGAATGCCACTGACAACGCTTCAAATTCAACCAAAAAGATGCCAGGGAAAAAAAGATGACATGTGGAAATTGTGGGGTCCACAAATAAAAAAGTAACGGACGTTTAGGGGGTTAACGAAGATGATATTTTTGCTCTATTTGTAAGTTCGTGTGCATTTTTGCACAAAAAAAAAATTAATACTGAGCGCTCTTGAGAGTAAAACATATATGCATTTTTGTACTTTTTCCCTACATAATATTACCTCAGTTCTTAAATATAAAATATATTTTATAGTGTGATTTGTACTATAAACTATTTCATATATTTAAAACTGAAGAGGTAATATATAAGACATATTTTATAATATGATTCATACTACAAACTACTCCCTCTAGTCCTAATTATAGAAACACTTTTATAGTGTAAATTGCATTACAAAAATGCTCCTATAATTAAGATCGGAAGTAGTATATCATTTATTTAAGACTAGAGGGGTAATATATAAGAGTGAGATTCTCACCACATTTAACATGTCGTTGAATTGTGAAGACAAAAAAATTGGGATGTTAATATATAAGAGTGAGATTCTCACCACATTTAACATGTCGTTGAATTGTGATGTCAGACCCAAAAAGAAATTGGACTGGGTGTTGAACAATAGTGCGACCGCAGCGGTTCAACTTAGAAATTGTTGGAAGTCAATCTGACGTGTGAATGTGCTGGCAAAACACTGCAAAAAGTGATGACGTGGATATCCATCAGGTCCGACGTGTCACCACTCTTCGATTCTATTGGTCAAGGCTTTACTCGGAGCGAGCGCACCTTGTATGGCTGCCTTCGACCTGCACGCGCTGGTCGCGGGAATCCACGTGCCTCCTCACATTCAGCCAGCCCACCAACTTGCACCAATCTCGTCTTCGTTTCGTTACGTCACACACGACCCCTCCCTAATCATTGCATATTTGCATGCGTTCATTCTCCCCCTCCTCCTTTTACTCCAACCAATCCCCATTCTCCATTCAATTATCATCGCGTCAAAATTATTCCCAATCTAGGATCTACGGTTCTCTTTGCCTTAACATTTTTACCCTACTCCGGATCAAAACCAATCAGGAAAAGGTCGCACCATAACCAATTAGGTTCGGCCACAGAGAAACAAAGAGTCAAAGACTCTTTCTCCCAAAGCAAAGGGATTCTATTAATGGGAGTTTGAGCACGCTTTAGCAAACCTCAGGAACGTTACAAATGTGAGTTTGAAGCTCCGACTCTATTTGTTATATAACTCCAAGACGGTGACAACGGAAACGAGGAGCCGCCTCCTACCGTGAATTTAAAGCTTCACCCCATTGTAATAATCCACAACTCCCTTTCTCCGGCACTCTCTTCCTGGCGAATAACACAATTCGATTTTATTTTTCCCCGTTTCTTGTCTATTAAGATCCAAGTCAGGCTCGCTCGCGCTCAAGCCCAGTAGATGGCGTCGGCCACAATCGGCATCGGGAACAACAGCTTTGTCGGGGATCACGTGGGGAAACGGAAAACAGAGTATCGGTGTAATAATCAGATGGTGGGGATCGGCCATCAGTGCCGCTCGAGAGGAATACGGAGGGGCAGGATTTCGGCCACCAAGGCTAGTTTGGAACCGATTTGGAAGTACGAAGGAAGGGGGAAAGATAAAGATCGGAGAAACGACGCCGTTGATGCGCACGGGAGGCTGGATGAGTGGATGAAGAATTCGGTGGAGGAGATAGTAAAGAATTTGAGAGAGGCGCCGCTGTTAGTACAGGTGTATCCAAAGAAGAAGGCGGACTGCGGTGAAGCGACGGCAGTGAGGACGGAGAGGGCAATGGCCTACGATTGGCCGGGGATGGTGGAGAAATGGGAAACGGGGGAGACGCCGTTGCCGGAAGGGGTGATATTGGTGGAGGAATTAGAGGACGAAGGGGAAGAAGGGGAGGAGAGGACGACCAAGGCGTGGGGGTTAGTGGTTCAGGGGAGAGGGGTGGGAAGTGGGCCCGTCTGTTACTTGCTGAAGACGAGTCGGGTTAAGTCGGGACCCGGAATGAGCCCGTTTTGTACCCATTTCTGCTTGGTCCGGGTGAAGAGCTTCCGGGAAACTGTGGAATCGCAGCTCAAGAATTGTTGGCTGTTGCAGGGGCAGGGACCCTGATGATTCTGCTTCTGAAATTCATTTGAAAAACTGTACAAATTCCGAAGGTGATCAGTATTATTGCATCTCTAAGGCCAAGTGTGTTAACTTGTACTCACTCGATCCAAGTGAAATTGTGCATTAATTCGATCTTTAACATTAACATTAACAGCTATTGATTTTGATATTTCTTTGGATGAAAGTATTAGTGTGTTACTCCTCCATCAACGTATAATGAAAGAAACCCGCCGGAGGGATATCCGGTATGCAAATGTTTTGTTTTTTGTTTTAACTAGATAATAAAGTAATCCTATTGTATAATGAATGATGAAGATCCCACTCAGACTTTTGTGGCACCACAGGTCACCTTTACAAGGAAAATCACGGACAGCCACTACTTTGGAATGCTCTCGTCCTTTACGAGTATATTCTGTGGCAAGAGTGACGTGTAGGGATGCGTAAAACTTCAAAAAGTCTACGGGAATCTAAATTATATCATTGATGGCAGGTGAGAAAGATAAGTTTTTTAATTAATGAGAGATCAAGCAGTAGTAATTATTGAAACAATTGACAGCCGCATACTAATATCATTATTAGAACCAAAGTTAAAGGCTTTATCAGAAGGAAGTGGACGTATATATGATGAGAGCATGCTTATAGTTATATTCACTTACTCTAAATATAAGACATAATTGAGTTTTTTAAAAAAAAATAAGAAAACTAGATAAATTATTTAATTATATTGTGTATTATTATATCATTCATTAATTTATAAGTTTGGCAAAATAATTTAGAGAAAAAATGATAACTATAAATATTTTAAAATAATTTAAGTAGTGCTTATAAAAAAATTAACTTTGTTATATCTCGGAGAGAGAGAGTAAACGATGTCATGCGTGGTTCAGAATCCGCTTGCTTAACTGAACTTTCTCCTCCACTGACGCTGATGATCGTAGCCTAAAAGGCCGAGAAGCATTGCACCCATGGGCTGCAATTTTCAGGAAAAAATTACTGTAAACACGTGTTCTATTATTTTCCTTCTTTACTAGCTCCTTTCTGGATTTCTTCTTCCACATATTCCCAATTCAACATTATACCCAAGGAAACAATCAATCTTTTTTTGTAAACGAATCTCGATCCTTAGCCTGCATAAATCTCACTCTTGGGAGAGTAATAATTGCTTCTGCAATATGATCCAAGTCAATTAATAAAAATATCTATTGCGAGCCATCTTTCCAATAGTATATATCACCAACCATAAGCCTCCTGCATTTTCTTTTATTTAATTTAATTAGGGGACAATAAATGTTTCTTTTCCGGGGACTTGTTTATGCAAGGATATTGATCTTCAACCATTTTAAACGACGTGAATTGGGTAAGAACCAAAAGTTGCATGCATGTCCCAGACAAGAAATCTTCAAAATCTCCCAAACCTGTGTGTTCGTTTTTTAGGAGATTTGGTCAAACCGATCCTGTTGTGCAGGAAAGTAACGTACGGCAGCAAATAGGCATTCAACAGAAAAGGGGGCGAGAGATGGTGAAATCTCTGGCGGAGACGGATAAGAAAGATAGAAACTAATAATGAGACAATGAGACATGATAGGGAGTGTAGGATTTTGTTGGGAACAGAATCCATAGATGGCCCTGAAATGGGTTACGACATTAATATCTGTGATATGATGATTTTGATAATTCCAAGAATTCGTCGCCCTGGGATTTCCATCCGCATTTACTCTCCCAGTATATAATTAGGCCATGAAAATGAAACCTTCATGCGCTTCTTGTGACTGTCCACTTGGTCCCTCTTTCTGTCTTTCTAATAACAGGTCTCTTGTCAGTGAAGCGTTATTCGTCTTCCTAAGTACTCTGCATTAATAATACTGTTTCAGTCTGCTTTGCTTTATTGCAGCTGAGTTTCTTGGTGGCCAGAGAAACGTAAGAGAGGTCAGGTGGCTGGGAGAGTGTTCGTATATGGCTTCTAAGATATCAGGCCCTGCTTCTTCTTCGAATTGGATGACGGAAAACGACGACGTTCCTCATGTTTTAGCGGTGGATGACAATCTTATTGATCGCAAACTTGTGGAGAAGCTTCTCAGGAACTCTTCTTGCAAAGGTAATCAATTAATTTATAAATGCCTCATGTTCTCTTCTTCTTCATCATAATAATTTATGGACGAGTGGTGCTGGGATCAGTGACAACGGCAGAAAATGGGGCGAGGGCATTGGAATTGTTGGGGCTGGCAACTGATGAACACAGCGTCAACAAGGGCACCGTGAGTAACTCATATTTTGAAGCAGAGTTTTGTATAAACTTGAATTATCACTGACATGATATGTGTGTGTGTATGTGTGATATGATTGTTTGTAGGGATCCAAAGTTAATTTGGTGATCACAGACTATAGTATGCCTGGGATGACGGGCTATGATCTACTGAAGAGGATCAAGGTAAATCTATTGACATCATTAATTTGGGTTAAGTTTTTTCTCTTGAGGTGGATAAAGGAGATCTCTGTGGGAAACAGGAATCGTCTATCATGAAGGAGGTTCCGGTGGTGATCATGTCATCTGAGAATGTGCCTGCTCGGGTTGCCAAGTAATTCCCATAATTTATTAGCTATACGACATTTACACGTCATATCTGTAATTCTCTCATCCACTCCTTAATTTGTTGTGATGAAACAGATGTTTGGAGCAAGGAGCTCAGATGTTCATCCTCAAACCCCTCAAACAATCTGATGTCAATATACTGACGTGTCAACTGACGAACTGCACAGGCTAAACATCCTCCGCTCAGATCATTCAGTTTTCCGTGGCTAGCTACTTGAAATTAGCTTGTTCCAGATGTTTCAGTATAAACAGTTTTTTTTTTTTTAAAAAAGGACGTTGTCATGTCTTATGGAAACCTCATACTGGTTTAAGGTTTCCTTAGCTGTATTCGTTATGTTCTTCTTCCCCCCTTTTTGGTTCTGTTAGTGGTGGAGCACCATTTGAACGGATTTGACTTCTCTCCTGTGTTATTTTCCTGTCATTTTTTCTCATTTTCCTTTTTTTTATTGTTAAATTAATATTTCAACGGTCCAGATTTATCATATTATAAAAATATTATTATAATTTTATCTAAAAGATATAAAAATAATTTAACGGTTCAAATTTATTTTGCATCTTGTATCAAAAAAATTATTTTGTATTTTTAAGGTAAAATTATAAAAATATTTTTATACTATATTTAATATGAACGGTTGATATCTTAATTCAATGGTAAAATAGAAAAAAAAGGGAGAAAAGGATGGAAAGGGGTAAAGGAAAGAATTTAAATTCCATTTGAACACACACGCAGACGTACATATCGTGATCAATATATCAATCAATTGAATATGTTAATATATATTGTGAAATCTGTAACAACTCACATTATTTTTAAATCATTAATATTGTCCTCTTTCGTTTCTTTTTCTTTTCAGGTTAGCGTGATATATAGAGATGAAAATAGACATGAAATTAGCTTCTCATATAATTTTTTTTTTGAGATGTTTGTTCTTGGTGAAGGATTACAATGTACAAACTTAATAAATTTTATATTATATATTTGCTATTGTTAATTTTAAAAAAAAAATGCTAACCAAATTTTTTGACTTGATTTTCTTATAACCACTCTTTTAAATTGGGCGTGACATGATGTCTATATCTAATTGTTATGGAAAATTTATTATTATTATTATTATTATTATTATTATTATGATATATATATGGAAAAGTTATTAATAGGGACATCTGTGACAAAATTCTGCTTGAAGCGTGGCCGCGCAAACTTGAAGCTAGGCGTTGGGGGAGGTATCCTAGCTCTTAGGTGCCTAGGTTAACACCCGAGTGTAATAGACAGCTTGCCCTGCCCAACATCGGTATCACCTAGGAGGAAGAGAGATTTCGCTCTGCCCTTAGATTGTGGGTGAACCCAACCCCTTTCCTAAAATTTTCTTAGAAAAAAAAAAAAAAATCTTACTGTTGGGTCTGTTATATAAGTTGTCTTGTTACATATGGACTCACATTGGGCAAATGCACTAAATAAATAAATGAAAATATTGACAGAAACGCCCAGGCCCACAAAATGTGTGTCTCTATGAATCCCATTCCATTCAATCAGACCGTGTGCCTGTCTGTGCCCAAAACAAGTAACCATTTAGGACACATTTAAAATGTGAAAACTCAACCTCCAAAACCGCGTTTCAATAAAGACAACCCCATGTCCAAACATGGTTCTCAGTGTTTTTCAAGTCGTGTTTTAGTTATTGATTTTACTCATGATAAAAAAACTGTTTTTAATAACAAAATCAAACAAGTCATTATTTACTTATTTTTTTTAACATTTGCGAAATGCTTAACTAATTTTTATGTTTTGGATGGTAAAAAGTAAATAAAAGATTTGTTTGTTTGTTTGCATATTTAACATTGATAGAGATGATGTTGATGGGAAAGGAAAAATAGATATTGTTAGTTGAATAGAAGCATTCACTCATGTAAACAACATCATGGTAAAAAAACAAAAATCATGTAAAAGACATGCGTGTTTTTTTTTTTTATAAGGACATCTATCAGTTTTTAAGCAATTTTGTTTGATATAACGTTGGACATTACTGGGGCATTTCTTTTACATTTTTAGTTAAATACATAGTACTTTTAAATTTTTAAAGCAATGAGGGAACAATTTTAATTTCCCAAATTAAAACTCTGGCATGTTAATGTAGCAATTTAAAAATGAAAGCCACTAATATTCATAAAAATCATTAGTTCATGATAAAAAGAGGAACTTTCATTTTCTAGTAAAAAAAGTTGTTTATACCGACAATTGGTTAAATTTCAAGAATGACTTTAGTGTTATAAATATCCCAGTATTGGTGTGAATGCCCATAACCTTCCAAGAAGAGTCTTTTGAAATTCTACACTTGAAGCCATATAACCTATGATATGAATGGCTTAGTGGGAGTTTTATATAACTTACAATATTCCATAATATACCATTATGTAGATTTACTCTTGTATGTTACTCTTGTAATGGATGTTGAAGATTGATTGCCTATATATAGTAGGCATGTATCAAAGGTTGAACTACAACAATAGAAAGAAGAATCACTCTCTCCATTTCTCTCTTGCATTTCTTCATCTCCTTCATCTTAATCTCTCTTGTATTTTACTTAGTTTCATAACACGTTATCAGCACGAAGCTCTAACCAACTGAGTCTTGTACATGTTATACATCACCACCGCCATCCCTTCAGTCCATTACATCTCCATCGCTCTTAACCTCTATTTTTATTCACACCGTGCCTTTTCTTCTATTGTCCTGCTCACCACCTTCTGTCTTTTCCATCGTCGGCTACTCATCATGTCTCCCCTATCTTGCTCACTCTCCTACCGTTCCTTCTAAATAATAAGCCTTAATTGCTATACATGGAAGGACGCCATTATCTTTTGCAAACTTTAAAGGATGTGGTTAAAAAGTGTTGTTGGCCACTTATATAAGATGAGACATAAACAAAAGAAATATAACACTCAAAATTTTGAACGTGGGTTCATATGTTTTGATTATTTTATTATTAAAATGAAATGAAGAATGAATCACGGTGGTATCTTATGAAAGGTTAGTAAGAAAAATGTTCACGTTGTATTTTATAATTGTTACTAACCTTGCTAACATAATTTACTTTTATGTCATTTACTTTTAATGTTACTAACATTTACTTTATATTATTAATGTTACTAACATTTACTTTTGTGTTACTAACCTAACATTTACTTTTATGTTACTAACATAACATTTACTTTTATTTATGTTATGTTTATTATTTAATTTATTTGTCCTTTTATTATTATTTATATTTTTATCATTATATGATCAGAAGTCATATATATAATGGCTAGAAACCATATATAATTGATGTTTATCCTAGAGATAAACAATTGAAAGTTATATTGATTTAATTTCTCATGAAGAGAAAGTTGGCTAGAAGCCAAGAGAAGGCATAAAATGGCCAGAAGTCAAGAGGAGGCACAATTAGCCTGAAGCCATGAGATAAATTGGAATGAAGTCTGATCCATGATTTTTATATGCTATCATTTGTATGAAGACCTCAATGTTGAATATTGTGCATTATAAGACCCCCTTGTTCTTAGAACAATTTAAAGGGATTGTATAACCACCAGAAGATGGTTATTCTTCTAAAAGTTTGTTATAAATTTAGATATCTAATTTGCTCCTGCAGTGGCAATATTGTGAAAGAGGTTTTAAGAATTATTCTGAATTAATTTCATTGACCTCATGTAGCCAAATAAAACATGAGTTTTTATTATAAAAAATCATGAATTTTATCTAACAGGCTCAACTCCATTCCCAGAAGTGAATGAATGAAATGAATTTAATTATAGCCATGAACACACTACAGTTTTGTGTATAGTCATTGTTGTTATCATGTTGGGTCAAATTTCCACCTAAAGTGGAGAAATATTATTGACAAGAACCACAAAAGAGAAATTATTAGACATAATAAATATGCTGAAAATTTATTTAATTTTAATATGATACCCTCTCCCCAGTCTCTATATATTTCATATGTATTTTAATATATTATGATATGATTTTATATGATTATGAAAAATATTTTATGGCCATTATAAGGTTTTAAGATCTTATACAGGATATTTAAATTGGACAGAAATTCATTTCACACAGCAACTTACTATTTTGTATAGTAATATTGCACAGTAATTTATACCTTTGAGATATTTGGTTCTTTAATCTTCTATACCAACAAAAGAGGTATAGGAGCTTGTTCACATTCAGTAATGAAGGGTGGACAAGTAAATGAAATTTGTTTGTTATTAATATCAAAGTCTTGAAGGCTTGTGTTTCAAATATTGTATGATACAATAATATTTTAAAAGTCTTGAAAAGTATTGTCCGAAGACAATAACTTACAGAGATTAAGTCATAATAATTCTAAAGGCTAATAGTCCGGAGACTAATTAACATATTTTGAGAGATGATGCCTATATATATATATATATATATATATATATATATATATGGCGGTATAACTTTGATAGAAGGCTACGAAAGAGCGAATATTTTGTTACCGAAGGAACAAAATTATTTATTGATTATTCTATCAAGTATACAAGAAACTTATTGAGTTTCAAAATATACGCAAAAATATATCTCATTTAGAAATTACATGTTATTGTAAACCGAAGTTTACAAATATAGCAAATCAAATATTTGTTAATGCAGCAAATGAGATATTAAAGAGGCAAAGAGTTGTGGATAAATATGTCTATATTTATTTTGAAGCCAAGGCTGAAGAGAAATAAACAAGCCCATAAGGTAATGTTTCATTTGTTTTGTATCCTATCTCATAAATTTGTTGTCATGAGAATTTTCTGCCAAATGATTTTCATATGTGTGATTCTAAATCTCTGTGATTCTAAGTTATTTTTGGTCATGAATATTTTCATATGTGGTGGATTATATATATTTTGCGCATATATAAGTAAATTGAAGTATATTACTAATGAGTAATAAGATTATTTAGTGATGGAATATTACCTGTTTGTTCCTGAAGGATTAACATAGATTTTCTTCCGAGTTTTAAAGAGTTTAAAAGTGGTTTTGAAATACTGATATAAAGAAAGCATGTTTATATGACTCACACTTGAGGGGGAGATAGTTAGAATACAAGTGAGTTAATGTTTGAAAAGTTATATATTTCTCACTTAAAGTTTAATAGATCTCCCAAAATGGATGTCAGATTATGATGTAAATTGAAATGTTTATTATTGGTGAGACATATATGTTATAGTAAACCAGAAGTTTACTGATCCAAATAAAGTTGTTGTTGGCATGACTTGTTTGATCATCCGAGTCATAAAATAAGATTATGTGCTGATTGTTCTCAAATAGAAATGACTATGAGAATATCATAGGTCATGATTGGTAATGGATCTCTGGAAATATATCAAACTGAATTATATGGGCCCATTGAAATGACATGTAAACCATACAAATTTGAGAGATGCATCTATAAGATGGTTACATGTGAAATTATTAGCTTATAACCAGAAGTTTGTAAGATTGCAACCTGAAGTTTGTAATAATGTTTGAATAAATTAAGCGCGCTATTTCCAGATTACATGATCCGGAAATCATGTATTGAATACTCATGAGAACAAAATTTCTATGTTGGTATATTTGCAACATTTATATAAGCCAACAAAATTCTCTCTGCAAAAATTGGCTTGTGGTCAAAAGCCAGATTAATTCCATCTGAAAAGTTTTGAATGTGCAATGCTTATAAATCCACCATAATGCACATAAGATGGATATAGAAAGAAAGTTGGGATAAATGTTGTATAAGGACCTCCTTCTTCTTGTTTGTCTCTAAATGAAACAAAATGATGTTTCTAAAGGTAACAAATGGATTTAGGAGACTTATACTACATGATTAGTTAATTGTGAATTGATATTGTTTTCCCAACATGAGGGGAGAAGATAAGCGGTTTGGGTAAAGAGATTAGTGGAATGAATTATTGGCTCATTTTGATCCTCGTAGAAAAATCGTGAACTAGAAGTTCAAAAGATAATTCATTTTCCGAATTTAGCTAACAAAATGCCGAAGCATTTCTTGACCCATAGAAAGTGACAAAGTCACATGTCCCACTGCTAATGCTCCTAGTAGAATTGATGTCCCTGAAGGACAACCTATTAGAAATGAATTTAAAGCGTGAAAGGTCCATCGGTTCCAAAGATAAAAATCCTCAAAAGAGAAAAGGAGCTAAGAAGATAGATGATCAAATTGAGGATAATCAAGAAAAGTTTAGTAGCTCCAGAAGAGTATCTCTTGAAGAGTTATGATCTCCAGAAGAGAATGTTGTAGTCCCAGAAGAGACCCAGGTACCTGAAATATGTGGAAATAATGAGATCTCAATAAATTATGATAGAATCCGATGGGACCAAAAAGAAGTCAGCATTGACGACATCTTTGCTTATAATATAGCATATGATGTAATGAATGATGATGAGGATCATGAGCCAAAATCCATTAGCAAGTGCCAACAATGAAAGAATTGGCCCCTATGGAAATATGCTATTAATACAAAATTAAAGTCATTGGAAAAATGAAAAATATTTGGACCTGTAGTCCATACACCAGAAGATGTAAAGCTAGTTGCATACAAATAGATATTTGTATGAAAGAAGAAATGGAAAAGGTGAAATAATAACGCAAGACTTGTAGTCCAAAGTTTTACACAAAGGCTTGATCTGCATGTAATGGATATTGTAACTGCCTATTTGTGTGACACACTTGCTAGTGATATTTATATAAAAATCCCTGAAGGACTTAAGGTGCCAGAAGCACGTGCCCCCGAAGGATTAAAGGTTCCAGAAGCACGCGTTCCCAAAGGACTTAAGGTGTGAGAAGCATATGTTCCTGAAGGACTTAATGTGCCAGAAATATAAGTCCCTGAAGGACTCAAGATGTTCAAAGCATCTAATTAAAGTTCTTAAGAACAATACTTAATTAAGTTAAATAAGTCCCTATATGGCTTGAAGCTATTATGACGCATGTGATATAATCTTCTCAAGAAATATCTGTAGAAATATGGGTACAAAAATGTCCCAATGTGCCCATGCATTTTTATGAAAAGATCTAGCAATGAATTTGCTATAATTGTTGTTTATGATATCAACATCATTTGAACTCCTAAAGAGCTTCAAAAGGCAATTAATTGTTTGAAGAAAGAATTTGAAATGAAAGATTTGGGCAGAATGAAATCTTGTTTTGAACTACAGATCGAGTATCTAAAGAATGGGATCCTTGTATATCAAAGAAGCTTATACTAAGAAGGTCTTTGAATGATTTTATATGGATAAGTCACATCCACTATGTACTTCAATGATTGTAAGATTTTTGCAAATGGATAAAGATCCCTTCCGACCTCGGATAATTAGTGACAAAGCTGAAGAAGAACCATTTGGTCCAGAAGTACCATATCTTAGTGCTATTGGAGCACTGATGTATCTTGCTAATCATACACGTCCTTATATATCATTTGCTGTTAATTTATTAGCAAGATATAGTTCTGCACCAACTCGGAGGCATTGGAATGGAGTAAAACACATTTTTCGAACCATTTCATGGCGATCTATGAAGCAGACTATATTAGCTACATCATCCAACCATGCAGAAATCCTTGCAATGCATGAAGCAAGTCGAGAGTGTGTATGGTTGAGGTTATATTAAGGGCGACAAAACGAAGCATATTCCACCAGAATTCTTCTTCACTCGTGATCTTCAAAAGGATGGTGAAATAGATATCTAACAAATCAGTTCAAGTAAAAATCTAGCAGATTTATTCACCAAGTCACTTCCAAGAGCAATCTTTGAAAGACTTGTCCATGGTATTGGTCTTCTGAGACTCAAAGATCTCAACCGATGTTGTCAAGAGGGAGTCGATACACGCCGTACTCTTTTCCCTTATCTAGGTTTTATCCCACTGGGTTTTCCTAGAAAGGTTTTTAATGAGGCGTATTGGACGATGTATCAATGGATGTTGTACTCTTTTCTTTGGCTAGGTTTTTATCCCATTTGGGTTTTCCTAGTTAAAGTTTTTAATGAGGCACATTCATAATGGACATTCAAGGGGAGTGTTATAAATATCCCAATATTGGTGTGAATGTCCATAACCTTCCAAGAAGAGTCTTTTGGAATTCTACACTTGAAGCCATATAACCTATGATATGAATGGCTTAGTGGGAGTTTTATATAACTTACAATATTCCATAATATACCATTATGTAGATTTACTCTTGTATGTTACTCTTGTAATGGAAGTTGAAGATTGATTGCCTATATATAGTAGGCATGTATCAAAGGTTGAACTACAACAATAGAAAGAAGAATCACTCTCTCCATTTCTCTCTTGCATTTCTTCATCTCCTTCATCTTAATCTCTCTTGTATTTTACTTAGTTTCATAACATTTAGATTTTTCTCCTCAAACTCTTTTATTTAACCAGCAGATTCTACTCCTTAAATTCAAATATGTACCCGCGTTTTATTTTCTTTTTGACTTGATGCCCCTTTTTTATTTAATAAAAATATTTAATAACAGTGTAACTAAGGTTGTCAAACTCACGAATCTAAGTAAACTTTTGTGATAGTGATGTAAACTCGTATCGTGAACTCGAATCGGTAAACTCGTAAGAGTTTACTTTTATCGTTAAACATGTATTAACAGTATATAATAAAATAATTAAAATATAAAAATGAAAACAATTTGAGTTAAATATATTTTAAATCCAAATAATTGAAATTAAATATATCAACATTCATAATTTATTATATTTAATAAAGAAATTTTTATAAAATTTATATATAAAGTCGTTGAGGATGAAAAAAATTAACACAATTTTGTAAGCTACAAACGTAAAAACGGTAAATTCGGTGTGTAAACTCGTGAGTTTATATGAATTTACAGCTGACACGAGTTTACTAGAGACTTGACTCGATTTAGTAAGGTAGAAACGTAAAGACCGTAAACTCGGAGAGTCAACTCGCGAGTTTGACAACAATGAGTGTAACAATTGACAATTCATTTTATTGAAAAATCATCTATCTATTTAGGATTTTAAAATTTGTGTGTTTCTTGGGATTTTCTCTTTTATTTAAACTATAAAGGATATATAATCCATTTTCCGAAAAAAAGAAAGATATATTTCATTTATTATCTTAAAAAAACTTATTCGTAACCTTCGGTGTAATCCGACTTCGTACCTCTGGGTGGCTCTCATCCCGCTCTTGAACTGCTAACACTGCGATTCTGCTTCCCGAGTTGTGGCAATGGCGACAGTGTGGGAGCCATCTGCTGTGAACCCAATGTTCTCTTTAAAGTCCCATCCATCTTATCCAAATCACAGAAATCTTAATTTTCTGACTTTCTCCCTAAAATCTGCGTCTCACAGTCTTCGTCCGCCTGATACCAACCGTCCTTCTTGTGCCGGAATGTATTCTCCCTCTTCATCACGACAGCCCCATGGCACTGATCTCGATACTGAATCCGACTCAGACCCGACGCGCGACCGCCGGCGAGCCGTTAGGCTGGCCTGGGAGAAGTTATCCCGGTGGTCCAGATCTTGGCGCTCCAAGGTCAAGACTGACGTACTCGAGCGGACAAACAAGGTCTGTTTGTTATTCTCCCCTTTTCATTTTCTTTACTGCTTTTGAACAACTGAGTATGTTTATTCCCTGGTTTCTGGGAACATATCCTAACAACACTAAAATATTGTCGATGACTTCATTTGCATTTTATTTTTCGTCGTTTTCGGTTATTTATCTTATGGGATGATATTATTTGTTAACCCATATTGTGGGGCACTTTTAAATTGATTTGCACCACAGGTGGTTGTGCTAGGAGGGGGATCATTTGGGACAGCAATGGCTGCCCATGTTGCTAATAAGAAGGCTCAATTGGAAGTCAAGATGCTTGTGCGGGACCCTCAAGTTTGCTTATCTATTAATGAGAGGCACTGCAATTGGTAAACTCTTTTGTCATCCGCATAATTCGTATTAATATTATTTGCCATTTCTCTTTAGTGATTGTCTTCTTGAAGCAAGTACTTCCCTGAACACAAGCTTCCAGAAAATGTTGTTGCGACAACTGATACAAAAGATGCTTTTGTTGATGCTGATTACTGCCTTCATGCTGTGCCTGTTCAGGTCATTCAAATCTTTTGGAATGCAAAAGTCTATTAGTGATAGTTACTGATGTTTTATTATGTCTTGATCCTTTTCTTGAAATAAGATGCATTGATTCAATCATGCACATGACATTCACAACAGAAGTGATTTTCTGAATTCTGAATCTTATCTCTACTACTGCAGTTCAGCTCATCCTTTCTTGAGAGCGTTTCAGACTTCGTTGATCCTGGCTTACCATTTATATCTCTTAGTAAAGGCCTAGAGCTAAACACGCTGAGGATGATGTCTCAAATTATTCCTCAAGCATTAAAGAATCCTCGCCAGCCTTTTGTCGCACTATCAGGGCCTTCCTTTGCTTCAGAGTTGATGAATAAACTGCCCACAGGTTAGGTTGGTAGTTCCATATGTGGATCTCTTACTTTCAGCTCTTCTTTTTGAGGTGCCAGAATAATTAATGTCGGGCTGTTTTCCTACATTTTAAAATAACAGCTATGGTGGTTGCATCCAAAGACAAAAAAATGGCAAACGAAGTTCAGCAATTGCTATCGTCAAGTCAATTAAGAATAAGTACATCAAGGTAGATGACCTTCACCAGGTTCATCATATGAGATCAATTGCATATGCAAAATACCCGAGTTTCTCCACCAGTCTGTTACAACTTGGATATCATGATTTACCAACCAGCTCTGTTTCCTTTTATTAATCAACGTATAATGTACATATTACCTGCCTGATTCATTTCTATCTTGGCTTCTTAAGATCCCCTGGCTTTTTTTATTTATCAATGTAGGTGCTCAGGTTCAGTGTGTAATCTTTTTTAACTCCAGTGATGTTACAGGAGTTGAGATCGCAGGTGCACTTAAGAATGTGCTTGCAATAGCCGCAGGTATTGTGGAAGGTATGAATCTAGGAAACAACTCAATGGCTGCTCTTGTTGCACAAGGCTGTTCAGAGATACGATGGCTTGCAACAAAGGTGATCACATTTCTGCCTACTATATCAGTTCTGTAATTATTAGTAACTTTCAATTCTCTTCTTTCCCTAATAATGATAGATGCAAATGCAATGCTGTATAGAATGTCCTAGTTAACCTTTTGTTTTCAATTGCTTATTCTGGCGATTGTCCCAACATTATGAATCAATGTCTTGAGCTTTATAGGCATTGTAATTTTCTGAGTCTGGATCTAAGCTTTGAGGTATGTTGAACGTGGATATATACTGCAGTTGAAGTTGATCTTGTAGTGTCCATTTGGCACATGTTGCCTTTGTTGCTTCCTGCAAATCAATAATGTTTTTGATGCTGTCTTATTTCTGTTTACTCTAATTGTCTTTTGAAGATGGGTGCAAAGCCAACAACAATAACCGGCCTATCAGGAACTGGAGACATTATGCTTACATGCTTTGTAAATCTTTCGAGAAACAGAACAGTTGGTGTGCGTCTTGGATCTGGGGAGAAACTTGAGGATATACTGAATTCCATGAATCAGGTATCTCAGAAGGTTCCAATTGTGCCAGATTGTCAGCTCATGGCTTATGTGTGTGTGCGTGTGTAGTAGTATGGGACAACTGAAGTGAAAATATGTATATACGCTTTATGTGTGAAGGTAGCAGAAGGCGTGTCTACAGCTGGGGCTGTGATTGCTTTGGCGCAGAAATATAATGTGAAATTGCCAGTTTTGACCGCAGTGGCTCGTATCATTGACAATGAACTTACTCCCAAAAAAGCTGTTTTCGAGTTGATGAGCCTTCCTCAGGTTATATTCCGATTTCCGACCCTCTTTCCAGGAGAAAAGGCAACATTGCTTTGTGCTCAGTTTTTATTTGCTATTACGAAATTAATCGAAGAACAATTTTCTTTGTAGGTGGAAGAAGTATGAAACTCCTTCAGTTTGTTCATTATAGAGACACAGCCTTGCCTACCAGCTACTTTTTAACTGCTGCTGCATTTTATTTGGGCCATTCTTACACTGCTGCCTCTTGCTTCGCCATTGTGCTTCTGGTGCAGAAGATTCTGGTGAGGACAATTTTGCGAAACTGGGAGTTATTCCGTACAATACATGGAATTTAAGAAATATATAGACTATAGGAAATGCTTCGACTTACCTCGTGGAATACTTGTTTACCACGACTATCATTTTGAATTGAAAAGGTTACAGATGTGTCAAACGGTGATCACAAAGCAGGTAAAATGCATCGAAATAAGATAGTACTTGTGGCGTTAAATGAACAGAAAACGTCAGATTGAAATTTTTGAATTGGTCTCATCAGGAAAAAAAAAGGAATCTTTGAACTGAAAAGATACCTTTAAGCTTAACCCCAGCTGGGCAACTACTAAAAGTGGAATCTTTGAATTGCCAAATTTGAAGAGAGATGTCAGAAGCCTAGAACATGGTACTATTATATAGAAACTATAACGAAGCCCCTGGCCTCTTCACATGGGGAAAGGAATTTTCATTGAAGGATTCTGCCTTAACTTGGATAGCATGCAAAGGAGAGGAGTCAAACTTGTTTTGAAGCTTTTGAGAATTAGTAAAAAAAAGCTTGAACCATTTGAAGAGACGTGGAATCAACAGTTAAACACTAAGGACAAGTGCATTGAATTTTTATTTTCTATTTTTTAGCTCCATATAATATGGAATGCGTGTCGGAGTTATCATACATTTAGTAATTTTTATCTTGTTCATTGGCCTCATTTCCAGTTACGGCTACAATTTCAGGTTGTGGACTTTGGTCCGTTTGGAAAACATAACCCAAAAATAAGTAGTTTTGATGATAATGCACAAACATACAATTAATTCAAATTTATCTACCCCTCGTCCTTGGGTTCAACTGGCAAGGGGGTCGGACTTCCTCACCTCAAGGGAGAGGGTTCGATCCCTGCCTTGGTCAAGGCGTTCGGGAGGCATCCTAGGGGTCTGGGAAGCACAGTGGAAACGTTGGTAGAGGTGGAGGCATGTGTACTCTCTGTCCAGTATGCCCTACAGACTGGGCTTCAAGCGCCCTGCCCTTGGATTGTGGGTGAGCCCAACCCCCTTCCTAAAATTTTTATAGCAAAAAAAAAAAAAAAAAAAATCAAATTTATCTCAACATAATAATAATATTAATATCAACTCAGATATATGATATTTTTGTATAAAATAATATAAAGAATGCATGTATAAGTAAAACTTACAAAACCTTTAAATATATCCTCGATTTAATGATTAGCGTTATGATAATTCTAAGCAGACCAAGCTGCAAAGAATTCTCTTTAAATTGACTGTTGCCGACTACTAGGACTAGGGCATTGTTACAATAAGTAACTAAGCATGACACCAATAAGAGTAAGCATATGTACTTTGTTCTGTTATATATAAAATATAATTTCCTTTTGGGACAAATATATAATATGCATTTTATTTTACTCTAGTTCAATTAACAAGTTATGACTCAAATTTTTGTTAGTTGAATTTTTTTAACTGATAAGCTTTTTTTGTTTTTTTTTAATGAAACATAGTCGTCGCTATTGTTAGGACCAAATATTCATGCGGGGATTTAGACATTAACCACGTGTTTAGGTGACAAAAGATCCAACCAGTGAGGCTAATTTGAGTTGCTAGAAACAAAAAAATATGGTAATTATTTTCATATAACTTCACATGTGTGCACATACAATGACACAAATATATACGCAACTAGTGCATACTTTACATGTCACGTGTTTAATTTAATGGAGGCTTGGAGCTCTATTCAGGGCCTCATCCCAGGATTGCACTGTATATATATATGAAATCTCATCACTTCTACTGATATAAAGATAGGAAAGCCATCTGATTTTCAAATGTGCATGGTCTACTCATTACAATTCCTCACACGTACGTACACGTGCGTGACTGAGATTATAAATGTGGTTACAAGTTTAAAACGAAGGTTACGTTGAATTGACCACATATTGTCCAATTAATTAATATTCCTCGGAGCAGTATCAGCTTAACAAACTTAAACAGTTAGCAAATATATTTAAGAAATCATTAGTCGCAGGTAAAGTAATTATCTGGTCAATTAATGGGACGTGCATTCAAATGCATGAGAGTAAACATTAATCATAGGGGCATGTATATGGGACAAAAAATAGGGTTTTGGTCATAGCTTCAAACTGAAAAAATTCGTCAAATCCAGGGGAGCGGGTCCCACAATTCCCAAATATAAACGGGTTCAATGGGGCAAGAGAGGTCTCCCTCAAGACCCAAAGGAAAAAAAAAACAAATTTGAACTTCCAAGAAGCTAGCCATGACCATTGACTAAGTCCTTGTTTCCACGTTCCCGTTCCCGTTCCCGTTCCCACTTTTTATATTTATGAACCGTGTAAAAGGAAATTATTCATATAGAACCTTAACTTTTTTTCCCCCTTCACTGGGTCTAACACAAGCACTAACCTAGAAGCTTACCCAGAAATTTACCCACAACGTACGCTTCACCTATATGATCTGCGCAGTGCGTATCATCATATAATGGCAAACCCCAGAAAGCAGAAATTCAACTCAGAAACCATGGAAGAGACCACTGGTTGTTTAATACAGCGTGCTTGTGAATTATCTAGACACCTTGAATCAATTCTTCACAACTTGGCTAACCAACCTGATATTCTCTTCACGTCCATTGATGAGATACTGAATACGTTTTTGGCCGCAAAAGAAAGCCTGAGACCGTTTTCCCAACACCAAATCCCACCTTCTTCTTCCTTTGATCAGATGCCTGCAACTTCTAATTTCATGCCGGAATGGCCAATTAGATCTACCAGTCATGAACAACCCACAGATCATTCGATTCATGATCAAATGCAACGACCACGAGCAGCTCAAAAGCGACTGCGAAAGAGGTGTAAAACTTTACTCGTATGATAGGCTTAATTTTGATTAATTTTTTGAATTTATATTATATATGTGTTATTGAAACTAACAAGCTATATATATTGCCTTCATAAATCTTACAACTAGTACCTACCTGAAATTTACATGCACAATTATTATTAGCCGTCTTCTCTTTTACGTGTCCCCCACCTATAGCCTGATCTTTCTTTAGCATAATCCGTACTTGATGATTGATGCGGAACAGATTAAAAATATTTGGATAGAATTTTCTCAAATCTTTCTTAGCGACTAGGTAAGAGGGGCACTTTAGACCTATGTAATTATATATTGGCTTTTGCTGAACATAAAGTTATATGTGCTTACACACACACACACACACTTTTAGTAAGTAATTAAGCTGACTAACGATTAACCCGACCTACTTATATATACACACGATAATTTGTGGGACATGAATGGCCTGATAGATGGTTATTTCGTTTGTTTAAAGTAATAGCAGGAAGACTGATTTGGAGACGAAGACAGTGATGGTAGAAGCGCCTAGGTTTGGGAACACAGAGATTCCACCAGAAGACGGTTTCACTTGGCGTAAATATGGCCAGAAGGAGATATTTGGCTCTGTCTACCCAAGGTTAATTGTTAATTGATCATAATTATACTATATCATCGTATATATACCTCAACTTGCCAACTATCTAGCTAATTTACCACATGCGTGAACTTAATTACAATCATTATTGAATGAGTAATTATGAATTTTGTGATGCCAGCACTCATACACTAAAATATATTGCATTGTCTGAATACGTGTTATTGGTATCTTGATAGATTGATAGATTCAATTCAAAATACAGCAAAGGACACTTTTGTTTTCATCTGCATGCACAAGTTCATCCAATCATATGTTTCTCTTCATTAATTTTTCATGACATGCCCCTTTACATTTCTTTTCGATAAAATAGATCATTTTTCTGAAGTGAAAATTCAGTGGCGCCCACAACATTATATTAAAACTGACCCATTAATTCCTTCACAATTTAGCTAATCTGTCATTGGTGTGTCTGGCATTCATGTCCGCACACAGTACAGTGCATGTTCAGGAATTTGATGTGGCACAAGTGCACTTCCACTTTTTATAGCTATAGTAGTGAGTAACAAATCTAAACATTCCTCGCATATTTAACTAAAACCCCTTCATTTTTTATTTACATGGGTCATTTTAGCTTTATTATTTTTAGTCCGTCTATTATATATAGCTCGAAGTTTTGAAAATAGGGTTCCACAACCCAGAAAACTATTGATTACTAGGCAATATGCATACATATATAAGGGTATATTGCAAGCCCCCTCTTATATAGTCACGCAAATTTTGATGCATGCATATTTATTAGCTAAATTAATGAAGTTGAATGGCACAGGAAACAATTTAATCATAAATTAAAATTAAAATTAAATGATTAATTATTTCAACAATGAATTAATCTTAATTATTTGCTTTGCTTTTACTTTCAGGAGTTATTACAGGTGCACACACCAGAAATTTTATAAATGTCCGGCGAAGAAGCAAGTGCAGAGAGTTGATAACAGCCCTAGCACATTTGCAGTAACATACAGAGGCAGTCACACTTGCGTCATGTCCTCCACAGCTCCATCTTCAGTTCCACCTCCCCACCTTTTCGTTGATTTCAACACCACTGTGTCCCCTCAGTTATCTTCATCTTCTACTTCTGTTTCCCGGTGGCTCCCCTCGCCCCACCTCGGCCTCTGCACTGGTGGTGCCACCGCCGCTCCGCCTGGTACTGCCAGTGGAGGCCCCTCCACTTCAAGATATGGTAGTAGTACTGATTATATGGTGGCAGATATGGCTGATGCTATGTTTAATAATTCTACTGGCAGTAGTGCTGCTAACGCGCGGTACCATTGAATCCTTCTTCCCGTTTCCTCTAGATGGTGACAACAATATTATCAAATTTAATTTAGCTGGAAAATTAACCTTTTTTTTGGGCGTGTGATGTTTGTAATTTGAAGGCCATAATTGCTTTACCTTTTCTTCACATTCTTTTTCTAAATAACATTGGCTGTCCCTGTTATTGTCTTGAATGTTTCACTATCGGAATATGTGAGCTGCCGGGTGTGACCAAGATAAACATGACAGCTCAACGCATGCGTATATAATATAATGCGTTTATTTGTATGGATATATTTTTTGTTTCTCAGATTATCCTGAGAAAGTATAGTCCAATTATTGTAACGTTAATTTAAAAGGTGAGTGGGTAATTAATACTTCACTATTTTTCTTGAGGCGTCAAGATAAGTGAAACAGCTAGCTAGCTAGGTTTGATTAAAAAAAAGAAAAGAAACAACTAACTAGCTAGTTGATAAGCTAAATTTAATTCCAACAATAATAGCATAGTGGATAAGTATATAGTTGACTTTTAAATCTTAAAAAAAAAAGGGCTGATTGTACGTTAACCCTGTAGATGTTGAATATAACAACATTTAACCTAACATCTTGCGAAGTGTTCTAAACTCCTGAATATTAATTAATGATATTATTAAGATAGTGTTTGAACAAATAAAATCTATTCGAGCAAAAAAAAAAAAACAAATAAAATCTAGGCTGCCCCGAAACCTGAGTGATTGATTAGGTGGGTTGTCCCTTTAATGAGCGAGGAGACGATGGACATGAGGACAGAAAGGTGGTCCGGGCTCACGTCTCCGAAATCGACTCGTATGTTTTTATATACACGTATACACTCCAGATTCTGCAATAGGTGAGCTTAATCTTATTTTCCACAATACCCTATTTTAAAGTTTCTTGCTTTTTTCCACTCTATACTTTAACGTGTCGGCGAGGCGAAGATCTGTCGTTGATTCTTTTCTGAGATTTGTCCACTTCATATAATCGATATCATCGTGGTTGCGTTTCCATGGCTTTTCCCCCGCATCTAATTTGTTGGGTCCCCACAGCTATTCTGAAGCAAACTTTAGTTTGGAGACAAAGAAGAATAATCCACTTTCCTCGTCACCCCCACTAATTAAAGCCAATTTTCCCAAATCGAAAAGTAAATCGTTACTATTAAGTCTTAATTAGGCACAAATATACACGTGTGTGTTGAATTTGGAGATGAAGGGAGAGAGAGAAGGATATATCTCTGTGACTGAAATTTTGAAAAAGCCGTATTTTGTTGAGTATATATATATAAATGTTGTGTGTGTGTGTGTGTGTTAGGGTTATTGGAGGTCTCCACTTTTCTGGGCACACAACGGCCCCATCATAGTAATGATGTGAGTGAGACACACTAACAAAGTCCAAAGGTGAAAGCTTATCCAGCCTTTATGGTGGCTGCTTCATCCCTCATATTTCATGCCTCCCCCACATCACTATCTTCCTTCACTTCTTCTTTACTTTATAATTAACCCTACCTCCTCACTTCCCTTTCTATCCTCTCCCTCATCAAATTCACCAAGTTTCACCACCTACAAAAGCACTCTTTCAGATTATATACACAACACCACCGGGCCAGTCATATTTACTTAATGATGTAACACACATACAGTTGCCCTTGTTTATTTACAAATCCAATGCTCAAACTACTTCCACGCACATATTAAGAGAATGTATTTTATAACTCAACGTCACATCATCATGCGTACTACATCTTTACTAAAAATATTGATAGCAAATATTCAATTAAATATATTCTATCTACTCTTGTTGAAAGGGTCCCATTTTAGGGAAGTTATCTTGTTTGATTTGCCATCAAAATTTTCAATAAACACATAATACGTGGAAGAAGTTGTTGTTTTTGGTTTTTGGAAACACTCGATGTTAAAATGTTGAGATATAAAAACTCCTCACTTGTGTACGAGAGTTTTTATTGAAGAGCTTGAGCTTGGTGAGAAAACACTTTAAAACATTAGGGAGGAAACTTGGAAGAGTTAAATGCAAACCCAATAAAGGACTAAATCAAACCTATATATATAGCTTGCCAGGGTGGTGGTGATAGATGACTTCAATACTCAAAGTCGAGATGATGATCAGTGCCAAACCCAACAGATTGATCAACTCCAAAATCCAAGTTATCCGACATCAAGGGCTCCGAAAGCTCAAAGTCCTTCAAATCTGGCCAGTAATTAGGATCCAAGTCATCTGTTATTTCACTCAGTGGTGTGTCCTCCTTTGGATATTCCTGCTTTATGGTTGGGGTTGATGATGATGAGGCCTTTTGATCATCGTCTGGTGCCTTGTTAGATTCAGTCGGCGCCAGATATGATTCCCAATTACCAGAATCTGTGACCATTTCGGGGGCCTTGAGGTTGTCCTCGCACGTGTGAACTCCAATGTACATTGTCAGGAACTTTTCTGGATTCTCCTCTATGCGCTGAACCTGTTTGACTGCCTTACACCCTTGGTCGTGCTTCCGAGTGCACCTAAAGTAACTCCTGCAAGTTCAATGATTGAAAATAAGAATGTTCATTCATGGATATGATTTCGAAGCCCAATGAGCATAACAAGTTATACAACCGCTAGGATTTATTTTCGGCGCCTAGGTCTAAACGAACCACAATTAGTAAGTTGTGCAAAGTTTACAGACTATAGCTGTTTGAGGAGTTTCTACTTTAGTATATATGAATCAGAAGACAAGTTTTCAGTAGCAAAATCCCAAATATCTTGATGATGATATTTCTAAACATAGATGCATAGTCGATAGGATCACCTTGACACCCTGTAGCTAGCAAATATATCTTTCCTCTTCGGAAAAGGTACTGTTGGTGCGATTTCTATATACACACATCATATCGGCAGTAGTAACTTGTGTTTAACTCGCGCGATATAAAAGGAATAGAAATTAGGAGAAAATAGAAACCTGGGGAATTTAGAATGAAGGATCCCCTTCTGTCCATACTTTCTCCATGCGTATTCATCTTCAATAGTTTGAGAGATTCTGGTCCGTGTATCTGCTGCCTTCCTGCCACAATTTACGGGTCCCATGCATGTTATTACATATTCCGTGTAATGACACACATATATGACAAAACCACAGTTCTCATGACCATTCAGCACAGAAGCCCTACTTGAATCTGAATCTCCAAATACTCAGGCACAAGTCAAAATTAACCCACAGTACAGGAATTCACCCAACCCCACAGCTTCAATCTTTTTAAACATAACGGATAGCTTTGACCAAAACAATATGGGCCGTGTCCGTACGTGCGCCAAAATCCAAATCATCATTAAGCGAAATCGCTCGCGAAACAAGTTTAGGAAGTGAAGAAATATGAGAGTCAAAGAGTAGATCGTGAGGGAATGGATTTTATACCTTCTGTTGTAGCAGCCTCGCCGATCCTTTGCGGACGGCGGTGATCTCTTCCTGCTCTGGCCGGATTCTTCCGGACTCCAGTCATTGCAGGAAATCGCCAAAATCTCGCCGCCGGCTTCGGAGGAAGTGAGGACGGAAATACTTTGGTTGAAGGATCTCAAAATGTTGGCGACAAGTTGTTGTGCAGAGGGAGTAGTGTCTTGAGGCCCAGAAGGGTTTTGAAACAAAAGTTTGAGCTGGGAAGCACACTCCTTGCCCTCAACCAGCTCTCTAATGATACTTTCCTTGTTTGCAGAGACATGTTCGGGGTACAGAGCACTCATTTTAATTTCTGCGACTTGGTTCTAACTATTTGTTTTCTTTGGGTTTGGAAATAGGGTAGCGGCTGCCTGGGAAGGAGAGAAACAATTGAATGGATAGTATGAGGAAGGAGTGGTGATGTGAAAGGAAGGGAGAAAAACAAGAGAATTTTCCACACCGTAGCTTTGCTTATAAATCTAACGCTGACGTTGCTCTTGTGATTCTTGTATGACGTTTCCTCCACTCTTTTCACTTTTTCAGACAACAAGTTCCGTAATACCTTCCCCCTCTCGGATAAATTCTAGTTGCTTTTTTTGTTAAGAGCGATTTAAAAAATTAAATAAAACATTTTTATTAATTTTTTTAAGTTAATTTTTGTGACTTATAAGCTTATACATAATTTTATGATACACTACAATATATAATATATGTTATGATTAAATAATTTATTTATCTTTTTTAATAATTTGTCAAAATAGTTTATCAAGTCTTATATTAAAGATCAAGATAAGAGATATAATAGTGGAAACAAAGGGTGAAAATGATTTAAATCAGAATATCATTACTTTGAGCGTATAAAATTTGTGAAACAAACCATGAATTCTGCGTGCGTGGTGGAAAATATCGTGTTTCGAGTATTTTCATGCTAAATGACCTTTTCATTTAAAACTAGTCAAGACAGAGGAAAACGTAATGCATTCTAGAATTTCTTTGTTTTTAATTTTTATAATATATATATATATATATATATATACACACACACACACACATATATGTTCAATTTGTTTAAATGTTTTCTTAAAAAATATATTCCATTTACGTCTTTGTGGTACTAAATACTGTAGTATATAAGTGATTTTACACATCTTAATCGTGTCATCCAGTGGTCCTTGCACTGTTTTCCATTGTTAATTATTATTACTGGCCCTAACCATTCTTCCAGACTGCTGCTTTTTCTTTTTCTTGAGTTAATTTATTTATCAAAATGATATATACATATGAAACCATCAGTTGATCAAGAATTAGGATCTCATTGGAAGTCTATAGTCTAAAAACAAAAACGCATGCGCTACAACCTACTAACATAAACATAACTACAACATCTGAAATAAATAAAATATAAAACTTCAACCTATAAGCCTATAAGACGGGTATCACTTCAAATATCAGCTAAACTTTAAGTTTTATCTGGAACCATATATGCTATACCACCAAACCAATAAACACTGTTAAAACTTAAAAGTTTCAAAGAATAGTGAGAATTGAATACTCAACAATATTGGTAAAACAAGGGACGTGAGAGAGAGTTACCATGAAGTACCAACTCATACCAATGACTACATTGCTAATAGTTTTGGAGTTATTGAGGGGGTTGTGCTAAAAAGATGAAGTAGAATTACAAGCTAAACTTATTAAGACAATTGTTCTTCCTACTACATAAAAATTTAATATTAGAGGGAATTACTTTAAGGTCTCTCAAACTAATGGATTGAATTACCATCAAATTTGATAATAATTAATGAACACATAGGACAAGTTGCAGTACAAAAAACAATAACAAATTAAATGTACATTACTGACTTATCATTTAGACTTTTTGTAATGCACTCATTAAAACCTCGCACTAATGCTCCCTTTGTTTTATTCAAAACAATTATTAAGTAATCACCCCGATACCCTTCCTATAGATGGTGTGTAACTTTAATAGACTTTCTTTTATTGGTTCAAACAGTTGATTCGTTTAAACCAGTTGGGAAAATTTTCAACTTGTTTTTTCTGACTGTGTTATTTTCTATTTTTATATTGTTTTTCATGTGGTTTAATGTAATCCTTAGGGATTCTAGTCAAACTACACACACAAGGCCAATCAGTGCGTGTGCGGGGGTAACTTGTTCCGTGGACCTCGAACATGCTTTTCGCGTGAATATATATAATACTATTTTGGTCCTTAATACAAGGCATACTTTGTAATTCAAATTGAACTCTATGATAAGTTTTATATTAATGATGGGATGAGAAAGAGTACATATATATGTTTTTAATGTCAAAGTTGAGAGGTAAACAAAACTCAGCCTTATCCATTTAAAGTCTGCACATGATTCAGTATTATCCCTAACATTATTTTTTCCCCAATTCTTACCAAGCAGACCAATGGCTAATGTTTGACATCAACATCAATCATTTATTTTTTTGGCCGGCAACTACATTAAAAATTGTTTAGTATAAGAAGGAACAGAAATATAGTCCCACGACTGAGCTATCTCCTCATCGAGTGTTTAAATTTAGAACCTTTAAATTTAATTAATATAGTCCCTCGACCGAGCTTAATCTTATTTTCCACAATACCATATTTTACCTCTAGACTTTAACGTGTCGATAAGGCGAAGATCCGGCGTTAATCCTTTTCTGTGATTTGTCCACTTCATATAATCCACTTTCCTCATCACCCCCACTAATTAAAGTCTATTTTCCCAAAACGAAAAGTAAATCTTTACTATTAAGTCTTAATTAGGCACAAATATACACGTGGGTGTTGAATTTGGAGAAGGAGGGAGAGAGAGAAGGATATATCTTTGTGATTGAAATTCTGGAAAAGCTGTATTTTTTTGAGTATATATATAAATGTTGTGTGTGTGTGTGTGTATTAGGGTTATTGGAGGTCTCCAATTTTCTGGGCACACAACGGCCCTATCATAGTATGATATGAGCGAGGCACACTCACTAAAGAAAGACCAAAGGTGAAAGCTTATCCAGCCTTTATGGTGGCTGCTTTATCCCTCATATTTCTTGCCTCCCCCATCACTATCTTCCTTCATTTCTTCTCTACTCTATAAGTAAGTAACCCTACCTCCTCACTTCCCTTTATATCCTCTCCCTCATCAAATTCACAACCTTTCACCACCTGCAAAAGCACTCTTTCAAATTATATATACAACACCACCGGGCCAATCATATTTAATGATGTCACACACATACAATTACCCTTGTTTATTTACAAATCCAATGCTCAAACTACTTCCATACACATATTAAGAGAATGTATTTTATAACTCAACGTCACATCATCATCCGTACTACATATTTACTAAAAAATTGATAGCAAATATTCAATTAAATATATTTTATCTACTCTTGTTGAAAGGATCCCATTTTAGGGAAGTTACCTTGTTTGATTTGCCATCAAAATTTTCAATAAACACATAATACGTGGAAGAAGTTGTTGTTTTTGGTTTTTGGAAACACTCGATGTTAAAATGTTGAGATATAAAAACTCCTAACTTCTATTCGAGAGATTTTATTGAAGAGCTTGAGCTTGGTGAGAAAACACTTTAAAACATTTTATGGAGGAAACTTGGAAGAATTAAATGCAAACCCAATAAAGGACTAAATCAGCGTCAAACCTAAATAGGTTGCCAGGGTGGTGAAGATTGATGAGTTCAATACTCAAAGTGGAGATAATGATCAGTGCCAAACCCAACAGATTGATCAACTCCAAAATCCAAGTTATCCGACATCTTCAAGGGCTCCGAAAGCTCAATGTCCTTCAAATCTGGCCACAGATTAGGATCCGAGTCATCTGTAATTTCACTCAGTGGTGTGTCCACCTTGGGATATCCCTGCTTTATGGTTGGGGTTGATGATGATGAGGCCTTTTGATCATCGTCTGGTGCCTTGTTAGATTCAGTCGGCGCAAGATATGATTCCCAATTACCAGAATCTGTGACCATTTCGGGAGCCCTGAGGCTGTCCTTGCACGTGTGAACTCCAATGTAGATTGTCAGGAACATTTCTGGATTCTCCTCTATGCGCTGAACCTGTTTGATTGCCTTACACCCTTGGTCGTGCTTCCAAGTGCACCTAAAGTAACTCCTGCAAGTTCAGTGATTGAAAATAAGAATGTTCATTCATGGATATGATTTCAGATCCCTATGAGCATAACAAGTTATACAACCGCTAGGATTTATTTTCGGCGCCTAGGTCTAACTAAACCACAATTAGTAAGTTGTGCAAAGTTTACAGACTATAGGCGTTTGATGAGTTTATACTTTAGTATATATGAATCAGAAGACAAGTTTTCAGCAGCAAAATCGCAAATATCTTGATGATGATATTTCTAAACATAGATGCATAGATGATAGGATCACCGTGACACCCTGTAGGTAGCAAATATATCTTTCCTCTTCGGAAAAGGTACTGTTGGTGCGATTTCAATACACACACATCATATCGGCAGTAGTAACTTGTGTTTAACTCGCGCGATATAAAAGGAATAGAAATTAGGAGAAAATAGAAACCTGGGGAATTTAGAATGAAGGATCCCCTTCTGTCCATACTTTCTCCATGCGTATTCATCTTCAATAGTTTGAGAGATTCTGGTCCGTGTATCTGCTGCCTTCCTGCCACAATTTACGGGTCCCATGCATGTTATTACATATTCCGTGTAATGACGACACATATATATGACAAAACCACAGTTCTCATGACCATTCAGCACAGAAGCCCTACTTGAATCTGAATCTCCAAATACTCACGCACTAGTCAAAATTAACCCACAGTAGAGGAATTCACCCAACCTCACATCTTCAATCTTTTTCAACATAATGGATAGCTTTGACCAAAACAGTTTGGGCCGTGTCCGTACGTGCCCCAAAACCCAAATCATCAGTAAGCGAAATCGCTCGCGAAACGTACAAGTTTAGGAAGTGAAGAAATATGAGAGTCAAAGAGTAGATCTTGAGGGAATGGATTTTATACCTTCTTTTGTAGCAGCCTCGCCGATCCTTTGTGGGCGGCAGTGATCTCTTCCTGCTCTGGCCGGACTCGTCCGGCCTCCGGTCATTGCAGGAAATCGCCAAAATCTCGCCACCGGCTTCGGAGGAAGTGAGGATGGAAATACTTTGGTTGAAGGATCTCAAAATTTTGGCGACAAGTTGTTGTGCAGAGGGAGTAGTGGCGTGAGGCCCATAAGGGTTTTGAAACAAAAGCTTGAGCTGGGAAGCACACTCCTTGCCCTCAAACAGCTCTCTGATGATACTTTCCTTGTTTGCAGAGACATGTTCGGGGCACAGAGGACTCATTTTAATTTCTGCGACTTGGTTCTAACTATATGGCACACAGTCTGTGTTGGTTTTGATTTGGAAATAGGGTAGCGGCTGGCTGGTTTTGAATGGATAATATGAGGAAGGAGTGGTGATGTGAAAGGAAGGGAGAAAAGCAAGACAATTTTCCACACCGTAGATTTGCGTATAAATCTAACGCTGACGTTGCTCTTGTGATTCTTGTATGACGTTTCGTCCACTCTTTTCACTTTTTCAGACAACAAATACCGTAATACCTTCGTCTGGATTTCTTTGAGTTATATGTGAATATTGAGACATCAGATTATATGGCTCATTCAGTGCGTCTCATACCAACACAATCAACCGTTGCCCATGAGAAGAAGGTGACTACATGCTAAATGAACACGACAATGAGGAGGAGCAAGAGGAAGAAGATGAAGACACTTTATTAGATAATGAACATGAACAGAATGATAGTGATGCAGATGATGAATATCGAGGTAATGATTATATAATTTTTTTTTTTTTGGTTACTTTATTTTCGCATAAATTGTATTATGTGTGAGCATGCGAGATATTACACCGTTTTGGCATGACATTCCACATTATGAGGTGTACATGAAGATTACCCACATGAGGATATCTTGGATGAAGGCCGTGGACCGTGGGTTAGAGGAGATGGATTATATCTTAAACAAGAGTTCGCGTCCAAGAGTGACATGCAAGCCGCAATAAAACATTATTGCATGAAGGAACATCATGAAGCTCATGTGGTTGAGAGTAGTACAACGAAGTTGATAATGAAATGTCGGAATCATGAACAAGGTTGTGATTGGAGAGTAAGAGCAATTAAACCGAAGAACAACAATGCTTGGGTGGTAACTAAATGGGATGGAAATCATAGTTGTGTGAGCCAAATTCTCTCCCAAGATCACCAACCGGCATATGGAAGGTGTGAGTCTCCGGCCTCCACCTCTCAACCAAAGCAGAAATAAGGTATTTGTCAATCTGCACCAACATTATTCGTATCATGCACAAACAACTAAATGCGTATAATTAAATTAATTACATAAAGAATGTTAAAACTTACCGGGAGTCTCTTCATGCGAGACACATGCCAGAAAAATTTAAACATAACAAAAAAAATTAAATGTTAAAGACTTAAATCCAATATTTATTAAACAATAAACCTAACAAAAAATTTAAATGATAATCATCTATCTATCCTAATACTGTCATACATTTATTAAACATCTATAATAAATCAATGTATCTAATTAAGAGTTAAATCAAATATTTAATACACAATAAACATAACCAAAAAAATTAAATGTTACTGTTCGAATCGGACTTGAGGTAAAGTTAGTGAGAAAGATTGAGCCTCCTGCTTCTTCTTCTTCAGATTAGGTGGATATTGTAAGGATGAGGAGGTGTATGTGTGTGTGAATATGGGAGAGGGAAGGAGTAAACAAGAATGAAGAATGTGAAAATGAAGAAAAAAACGAAAACGAAAAAAGGGCGAGGGTGAGGGTGTGGGTGTGGGGAAGGGGGGTGGGGGGGGAAGAGGTCAAAAATGGGGGGGTTGGTGCTGGTCTTGGTGCGCGCAGAGGATGAAAATGGAGAAAGAAGAAGATGAAAACGAAGCAAAAAAAAAAACGAAGAGAAAAACGAAGAGGGAGAGGAAGGAGTGTCGGTGTGTGGGGAGGGAAGCGGTCAAAAGGGGTCTCAGTGGGGTCGACACGGGGGCTGCGCGGGGAGGGGGGCGAGGTGGTGGTGTGTACTGCCACAAGGTCCCCCTCTCGTATAAATTCTAGTTGCATTTTTTTGTTAAAAAAAAAAAAAAAATTGAAAGAGCAGCAGTCTGGGAGAATGGTTAGGGCCAGTGATAATAATTAACAATGGAAAACAGTATAAGGACCATTGGATGACACAATTAAGATGTTGTTTGGATCAATGTTTAAAAAACAACTAAAGTTTTGTACATAAAATTAGTTGCATCATTTAGTCTACAAACTGTTCCGATGAATACCATAAATTTAAAAAATATACGCTCTCTATCCCCTCATCAGAAATTGAGAAGTAGAGTATATTTGAAGTAAAACGACTAATTCTATATAAATTGTGTAAAATCACTTATATACTACAGTATTTAGTATCACAAAGACGTAAATGGAATATATTTTTTAAGAAAACATTTAAACAAATTGAAAACTTATCTGGATGATATATATGTATACATATGCATGTGTATATGTATGTGTGTGTATTCATACATACATACATACAACATAAAAATTAAAAACAATGAAATTCTAATGCATTACACCTTACTATGTGTCAATGAAAAGTCAAAAGTTATATTTACCTTTGTCTTCAATTAGTTTTAAATGAAAATGTAATTTAGCATGATAGTCCTCGAAACACGATATTTTCCACTGCGCCCGCAGAATTCATGGTTTGTTACTTTGTTTCATATTCGTAGAATGATGTGAATTGAATGGTAATGCTTCGTTGGAGGTTCGGAAAAGCGTAAAATGACTATTTTGACTATGATGATTGTTAATAGGAAAATTTTAAAACAAAAACCACATTAAGAAATTTACGAAATTTTACACACAAAAAACTAACACTTCACAATTTTATACGCTCAAGGTAATGATATTTTGATTTAAATCATGTTCACCCTCTATTTCCACTATTACATACTCTTCTTTTAGTCTTTAATATAAGATCCGATAAACTTTTTTTTGAGAAATTAGTAGGGAAGATAAATACGGGTATCACTTTAAATATCAGGTAAAGTTTAAGTTTTATCTCCAACCATCCAATAAACTAACACTGTTAAAAGTTTCAAAGAATAGGAGTATGGAATACTCAACAATATTGGTAAAACAAGGGACATGAGAGGGAGCGACCATGAAGCACTAACTCATATCAGTGATCACATTGCTAACAGCCTTGGAGTTATTAGAGGGGGTGTCTACATGATTGTGCTGAAAATATGAAGTGGAATTACAAGCCGCATTTATTAAGACAGTTGCCCTTCCTACTATGTATAAATTTAATAGGAAATTACTTTAAGGTCTCAAACTAATGGATTTAATCACCCAAATTTGATAATAATTGAACAACACGTGAGAATAAGTAACAAGTCACCAACTCATACAAGTGAGCACATTGCTAATAGCCTTGGAGTTATTATAGGAGGTGTTTGCACGATTGTGCTGAAAAGATGAAGTAGAATTACAAGCCGCACTTATAAAGATAACTGCCTTTTCTACTATGTATAAATTTAATATTAGGGGAATTACTTGAAAGTCTCAAACTAATGGATTTAATCACCCTCATATTTGATAAAAATTGAAGAACACCTATAAGAACACCCTCTCATATATATATATATATATATATATATGTGTGTGTGTGTGTGTTTTTAATGTGAAAGTTGAGAGGTAATTAAACAAAACTCAGGCTTATCCATTTAAAGTCTGCAAATGATTTGTTATAAATAAAAAAAATAAAAAGTCTGCAAATGATTCAGTACTATCCCTAACTTTATTTTTTCCCTATTCTTACCAAGCAGACCAATGGCTAATGTTTGACATCCGCATCAATCATTTATTTATTTTTGGCCGGCATCTGCATTATAAATAGTTTAGGATAAGAAGGAAAAGAAATAGAGAGTCCCTCGACTGAGCTATCTACTCATGGAGTGTTTAAATTTAGATCCTTTAAATTTAATTAATTAATTAATATAGTCCCTCGACTGAGCTTAATCTTATTTTCCACAATACTCTATTTTAAAGTTTCTTGCTTTTCTTCACTCTATACTTTAACGTGTCGATCGATAAGGCGAAGATCCGGCGATGATTTTTTTCTGAGTTTTGTCCACTTCATATAAATCGATATCATCGTGGTTGCGTTTCCGTGGCTTTTCCCCCACTAATTAAAGCCTATTTTATCCAATCGAAAAGTAAATCTTTACTATTAAGTCTTAATTAGGAAAAATATACACGTGTGTGTTGAATTAGGAGAAGAAGGATATATCTCTGTGATTGAAATTCTGAAAAAGCCGTATTTTGTTGAGTGTATATGTATATATATTAGGGTTGTATTGGAGGTCTCCACTTTTCTGGTCACACAACGGCCCCATCATAGCAATGATATGAGTGAGGCACACTCACTAAACAAAGTCCAAAGGTGAAAGCTTATCCAGCCTTTATGGTGGCTGCTTTATCCCTCTGATTTCATGCCTCCCCCATCACTATCTTCCTTCACTTCTTCTTTACTTCATAAGTAAGTAACCCTACCTCCTCACTTCCCTTTATATCCTCTCCCTCATCAAATTCACCAAGTTTTACCACCTACAAAAAAACTCTTTCAAATTATATATACAACACCACCGGGCCAGTCATATTTACTTAATGATGTCACACACATACAGTTGCCATTGTTTATTTACAAATCTAATGCTCAAACTACTTCCACACATATGTCTCACACTGGCCCGAATCAAGTTCATCCACATACTAAGGGCCCGTTTGGTTCAAAGAACTTTTAAGGAGGGAAATAAACTTAGAGGAGGGAAATGAACTTAAAGGAAGGGAAAGGAAGATTTGAAAGATGAGGGAATATGGCTTGAGTTGTTTGGTTGGAAGAAAATGAAGGGATGGTAGTTGGTAAAGAATTAGGAAAAGTCTATTTTACCCTCTAAAGAAATTAATTCAAAATAAAAAAGAAAAATATTTTTTTTGCTAAAATATATTTTAAAAAAATATATTTTTGTTAAGTTCGAACTTGTGTAAAAAAAATTTCGCCAAATTCGAACTTTCTCGCCAAGTTCGAACTTTCCGCCAAGTTTAAATTTCAGGGACAAATTTGTCCAAAAATGTGAATAGTGACGTGGGAACTTGAGATCCCACAATTTTTGGTGGGAACTCAAGTTCCCACAAATGAGGGAAGAGTGGTGGGCCCGGTGTGGGCCCAGGAACTTAAGTTCCTAGGCACTTGGTGAACCAAACATGTTTTTAGGAGGGAACTCTATTAAGTTCTCATTCCCTCTCCCAAATTCCTTGAACCAAACGGGCCCTAAGACTAAGAGGATGTATGTTATAACTCAACGTCACATCATCATGCGTACTATATCTTTACTAAAAATTTTGATAGCAAATATTCAATTAAATATATTTTATGCACTCTTGTTGAAAGGATCCGATTTTAGGTAAGTTATATCTTGTTTAATTTGCTATCAAAATTTTCAATAAACACAAGATACATGGAAGAATTAAATGCAAACCCAATAAAGGACTAAATCAGCGTCAAACCTATATTTATAGCTTGCCAGGGTGGTGATGATTGATGACTTCAATACTCGAAGTGGAGATGATGATCAGTGCCAAACCCAACACGATTGATCCACTCCAAAATCCAAGTTATCCGACATCTTCAAGGGCTCCGAAAGCTCAAAGTCCTTCAAATCTGGCCAGTAATTAGGATCCGATTCATCTGTACTTTCACTCAGTGGTGTGTCCACCTTGGGATATTCCTGCTTTATGGTTGGGGTTGATGATGATGAGGCCTTTTGATCATCGTCTGGTGCCTTGTTAGATTCAGTCGGCGCCAGATATGATTCCCAATTACCAGAATCTGTGACCATTTCGGGAGCCTTGAGGTTGTCCTCGCACGTGTGAACTCCAATGTACATTGTCAGGAACATTTCTGGATTCTCCTCTATGCGCTGAACCTGTTTGACTGCCTTACACCCTTGGTCGTGCTTCCGAGTGCACCTAAAGTAACTCCTGCAAGTTCAGTGATTGAAAATAAGAATGTTCATTAATGGATATGATTTCAAATCCCTATGAGCATAACAAGTTATACAACCACTAGGATTTATTTTCGGCGCCTAGGTCTAACTAAACCACAATTAGTAAGTTGTGCAAAGTTTACAGACTATAGGCGTTTGATGAGTTTCTACTTTAGTATATATGAATAAGAAGACAAGTTTTCAGTAGCAAAATCCCAAATATCTTGATGATGATATTTCTAAACATAGATGCATAGATGATAGGATCCCCTGACACCCTGTAGCTAGCAAATATATCTTTCCTCTTCGGAAAAGGTACTGTTGGTGCGATTTCTATACACACACATCATATCGGCAGTAGTAACTTGTGTTTAACTCGCGCGATATAAAAGGAACAGAAATTAGGAGAAAAAAGAAACCTGGGGAATTTAGAATGAAGGATCCCCTTCTGCCCATACTTTCTCCATTCGTATTCATCTTCCATAGTTTGAGAGATTTTGGTCCGTGTATCTGCTGCCTTCCTGCCACAAGTGACGGATCCCATGCATGTTATTACATATTCCGTGTAATGAGTAATGACAAATATACATGACAAAACCACAGTTCTCATGACCATTCAGCACAGAAGCCCTACTTGAATCTGAATCTCCAAATACTCACGCACTAGTCAAAATTAACCCACAGTACAGGAATTCACCCAACCTCACAGCTTAAATCTTTTTCAACATAATGAATAGCTTTGACCAAAACATTTTGCGCCGTGTCCGTACGTGCCCCAAAACCCAAATCATCAGTAAGCGAAATCGCTCACGAAACAAGTTTAGGAAGTGAAGAAATATGAGAGTCAAAGAGTAGATCGTGAGGGAATGGACTTTATACCTTCTTTTGTAGCAGCCTCGCCGATCCTTTGCGGGCGGCGGTGATCTCTTCCTGCTCTGGCCGGATTCGTCCGGCCTCCGGTCACTGCAGGAAATCGCCAAAATCTCGCCGCCGGCTTCGGAGGAAGTGAGGAGGGAAATACTTTGGGTGAAGGATCTCAAAATTTTGGCGACAAGTTGTTGTGCAGA
The DNA here is from genome assembly GCA_025563575.1 of Acacia pycnantha. Taxonomy (NCBI): domain Eukaryota; kingdom Viridiplantae; phylum Streptophyta; class Magnoliopsida; order Fabales; family Fabaceae; genus Acacia; species Acacia pycnantha. The sequence goes on from JAMWYP010000083.1 coordinate 1,309,078, forward strand.
GGGAGTAGTGGCGTGAGGCCCAGAAGGGTTTTGAAACAAAAGCTTGAGCTGGGAAGCACACTCCTTGCCCTCAATCAGGTCTCTAATGATACTTTCCTTGTTTGCAGAGACATGTTCGGGCCACAGAGCAATCATTTTAATTTCTGCGACTTGGTTCTAACTATTTGGCGCACAGTCTGTGTCGGTTTTGATTTGGAGATAGGGTAGCGGCTGGCTGGGAAGGAGAGAACCAATAATACGAGGCAGGAGTGGTGACGGGAAAGAAGGTAAAAAAAACAAGATAATTTTCCACACCTTAGCTTTGCTCATAAATCTAACGCTGACGTTGCTCCGGTGATGCTACTATATGACGTTTCCTCCACTTTTTTCACTTAATATCTTAGTATATTTCTTAATAGGGATTAAATAAATAAATAAATTATTTTAAAGTATTCATATTAATATTATTTTGAGTTAATTTGTGTAACTTATAAATTGTCGTATGATTTTATAATAAATGTACAACATATATTATTGTTAAGTAATTCATTTATTTTCTTTAATAATCTTTAAAAAAAAGTTAATCAAATTTTATATTAAAGATCAAAGAAAAAAGTATATACTAGTGAAAATTATTTAAATTAAAATATCATTACTTTGAGCGGATAAAATTTGTGAAGTGGTATTTTTTTTTTTTGTATAAATTTTATAAATTCATTTTTACCAGTAAAATTTTTAATGTGGTTTTTGTTTTAAAACTTTATCTATTAATTATCATCATGGTCAAAATAGTCATTTTCGCTTTTCCGAAAGTCCAACAAAGCATTACCATTCATTCATTGTTTAGAGTTTAAGCCTATTATTCTACGCTAAGAAACAACCATGAATTCTGCAAGCGTGGTGTAAAATATCGTTTTTTGAGTAGGATCATGCTAAATGACCTTTTCATTTAAAACTAAGTTAAGACAAAGGAAAATGTAACTTTTGACTTTTTATTGACAAATAGTAAAGGGTAATGCATTCTAGAATTTTATTGTTCTTAATTATATATATATATATATATATATATATATATATATATATCATCTAGACAAGTTTTCAATTTGTTTAAATGTTTTCTTAATTATTATTACTGGTTTTAACCATTCTCCCAGACTGCTGCTTTTCCATTTTTTTGAGTTAATTTATTAAACAAAAATGATAAAATGATATATATATATATATATATATATATATATATATATATATATGAGACCATCTGTTGATCAAGAATTAGAAACCTAATTGGAAGTCTATAGTCTAAAAACAAAAACGCATGTGCTACAACCTACCAACATAAACATAACTACAACAACATCTAAAATAAATAAAATATAAAACTTTAACCTATAAGCCTAGTAGACGGGGTATCACTTCAAATATCAGCTAAAGTTAAGTTTTATCTCGAATCATATATGCTATACCACGAAACCAATAAACACTTGTTAAAAGTTTCAAAGAATAGTGAGTATTTAATACTCAACAATATTGGTAAAACAAGGGACATAAGAGAGAGCTACCATGAAGCACCAACCCATACTAGTGACCATATCACTAATAAAAGGGGTGTCTGCACGATTGTGCTGAAAAGATGAAGTAGAATTACAAGTCAAACTTATTAAGACAGTTGTCTTACGTACTATATATAAATTTAATAGTACGGGGAATTATTTTAAGGTCTCAAACTAATAGATTTAATCACCTTCAAATTTGATAATAATTAAAGAACACGTAGGACAAGTTTTAATGCAAAAAACAATAACAAATGGACATTACTCACCTATCATTTAGACTCTTTGAACTGCACTCGTTAAAACCTCACACTAATGCTCCCTTTGTTTTATTCAAAACAATGATTAAGTAATCGCCACGATATCCCTCCTATAGGTAGCGTGCAACTTTAATAGACTTTCTTTTATTGGTTCAAACCCTTGATTCGTTTAAACCAGCTGGGAAAAATTTCAACTTGTTTTTCTGCCTGTTATTTTCTATTCCCTTTCTCATATATATGTTTTTAATGTGAAAGTTGAGAGGTAAACAAAACTCAGGCTTATCCATTTAAAGTCTGCAAATGATTTGTTATTAAAAAAAAAACATCTGCAGATGATTCAGTAATATCCCTAACATTGTTTTTTCCCCATTCTTACCAAGCAGACCAATGCCTAACGTTTGACATCAACATCAATCATTTATTTTTTTTCGGCCGGCAACTACATTAAAAATTGTTTAGAAAAAGAAGGAAAAGAAATCCAGTCCCTCGACTGAGCTTAATCTTATTTTAAACGATACCCTATTTTAAAGCTTCTTGCTTTTTTTCACCTCTATACTTTAACGTGTCGATCGATATCATATCGTGGTTGCGTTTCCGTGGCTTTTCCCCCGCATCTTTTGTTGGGTCTATTATGAAGCAAATTTAATTTAATTTCGAGACAAAGAAGAATAATCCACTTTCCTCATCAATCCCACTAATTAAAGCCTTTTTTCCCAAATAGAAAAGTAAATCATTACTATTGAGTCTCAATTAGGCACAAATATCCCCGTCAGTGTTGAATTTGGAGAAGAAGGGAGAGAAAGAAGGATATATCTCTGTGACTGAAATTCTGAAAAAGCCGTATTTTGTTGAGTATATATATAAATGTTGTGTGTGTATGTATTATTGGAGGTCTCCACTTTAATTTTCTGGGCACACAACGGCCCCATCATAGCAACGATATGAGTGAGGCACTCTCACTAAACAAAGTCCAAAGGTGAAAACTTATCCAGCCTTTATGGTGGCTGCTTTATCCCTCTGATTTCATGCCTCCCCCATCACCATCTTCCTTCACTTCTTCTTTACTTTATCAGTAACCCTACCTCCTCACTTCCCTTTATATCCTCTCCCTCGTCAAATTCACCAAGTTTCACCCCCTACAAAAGCACTCTTTCAAATTATATACACAACACCACCGGGCCAGTCATATTTACTCAATGATGCAACACACATACAGTTGCCCTTGTTTATTTACAAATCTAATGCTCAAACTACTTCCACATACATGTCTCTCACTGGCCAGCATCAAGTTCACACACATATTAAGAGAATGTATTTTATACCTCAACGTCACATCATCATGCGTACTACATCTTTACTGAAAAAATTGATAGCAAATATTCAATTAAATATATTTTATCTACTCTTGTTGAAAGGATCCCATTTTAGGCAAGTTATCTTCTTTAATTTGCTATCAAAATTTTCAATAAACACATAACACATGGAAGAAGTTTTTGTTTTTGGTTTTTGGAAATACTCGATGTTAAAATGTTGAGATATAAAAACTCCTCACTTGTGTACGAGAGTTTTTATTGAAGAGCTTGAGCTTGGTGAGAAAACACTTAAAACCATCTTATGGAGGAAACTTGGAAGAATTAAATGCAAACCCAACAAAGGACTAGATCAGCGTCAAACCTATATATATAGCTTGCCAGGGTGGTGATGATTGATGACTTCAATACTCGAAGTGGAGATGATGATCAGTGCCAAACCCAACACGATTGATCCACTCCAAAATCCAAGTTATCCGACATCTTCAAGGGCTCCGAAAGCTCAGAGTCCTTCAAATCTGGCCACACATTAGGATCCAAGTTATCTGTTATTTCACTCACTGGTGTATTCTCCTTGGGATATTCCTGCTTTATGGTTGGGGTTGATGATGATGAGGCCTTTTGATCATCGTCTGGTGCCTTGTTAGATTCAGTCGGCGCCCGATATGATTCCCAATTACCAGAATCTGTGACCATTTCGGGAGCCTTGAGGTTGTCCTTGCACGTGTGAAGTCCAATGTACATTGTCAGGAACATTTCTGGATTCTCCTCTATGCGCTGAACCTGTTTGACTGCCTTACACCCTTGATCGTGCTTCCGAGTGCACCTAAAGTAACTCCTGCAAGTTCAATGATTGAAAATAAGAATGTTCATTCATGGATATGATTTCGAAGCCCTATGAGCATAACAAGTTATACAACCGCTAGGATTTATTTTCGGCGCCTAGGTCTAAACAAACCACAATTAGTAAGTTGTGCAAAGTTTACAGACTATAGCTGTTTGATGAGTTTATACTTTAGTATATATGAATCAGAAGACAAGTTTTCAGTAGCAAAATCCCAAATATCTTGATGATGATATTTCTAAACATAGATGCATAGATGATAGGATCACCCTGACACCCTGTAGCTAGCAAATATATCTTTCCTCTTCGGAAGAGGTACTGTAGGTGCGATTTCTATATATACACATCATATCGGTAGTAGTAAGTATTAACTAGTGTTTAACTTGCGCGATATAAAAGGAATAGAAATTAGGAGAAAATAGAAACCTGGGGAATTTAGAATTAAGGATCTCCTTCTGTCCGTACTTTCTCCATGTGTATTCATCTTCCATAGTTTGAGAGATTTTGGTCCGTGTATCTGCTGCCTTCCTGCCACAATTTTCGGATCCCATGCATGTTATTACATATTCCGTGTAATGAGTAATGACAAATATACATGACAAAACCACAGTTCTCATGACCATTCAGCACAGAAGCCCTACTTGAATCTGAATCTCCAAATACTCACGCACTAGTCAAAATTAACCCACAGTACAGGAATTCACCCAACCCCACAGCTTCAATCTTTTTCAACATGATGGATAGCTTTGACCAAAACAGTTTGTGCCGTGTCCGTACGTGCCCCAAAACCCAAATCATCAGTAAGCGAAATCGCTCGCGAAACAAGTTTAGGAAGTGAAGAAATATGAGAGTCAAAGAGTAGATCCTGAGGGAATGGATTTTATACCTTCTTTTGTAGCAGCCTCGCCGATCCTTTGCGGGCGGCGGTGATCTCTTCCTGCTCTGGCCGGACTCGTTCGGCCTCCGGTCAGTGCAGGAAATCGCCAAAATCTCGCCGCCGGCTTCGGAGGAAGTGAGGACGGAAATACTTTGGGTGAAGGATCTCAAAATTTTGGCGACAAGTTGTTGTGCAGAGGGAGTAGTGGCGTGAGGCCCAGAAGGGTTTTGAAACAAAAGCTTGAGCTGGGAAGCACACTCCTTGCCCTCAATCAGCTCTCTAATGATACTTTCCTTGTTTGCAGAGACATGTTCGGGCCACAGAGCACTCATTTTAATTTCTGCGACTTGGTTCTAACTATTTGGCGCACAGTCTGTGTCGGTTTTGATTTGGAAATAGGGTAGCGGCTGGCTGGGAAGGAGAGAACCAATAATACGAGGCAGGAATGGTGATGTGAAAGAAGGTAAAAAAACAAGATAATTTTCCACACCGTTGCTTTGCTCATAAATCTAACGCTGACGTTGCTCTGGTGATGCTGCTATATGACGTTTCCTCCACTCTTTTCACTTAATATTTAAGATATTTCCGATTTAAAATATAAATATTTTAAAGTATTTATTTTAATTTCTTTTTTAAGTTAATTTGTATAACTTATCTGAACTGACGTTTATAATACATGTACAACATATTAAGTGATTTATTCATCTTCTTTAATAATCTTTCCAAAAAAAAAAAGGTAATCAAATCTAGGAGTAAGGGAAAGAGTATATACTTGTGGAAATAGAGGGTGAAACTGATTTAAATTAAAATATCATTACTTTGAGGGTATAAAATTTGTGAAGTGTTAGTTTTTTTTTTATTGTGTATAAATTTTGGGATTAGATTTTTCCAGTGACTGGAGATAAGGTTATCTCCAGTAACCTCCAAACTACACCGTTTCACACTACACAAAATTAAAAACATCTAATTTGCTTCCAAATAACCCTAAAATTATAAGAAAAACAAAAATAAATTCAAAAACGGACAAAAAACCAAAAATTATAAGAAAAACAAAAATATCTTTGGGAATGGCCGCCTGGCCTGGTACGAAGTAGGAGAGCTATCCCAACAAAAAATCCAGCATTTGTAGGAAAAAAAAGTTAATAAGATCGAGATAGTGACATGTACCAGTAGGGGTGGAAATAGGTCAGGGGCCTGTCAGGGGACTGTGGCCTAGCCTGTTAAAAGCCTGGTCAGGCCTGGCCGGTCAGGCTAAAAGGCCAGGCCAAGGCTTGTTTTGTCTTAACAGGCTAGGCCTAAGCCTCCAAATAGGCATGTTAGGCCTGACAGACCGGCCTGTTAAGAATAATAATTTTTTTTATAAAAACATTAATTAATATCCCTCCGGCCTGTTTACATTAGGCCCGTTGTCGGCCTGTATACTGTAGGCCTGTTTCCGGCCTGTTTACATTAGGCCTGTTGTCGACCTGTTTACTGTAGGCCTGTTTACATTAGGCCTGTATACTGTAGGCCTGTTTACATTAGGCATGTTGTCGGCCTGTATACTGTAGGCCTGTTTACATTTGGCCTGTTGTCAGTCTGTAAAAAATACAGGCCTCTTAACAGGCCAGGCTCAGACCAAAATTTTAGCCTGTAACAGGCCACAGGCCCAGCTCAGGCCACTTCCTTGCATAACAGGCCTGACCTGTTAAGGGTGAGGCCTGGCCTGGCCTGTTTCCACCCCTAGTACGAGGATGGAAATCTTCCCCAGAAGATGCAAAAATATGATACTCTCTCTGATCATTATTATAAGACACCAACCAACAATTCTCATAAATCAATAAAAGTAGTTAAAATCAATAAAGTTGTTCTACAATTTAAGTAATTTTCAATATTACTCCTATTAATTATGGCCACATATAAGAAAAAGATAATTAATGTTCATTGAGAACAAGCAAATGCCTTATAAAAAGAATAAAATAAATTTGTTAGTTGGTACCGGTTAGAAAGAGTACAAAACAACCATATGAATTATGCGCGCGTGCGTAAAATATCGTGTTTCATGTACTATAAAAGGAAAATGCAACTTTTGACTTTTCATTGACAAATAGTGAGGGGGAATGCATTCTAGAATTTTATTGTTTTTTTATTTGTTTAAATGTTTTCTTAAAAAAAATAGTCCATTTACGTCTTTTTATTACTAAATAGTATATAAGTGATTTTACACAATTTGTGTAGAATTAGTTGTTTTATTTCAAATATACTCTACTCCCCAATTTTTTTTTAAAAAAATTATGGTATTCATCAAAACAGTTTGCAGACAATTAAATGATACAACTGATTATTGTTCATAACATGGAATAATTTTAAGTGATTTATATTATGGATCAATAGAGTATATCTAAATATAAATAATATATACATTAACTAATCTTTTTATATAAAAAAGTTTATTTAAGTTAAGTTTCGGAGGTCTACCAAAGTTGCTTACCTCTATAATCAAATAACGTTTGTAGATATACTTATATATCACCTATAAACAAAGTCTTCACATAGATGTCGAGATTCAAATTCACTGTGGTTGTCAACATTTATTTACTAATTTATACTAGCTCCCAGATCACAAAGTGCTCTGCCCATATTGACGTTCCCTATTGCACAAGGAATGCTAAAGCTGCCCGGATCTTTAAGCTTTGGTGGCAACTTTGTTTGAATAATGGCACTACACTGCTGAGTCAATGCCACTGTTTCGGCCTCTTGCAACTTATGCTTCTTAGAAAGAAAATCTTTCATGAACTTTGCATAATTAGGCATATTTTCAAGAGCTTCTGTAAAAGGAATGTTAATCTGCAGTTTCTTAAAAATATCCAAGAACTTGGTATACTGTTGCTTCTGAATCTGCTGCTTCAACCTTTGGGGGTACGGAGGTTTTGCATAAGAAGGAGTGGGAGACTTCTTTGTAGCTATCTCCTTTGGAAGCTGCTGCACATCATCATTCTCAGTCTTTTCCTCCTCTTTTTCTAGAGCCTTTTCATGTTCTTCCACCCCTTTTTCAGATTTTTCCTTCACCAGAACAGATTTATCAATTGGCTGAATCACTATACAACTCCTTGTAGATATGGCCTTACAATGCTCTTTTGGATTGACCACAGTATCACTAGGTAAGGACCCTTGGCTCCTTTCTGCTATGTGTTTTGATAACTGGCCAATCTGATTCTCCAAGTTCCAGATTGAAGCCTCCTGGTTTTTTAGAGAAGATTTTGTTTCATTTCGGAAAGCTTTTGAACTCTATATGTATTCAGTGCTGGTACGGGTCAACTGTGTCAAAGCCTTTTTCAGATCAGTAATGGTGGTGGTGGATTGGTGGAACTGCTGAGGTGCTTCTTGGGGTTTATAGGAAAAGTTTGGGTGAGATTTCCAGCCAGGATTGTACGTGTTGCTATATGGATTAAACTGATTCCTAGGAGGATTACTCATGTAATTAACCTCAGCTGTTTCTCCAGTACTACCACTTCACAATCTCCATTAGCGTGTTCCCTTTGCAAAAATCACAAAGCAAAGGAGGCCGAGAAGTGATGGATGAGATCGAGAAGAGGCAAGTTTGTTTAGTGAGGTAGCTAAGCTTCTTTGTTGGATCATCTTGTTTTGTTGGGAAATGTTCTCATTGTGGGCCAAAATTGTATTGTAAGAATCTAGATGAAGAACTCCCCTCTTTGGTTGGTGGAGTAACAGTTTCATTCTCAAGGGACCCCATAGCCTCAAACAACTCCAATGCTTCTTCTGGAGTTTTACTTTTCAGCTTACCACCTGCTGCAGCGTTAATCATCATCCTAGAAGACGGAAGCACCCCATTGAAGAATATTCTCGCCTGCTCATAGTCTTGCAGCTCATGTTGTGGACACTTCCTAAGTAACCCCTTAAACCTTTCCCAAGCTTCACAGAATGATTCCCCATTGCCTTGAGCAAAGCAACTAATATCTGACATCAGCTTTGTATACTTAGAAGAAGGGAAATATTTTTCAAGGAACTTTGTGGTAATAATGTCCCAACTGGAAAGACTTCCAGTAGGACAAGAACGAAGCCAAGCTCTTACTTTCCCCGTCAGAGAGAAAGGAAACAGTCTCACACGAAGAGCATCTTCAGGAACCCCATTCATCTTGATGGTATCACAAATCTGCAGAAAAATCTCAATATGCTGATTAGGATCCTCTAAATCACTCTCACTAAAAGAACTTTGTTGAACCAAGCTTATGAGGGATGGCTTGATTTCAAAATTATTCGCATTCACAGCAGGATTGACAATGCTAGTGTTACACCCCTACCGGCCTCGCCCTTTCGGGTGGCGGGTTAGAGGGAATCCTTTACTTAGTTACATTTCCTTCATTATTAGGTCCATTTCACTTGTATCAGAGTGAGCGCAACAGAGCATTTAACCGGTTTGGACAAACTAATGTACTGGTAAAAGTCCCCGAAGGGTTAAGGGTACAGTCATCCCAAAATAAATACCATAAATAATATACAGTCATCCAAAAATACCAATACAACATATAATAGGGCATCCCCTATCCTTCACCAGCACTGCTATGCCTACCTTTCCAAAAAGGCCTTTATCAGTCATGAACATCCCTCTGTATAACCAAAAGCTTCTGGAGTTCAACAATGGCCCCCAGAGTAACCGTCAGTACTCAAATACTAAATGTGTAGTGTGTATGCAGATAACCATGCCAGATATGAAGTCAACAGTAATATGCCAAACATACCACATATGCAAACAGAATATACACAACACCGACTACCACGTGCCGTCAGTCGCCTTATCAAGGCAAGCCCCGGCTTACGGAGTCACGACCCGTAAAATTGCCTACACCAGATGACCCGGACCTATCGACCCGTACAGCCGCCAATCAAGGCCGGCCTCAGACCAATCGTCCTCAGCGCTAGGAATCACATAACTCTGTATACATATTTGGCAAAACATATACAAAAACACACATGGCAAATACAACATACAACAAAACACATAAAGATATCTGAGTAAAGCGGTTACTACCTGTGGGGTTTATTCTGCCTTAATAATTTATCAGGCCTGGTAGCTTTCCCAAGTATGTATTAACCCTATGTGACATAAAAATACCTTATTTTAGTACTTTCCAAAAATACCCTCATATTTTTCACAAAAACCGAGCTCCTAACTATTTTCAAGAAAATCCAGTGATTTTGTCCCAGATTCAAAGGTTTTTAATAAATTCCAGAAAAATAATTTTAACATGAAACCAACTCCATCTGAACCTTTAATATGTCTATTTTCAAATAAAAATAATTCCAGAAACCATGAGTTCACTGAATTTGTTGTGGAGCTCAAATTTCTCTCCCTGGTCCGATTCACTCCCCTGTTTCTAGACCCGTTTTCAACAATTTATTTCACCCAGTATATTTATCCAAAAATCATCATATAATATACCAAAATCATTCCCCGGATGTCTATTTTCTTCATGTAAAATTTCAGATCAAAATAAGGTCTTTTACTATTTTACAACCGCGTTTGAAGATTCTCTGTCCAGATTTCCAGAATCTGGCAGCAAGCCCTTACTCCGGGTTTTTCGGTGTTTTCACCTTTGGAAACTTAAGCCATGACTAAACCCTACAAAAAACCACATTCCAGAGCCATTGAACACCTTAAAAATGTAAAAATCCAACCCCAACAGCAAGCCCTAGCTATGAGCACGAAATATCCTAGTAGAACTCAAGAAGATGAAGTTTTCGGTGTTACCTTGAATTGGTGGATAATCTTGAGTTTGTGATATTGAAGCTTGAAGATGGTGGCTTTCTGTTCCCTTCCTGCTGGCTTGGAGATTTCGGCCCTTTGGGGTGAAAAAATGGGTTTAATTCACCTTTTTAATAAAGGTGGATTTGATCCAGTAGAAATAGAATTAACTGGCGTAAATTTCTGTTTCAGTTGGAGTAAATAGGATATATTTATTTTGACTTAATTCCCAAGCAATTCTTGAAGGTTCCAGAGTTCTCCCTTGCCTCCACGTGGTGCTGCCCCAAATAAAAGAGTGCAGATCCTTTTTCTATTTTTGGGAAAATTACAGGTTTTGGCCCGGAACTTCCGTAAATTACAATTACGGCCCAGAACTTACCAATTATTACCAAATTTTCCCATACTTTGCCTTGCTTTTTGGGGGACATGTGGGACACCATTTTGGGCCCACATATCTGCCCTAATTTGGTTTTTACCTGTTTATTCCCATTTTACCCTTTTGTTCAGAATGTGAGGCCCGCGGTTTGACTTCTTCTTTAATTCTTCTTTCTTGATTCCCAAGTAGTAACTTTAATTATTAGGGAACTTAGGTGGCGCCTAATGGGGCCCACGAATCTGCTCCCCTAATAATTACCAAGAACTGACCATTTTGCCCTTGCTTTTCTTTCTCTTGAATTATTTACGATATTTAAATAGTAATCGAAAATATATCTTCTCATTAACTCAACATTAATTACAAACACACTAATTACATCAGTAGGGGTGTTACAGCTAGTTGTAGTCCTGGCAGGATTAAGTGTCATATAGTCGCCCATGGTCCTTTTTGGAGGAGGAGGAGGAGGATCTGTAACATTTTCTGCCATTATAACCGGTTCAATCTCAGTACTAGAGCTAACAACCTTTCCTTTTCTTTGTTTAGCAAGTTTCCGGTTTCTCCTTCTTTGTCTTTTCGATTTCGGGATCAAACTGCAATGAGTCGGTGGTACCTTGCATAGACAGAGTGAAATAACAAAAGAAAAAGAAAAATCCAATCTAGAGTTTCAATAACTACTCTTAGTGTTGAAATAAAACTATTCCCCGGCAACGGCGCCAAAAACTTGATAGTGACTTCGGCAAGTGCATCGGTCGTTACAGGTAATAAAGTAGTGAGAAAAAGATCGTCCCACGAGGAATAGTACTCCAATCACTAATTCGCTATTTTTGCTTTAGTTGGATAAATAGAGTAATATGGGGTGAGTTGTAACTAAAAAAAGAATTTAAAGAATTAAATAAAGAGTAAGAATTCAGAATCAAGAATTTCAAGAACAACGTTTTGGAAAAGATACTCTAATCAAGAAAAACACAGTATGTTCCTCCAAGTATTTGAATTGAATGTCTAATTAATTATTATTCCCACGACTGACGATCAATTCTCTAAAATTAGACTAAGTCTCAATGTCTTGATGCTACATTAATCCGTTATCTTTGAAAACAACCTAATGTCTTAGTATTGTTTGGAAAGATCAATTTGTTTACCAGAATTATGATATCGCATAAACTCGTAAGCCTATGTCTAGGTCATGCAACTCTATGATGAATTAACGGTTCTAGTTAAATGTACCAACATCTCTATTGTCATACACCAACCTATGAACAATCTAAAAGGCGATCAATCTTTAAGAAAGCTTTAAGCATAGATAATTCATTCAGTCAAGAAAACAATAATCAATAAAGAATCCAAATAAATACTCTAAATTCACATAGGTTCATCCTCGCCCTAACTAAAAAAGGAAACTAGCTAAGCATGGCTAGGTTAACAAATTAAGAAAAGATAAAAACCAAAATTCTTGCTGCCTCTGTGTTCTCGTTCTTTGCGTTGTATCCTTCCGAAATTTGCTTGTTCGTGGAGTCCGTATTCCGCGTTGTGTTGTTCTCCTTTCGTTCTAATCCCTTAATATATATATTGCTTGTGCCTTTTGTCTTTTGCGTCTTTTCGTTCTGTTTCTATGCTCCCGTTCGCTGCTCCTTGTCTTGATTATATATTACTTTAGGTTGCTTTTTTTTTTTTGGCCGTTGGGCGTAATATTTGCTTCTTTTATAAAAGATATATATCATATCTTTTTGGGAAAATTCCATTTAAATACCTTTTGAAATTGTAAAACCCCCAGAAGTCTGTTGAATTTGTAAAAATACTGAGAGGTACCAAGGACCTATGAGGGATATGCAAATTCGCGTGAAATTACAATTTTACCCTTAGTTTTAAATAAATAAATAAAAATTAAAAAACCTCCAACCCCACCACCGGCGGCCACCACCACCACCATCGGCAGCCGGCCGTCCACCACCACCACCGCCGGTGGTGGTGGCCGGCCGGCCGCCGGTGGTGGGGGTTGGGGGTTTTTTAATTTTTATTTATTTATTTAAAACTAAGGGCAAAATTGTAATTTCACGCGAATTTGCATATCCCTCATAGGTCCTTGGTACCTCTCAGTATTTTTACAAATTCAACAGACTTCTGGGGGTTTTACAATTTCAAAAGGTATTTAAATGGAATTTTCCCTATCTTTTTTCCGTTTTTTTTGCTCCCTGTACGTCTCTTTTATCTTTTATATATATATATATATATATGATTTCTTTTTATCCCTTTTTTCATATAATATCTCCTGCACAATAAAATAGGATATCAATAGATTTTCTGTTATAATATTCTTTTATCCTATATTTAATTAAAAGATAGATAAGTACATAAAGATAATTAAATAAGTACAAAATCTTAATAAATTCAATCCAATATATCCCAGAATCTATCCTTATTTAATTATAAAATATATACTTATTAACTTGCACTAACCAACTTTTATCCTAGCATCAAATTGCAACTAATGATATGTACAAAACTTTAGTTTTTTTTTTTTTTGTAAACATTGATCCAAACAATATCCTTGCACTGTTTTCCATTATTAATTATTATTACTGGCTCTAACCATGTTCTTTTTTTTTTAGTTAATTTATTCAACAAAATGATAAAATGAAACATATGAAACCATCAATTGATCAACAATTAGGATCTAATTGGAAGTCTAGAGTCTAAAAACAACCTACCAGCATATGTAAACATAACTACTACAACATCTGAAGTTAATAGAATATAAAACTTTAACCAATAAGCCTAGAAGATGGGTATCACTTCAAATATTAGCCAAAGTTTAAGTTTTATCTCAAAACATATGTTATACCACCAAACCAATAAACACTGTTCGATGTTTCAAAGAATATGAATATAGAATACTCAACAATATTGGTAAAACAAGGGACATGAGAGGGAGCCACCACGAAGCACCAACTCATACCGATAACCATATTGCTGGTAGTCTCAGTTATTGAAGGGGGTGTCTCCACGATTATGTTGAAAAGATAAAGTAGAATTTCAAATCATACTTATTAAGATAGCTACCCTTTCTACTATATATAAATTTAATATTAGAGGGAATTACTTTGTGATCTTAAATTAATGGATTTAACCACACCCTCAAATCTAATACTCCTTCCGGTCCTAATTATAGGAGCATATTTTTGAGTTGGTTTTGGTCCTAATTATAAGAGCAAGTTGTAACTTTTGTCAATTTTTTTCATATAATACCCCTATCTATACGTATTATTAGGAGCATTTATATATGTGTGCAGTGGCGGACCCAGGATTTTAAGTTTGTGGGTGCATAATTAATGGTGAGATTTGGGGGTTCGGGGGCAACGCCCGCGAAAATTTTTTTTAAGAAAAATTTTAAACGCATTAAAAAACAAAAGAATAGAAACAATAAAATAAAAAAATTTCAACTTAACATAAAAAAATAATAATCAAGAGTCAACTAAATTAACATCAAAAGGATGAAAATACTGTATTTGCAATCAATAAATTATGGATAACTAAACTAAATAAAGGTGTCTTTTTATATGTTTTTGTGTCTCCTCTTAATGAAAGATTGCATAGCTTATCTGGTAGACAGTACACTCTTAAGGTGCAGCGCACCTACTTGTCATGGGTTCGAATTCTGGTGGTGCAGTTTTGGCAAATCTTTCTTTAATGGACATGCAAGTAATGTTTGTAAACTCTTAACCAGTAGGCTACAATCATTTATTGTAGTATTCTCTCATTATATATATATATTATCAAAAATTTAGTGTGTGCACTTGCCCACACTGGCCCCAGTGTGGGTCCGCCTCTGTATGTGTGTGTGTATATATGTATGTATATATGTGTGTGTACACACACAAACACACACCCACCCACACACAATATATATATATATAGGGCAGAGCAATGGGCGGGTTGGGTAGCCTATGCCCTAACCCATAGCCCGCCCATTTAATTTTAAATGGGTATGGGTTAGCCCATACCCATACCTCAACCCATTTAAGCCTATGTAAATGGGCTAACATATAAATGGGCGGGTTTCACTGGGTTTTGGGTAACCCATTTATATCTGACTTGTTTATTGGAAAAAAAACATACATAAGCATTAAACATAAATCCAAATTCATCATTCTAAATTTTGAAATCTGAATCTTCAAAGTTCAATAATAATAATTCACACAAAATATACAAATATAAGAGAAAGAGAGTAAGAGTCAATAGCTATTAGGGTTAGGATAGCTAATAAAAAAAATATATATATATATACTAAATGGGCGGGTATGGGCAACCCAAAGGTGTACCCATAGCCCGCCCATTTAATTCTTAAATGGGTTGGGTTTTAACCCAACCCATTTAATTCTTTTTGGGCGGGCTCAAATTGGCCCAATTACATCGGGTTGTGGGCGGGCTCACTGGGTTATGGGTTTCCTGCTCAGCCCTATATATATATATATGTGTGTGTGTGTGTGTAGAATATATATGTGTGTAGATAGATCTGTATGTATACATATACACACACATATATGTTTATATAGTAAGACCATTATTTCAATTAGAAAACGTGTGAAAAGGAAAATTGGTCGGAGAGTATGTGGTGGGCTTGTAATTCACTTTTATTTATGTCGTTTTAAATTTATATAAGGGCATTTTAGGAAAATGAGTAAAATTAACTAATTTAACTCCCCTCCTTAATCTCTCCAAAATCGGTTAAATAGCTCCTATAATTAGGACCGGTGGGAGTAATAATTAAACAACATGTAATTTAATATTACGTACAAGACCTCAAATAAAAAAATTTATTACCTACAATATTGAAATTTGATTTGTAAATATGTTTTAAAAATAAATTATTTGGAACCTGATTGTAATTTTTTTTCCTTATCCTTTTTTGCCAATTTTAGTTTTCTATATATATCACTTACCCTATTACAAACTTTTTTTTAACGCATTAGAAAATTTAAACTCTATGGCTCTACCTGCATCCCTCCTGCCCAGGCTATCAAAAAAAGTGCACAATAATTAACTACTAATAAAATTATTTTTGCCTGATTCAATGAACAGAAAGGTAATTAGTGGTCAACATGTTCTGAGGCCCTATTTATATTCAACTGGACCTTTTGTTAGATACAGGGCTTTCATCTTCTTGGGCTAAAGAAGGCTTAGATTTTAGCAAGCTTCAAAATTTCCTAAAATCTTTGTACCAACCCTTTGTCTTTGGGCTCAACTAGTAAATGGGTCAAACACTCTCACCAAAAGGAAGGGAGATTTCGCCCTACCCTTGGATCGTGGGTAAACCCAACCCCTTTCCTAAAATTTTTATATTAAAAAAAAAATCTTTGTGCCAAAATAAAAATTTCCAATATATATATATATAAAAATTCCTAAATTTTTTTATCTCTCCCCCTTTCTTTGTACTTTCCTATGGTGAAGTACTCCCTCTGATCCTTATTATAAGGCACCAACTACTACTTTCTCACGGACCAAGGAATGGAAGTTAAGTCATTAATTAGGTCTAAAAGTAATAAATGTTTCCAACTTTACCCCTACTTTAATGATGTAGGTTTAAATGAGTTAGTTAAAAATGAGGGCATAATGGAAAAATAGTAATAAGTGAGTTAGTTAAAGTAGGTTGGTGCCTTATAATAAGGACCAAAAAATGTTGGTGGTTAGTGCCTTATAATAAGGACCAGAGGGAGTAGTAGTTTGTTTTAGCTTTTTTAAAATATTTTTAATGATATTTGACATAAGAACTTGGTTGGGAACAATACCAAAACACTTTCTTAGCACTTTTACAAATAGTTATTAAGAAAATTTGTGAGAAATGTTTTGTCGTAAAAAACTATTTAAAAAACATATTTTTATTCTTCCAAATGTCACAAATCAGTTATTTCCTAGATAAATAGGTGTATAATTTTTTCCTAGTAACTTGACATACTTATCGTTTCAATACCAATTTCAAGAAAAGCTCCTTTAAAAAAAAATAGAAATTACAATATCAACAAAGTGATACATTTGAAGAAAAAAAATTTGCTCTGAGTTCATCATTGAAAAGCAGGAATATCATTATCGTCATGAACTATGGACTAACAATGATGTTTAGCTCGTTTAAATAAAAAATAGAACACCAGAAATTGAAATTTCTCGTTCCATCGGAAAATGAGGCAAGAAAAAAAAAAAAAAAGCCGGAAAGATGACTTGGTAACGGAGTTTTGTACCTATTCACCCGCAACTCTAAGTCTCTAACCGTCCGATCTTTCCTCAATTGCTTACATCTCACCCATATATTAACCTACCTTACCCTCGAGTCTTCCCTTTCTCCTCTTCCTGTTCCTGATCTCTTTCCACTGGCGGTCCCCGTAGCCGCAGGAGGCTTCCGCTGGAGACTTCATTCTGGTGAGTTTTCGCCCTCTCTGGTAATTTTTCCGTCTTATTTTGCGCCTCTTATCATCGATCTGCTTGCTTCTTGTGCTCAGGAGAAACTGTTCACCTTTAGGGGTCTTCGATGGAGAAGGAATTGGTCGAGTTATATGAGGCCGTAAAGA
The DNA here is from genome assembly GCA_025563575.1 of Acacia pycnantha. Classification (NCBI taxonomy): domain Eukaryota; kingdom Viridiplantae; phylum Streptophyta; class Magnoliopsida; order Fabales; family Fabaceae; genus Acacia; species Acacia pycnantha. Next base: position 1,326,574 of record JAMWYP010000083.1, read on the forward strand.
AGGCGGCTGATGTGGCGAGTTCAACCGATAGCGAAGTTGAAGAAAGCCGATGTGTTGATGCCTTCAAGCAGCTGAAGAAATTTCCCGTCAATTATCAAATTCTTGTGTCCACCCAGGTGCTTCTTTTGTTTTTTTTTTTCCATGAATTATTTTTACCTTTTTTCCTGTGGTCCTGTCTTGATGGGTATTGATTGGCAAGACTTTCTGGATGAAGTTGCTTGCAATTTGAAAAAGTTGGAAATTTAGGTATCTGTAAAAGAGTAGAATTCTTAGACAGAGCATAATGGCATTTTGTTATCCATCTAGTCGACTCCACCTTGTGGGATAAGCGGGTTTTATTATTGTTATAGTCATTGTGTCTTTAGTAGGATTGTTAGTCGTATCTGTTAAAGAAATATGAATGTCAGTTTTTTGTCAGCTTAATAAGAAGGTCACGCCTTCGCTTTATTTTTTTTTTCCCCATCATAACATCAGCAAACTGGCAGTCTTGCGTAGGTTTCTTGAATCCTGGATGTTGTGGATACATCTGTGGGTGACATTGGATGTGACATTCATCCATGGGAAAAGTCAAAGAAAACTAAAGTTCTAGAGCTTAAAATTCGTTCAAACTATGAAGTATCAACTATCAAGAGGAAACCAGTATCTAGTGTCATATGCTATCTTTGCACCAAGCATATATGCACTCTCCGGTCCTTAACATGAGAGGTAGATAACTGATTTGGGGAGATTAAAGAAAGTAGTAAAGAAGCTAGTTATTTGTAACAAAATGTGTGTTAGTTTTCCTAGTATGTCCTCTCTAATCATGTACATTGTAACTACCCTTTAATGAAATATGTGCAATCAAATGTTCAATATCGATATTTCAAGGGAAAAGATTTAAAATTTGGGAGACCAAGTGGATTGAGGTCTTGTATTTAGGACCAAAATAAACCCTTTCGTCTAGCTCCTATACTAAGACCGGAGGTAGTAGTCGATTCAAAAATAACACTAAAGGAAAAGAGAGTTGCAGCTTAGCATCTTGCTTGTGAAAACTAAAGAAAAGTGTATGAAATATGTTGAAACTGCAACTTGGCAATATTGTTGGATATTTCTTATGAGGCAGAGTTCTCTATCAAGGACATATTAACGTTCTGTCTATTTATTTTTTTGGTGGTAGTGGATAATGTTACATCCTTGTCATGCGATGGCATTAATTGTTGTTATTTAATCTGTATACTTTCATCACTTAGCTGGATAACTTGAAGCTTGATTTGATCTTATGGCTTTTTCTCAACATTCAGGTGGGCAAACACCTAAAAGTTCTAACAAAGCATCCAAGAAAGAAAATCCGGGCTTTTGCTATTGACCTGATTGAGATATGGAAGGACATTATTATCAAGGAAACAAGCAAAAATAAGAATGGGAGCTCACAAAATAATGTTCAGTTGGCAAATGGGGAGAAAGCTAAAGTTGAGAAGGATCAGAAGACTCATTCGGTAAAGGTTGAGAAGGTTTCAAAACCTGACATTGTCAAGGTTGAGAAAACTGATAGGAATGGGACACCAAACTCTGAATATGGAAAGGGACTCGTTTCTGCTGTCAGAAGTGAGAAAGCTGTTTCTCCAGCTAATGTTAAGGTAGAAAAAATAGCCAGGGATGAGAAGCCAGCTTCTGGAGTGAAGAAGGCATCCTCAAGCCCTGCCGCTCCACCAAAGCTGAAAGCTATGATTAAATCTAACGATGCGATGCGAGACAAAATAAGGGAAATTCTCCGAGAGGCCTTCTCCAAGGTTTCTGGAGAGGCTGATGAAACAATCATGGATCAAGTTAATGCTTGTGACCCTATTCGGGTTGCTGTTACAGTGGAATCTGTACTATTTGAGAAGTGGGGTCCTTCTAATGGGGCTCAAAAGGTCAAGTACAGGTCCTTGATGTTTAACCTCAAGGATCCAAACAACCCAGATTTTCGGAGAAGAGTTCTGCTTGGAGAATGTTCGCCAGAGCGACTCATTAACATGAACGCAGAAGACATGGCTAGCGATCAAAGGAAGCATGAGAACGAGAAACTCAAACAGAAAGCTTTATTTGAGTGTGAGCGTGGACAACAGGCAAAAGCCACGACTGATCAATTTAAGTGTGGTCGATGTGGTCAAAGAAAGTGCACCTATTACCAAATGCAGACTCGGAGTGCTGATGAACCTATGACAACTTATGTCACGTGCGTTGCATGCAATAACCGTTGGAAATTCTGTTAGAGTAGTTAGTCTAGGTTCTCTGTGTGTCATTGGAGAGCTATTGCTGTTATGATTTGTTATTAATTGGCATCATTTAGAGGTATAAAATGTAGGAGTTTTTCACCGCAGCGGTGTCAAATTTTTCTAGTCAAAACTATAACATGGTTTATTATGTTTCTCTATGCATATTTGTTAGAGTTCGTTTGCATGCAGGTGAATATTCTATTCTAATTGATTAACATATTTGCTGTCCATGGACACGACTATGAGCCAAAAAAATGGACACGACTTGCAGAATAACCGAATTTCATTGAGAAGCTAATAGATGTGTGAATTGACCGGTGACAATTAGAAATGCTCAGGGCATTGAAGGATAATTTTATTTTCTTTTAATTTTTATGACCCACCTCTGTGTGAGTTGATATAGAAGGATGAATTTTTTTTTTTAAAAAAATAAAAAAATTATCACCTTGGTATGGTAAGAGGTTGATCAAATATGGCATGGGTGTGTGAATTGATTTGTAAACATTAAAGGATAATTTTATTTTTTTATGACCTACGGATGAAGGATAAAAGGTTGATGAGAATAGACAAACAGCAGCAAGTTGTAAGTATTTGTTGGTCTCCTTTTGGATTATTTTCCATGAAGAAGGAGAAGAACGCAACAGGGGTGAGAGTACGGCGGCATTATCTATCCCTGAGGGGTTTGGGTTTCTCTCCAAATTCTCCTCCAGTGTGTACGTGTACCGGTGGCCTCCACTAAATACTGTGCAAATATAATAATAATAATAAAATCTCTTCCTTTCATCCTAAATGCATAAACTAGGCAGCTTGTTTATAAATATCAAAAAATTAATTAAACTAGTCGTTTATAAAAAAACATGTGCTGATTCTTTTTGAAAAAAATACCCCCTTTATAATTTACATTGAAATTATCTTTATTAATGAAAATTTCCTTTTCTGAAAAAATATAAATTTAAAAGATATTGTGAATTGAAAATCCCAAATGAGTTTTATGTAGTGATATTTAAAACAGGCAAAGAAGCTGCAGCAACATGAAAGTAGAGGCCTAAGACTTAGTTCAAGGTGCATATTTGAGAAACTATAAAACCGTAATTTCAAAAGCATACTTTTATAAATCTAGACAAAACATCTCTCACATACTTATCCCGTAAGTTATAAAAGTTATTCTTCAAAAATTAATTTAAACTGAAATGCACATACTATATGAATAAATAAAAATTTGTGAGGAAGAAAAATCCCAGGTGGTAAATTAGGGGGGGGGGATCTCCATTTAAAATTTTATTGGTTAGTATACCTTCAATTGGAATGCCGGTACTCCTTGTATACAAAATTTGTAGAGTCTCATTTACTTTCTGCAAGTTAAAATTTATGAGGTCCTTGTCAGTAATATGGAATTTTTCCAAATTTTCCTTTTGGGCCATTTTAATTTAATATAAAATATAAAACTTATAACAAATTATGCTATCTTATTTTATTGAAATTCTATGTTAGCCCGGCATACACTTCCGCATGAATTCAGAGAGACCAAGGATGGATATTTATTACACCAACATCAACTACGTAAAATATTGAAAATGTACATATACTTATATGTACAGTATAAACTAATTTCTAAATAAAGAACTATTTTTTATTACATCAATCTACAGATAAGCCTACAAAATCCCCCTGCTGTGCAACTACAAAAAAATATTTCTAAATAAAGAAGAAACTAATTTTGGTTACACTAATAAATCATGCCCTTTGTTCATTGAGTCTCTTCTCAGCAGCCACAGCAGCGGCCATTGAAGGAGGTAAGTGCCTTAGACTTGCAGTGGGATTTTCATCACTTTCTGGTATCGTTAATGGAGCTGTTGCCAACAAGGTTTCAACATCTTTCAGGGTCAACATAGACTGGTCTTGATTTTTTGTGCTACCACTGATAACTGAATGGCTAGCCCTGCTTCTGTTCAGCTTATATATGCTCTCTTCAACTGTGTCTTTCACCTGAAATGCGCAATATAAGGTTAGAACAATTCCTCATGCACACGTTCATTTCCAACAAAACGTGGCTCCAGAAGCAAGAAAAATGCAGATACAGTCATTTAAGTCCTCAGTTCAGATATCAAAGCAGAGCTAGTTTAACAAGTTTCATTTACAGATGCATTCTAAGATGAAGAAACGATTTTTTTGAACTGTCAAGTCAAGGCAATTGCTCGAGGCGATTAACTACTTTGATTAATGGAACTGCAGAATAATTCCAGAGCATTCCAACACAAAAATCACAATTAGGGCACACCGTTATCATTTCGGAAATTAAGTGTTGAAGCAATTTCGCTGAGAGAGGAGGGAAGAAGAGAGGAGCATAATTTTATACAACTGGAAACAATAGGGTTGAACTCTGACAACGCTCAGTCCTCTACAGGTGTTGATGGCTGATATTAAGCACGGAGAATTAGTTAATCGACAGATACTCACACCTGCTTATCTGTTTCCAATTTTGATAGCTGATACTTTAGAATAAGATGGACCTGGGGGATTGACTTAAAAAATTCTGAACAATGATAATAATACAGGTATAGAAACCGTGGTCTTGTTTGCAATTTGTGAAATAATTGCTGATGGGCATTAGGATGAATGTTACGAAAACTGAAGTTTGCCTAACAATGGGGGTAAAGGATTTGATGTTCTTAAAGGAGCAAGACCTATCCAGAAATCATTTTTCAGGTCATGACAAACACTCATTGAGAATGCTCCAACGGTAGATGTAAGATAATAAGTGATGGAATGGGTGTGCCAAAACTCACACGATAAGAGAAGAGAAAGAAAGAGGGGAGGAGGAAAAAAACACAACATGCACTCTAGGTATACCGTTCCTTGCTAAAAATATTTCACAACCACTTACAATGAAACGATGAATGAGAGTCTTATTTTTCTGTCCGATTCGGTGCACACGACTGATAGCCTGTGCTTCAGCAGCAGGATTGAGTAATGGCTCCACAAGGACCACATGCTGTGCTTCCAGAAGATTGAGGCCATTAGCTCCATGTTGAATCAAAATTAATAAAACCTGAATGAATTTTGATGTTGATTCCTGGGATGTTCCTTTTTTGTCATTCTGCTGTCCTCTAAATTGACTGATGGCAACGTGTGATTTTCTGAACATAGAAATTCAAAATCAGAGTAGCATGAGCACAAGGAACTAGAGAGGCTAATTGCTCAACCTAAATGTAGGTTACTAACCATCCATAGAAAGGTACACATACATGGCTCCATAACAAAATATTCCTCAGGCAAATGTTATGTGATTAACAGAATGATCAAAAGACAAGTTGCCATATTTGGATTTTTTATATTATTAAATTTCAAACAACTGCTGAACGCAGCATGAGCTTAATGTTTTTTAGATTTTAGAAAACGCACCTAACAATGATCCTGAATATCTGAAGGATGCTATTCGTTTTTATCTTTTCCTTTATCAAAATAAAAATACCAGTTAATAATACAGTATCTCCTGTCCCTTCACACTTGGGGTTTCTTTTCCGAATAAAATTGAAAATTGCAGCAACTCGGCAATTTCTCACATGACAAAACTAGTATTAATTATTTCCACTTTATTATTGTTCAATCACATAAATAGTTGTCTTTCCATATTCTGTGTATTATTTTTCTTTAAATCTCCCTTCTCATAGTCCTGCATAAATAGACATACTCAGATATATAAACTATCAGATAGCTTATCCAACCTGCCTCCTTTCATCCGAATGTAGGTGATATCATTGGCAGCAAAAGCGTGCTCCAATACATCAAGAACATCATTCCAACTAGAAAATACAAGGACTTTCGCTTTAGGGTCTGAAGACTTGATCCACAAGATTCTTTTTGTGATTGCTTCAATCTTTAAAACACCCAAACCAAGAAAGAGTAGAGAAATACAAGTTACATAAAACCAATATAAATTAAAGTTGTGTAACTGTTTAAAGGGGCAAGGTAAAAGAATAAACATTATATAAAAACGATAAGCCAAAAGATGTCTAACATGAATATGAAAATTACATGGATAGCAAAGTGAAGGACATGATATGAATTTCGTTACTCATCCTGTAAGAAATACAACAAGCCCTATCCCACTAGATGGGATCAGACTCATCCTATAAGAAATATACTTAATAAAATTAAATCATAAAAGTTTTAGAAGTCTACTTTTCTACTTGAAATTTCATCCTCATCCCGAGTGATAATTAGGTTGTTTTTCACTAACAGCCATAAGAAAGAAGTGTAATATATCTACTCCACCATCCATCTCTTTAGGATGAAACATAAGTTCATTACGTTGATAAAGTCCTCTGTAAGCATAGTAGGCTGCAATACACTATCAAGATCTAGAATTAATTTTTATTGACATAAAAATAAAATTGAAAGGTTAGGCGTATGAATATGTACATGAAAAGTCCTGAAATTTGTCTTGCCCTTTGTCCGAGGATAATCTTAATTTTCAAATGTTCGTTTGCTCTTTACATACTGATCTAGTTGTTTCTCTCAATGAATGAATCTTTAAAAAGGAAAAAAAAAAAAAACATTTTTTTCATTATTTTTTGTTGACAATGTTTCTTTCTTTTTCTTTTTCTTTTTATTAAGCTCAAAGAAATTACTTAAATGGGTTTTTGATTTTTTTGAATCATAATCATTTTCCTCACTATTACTAAACTATTAGTTTATTTAGCAAATAGAAACATGTGCCAGCAAATAACAAGTCAATAAGCCCCCAGATGCACATCTAGAGTTATGCAAGCACAGAAGCAAGTAGACGCCTGAAGCAGAATCGAGAGTGCTTGTTGAAAACATGTATGCGAGGGTTGGCTTAAATTTTAGCTATTATTGTGGGACTCGAATGCTGGCAGAGTGGTTTCATCCCTTTAAAATTGTACGCATTCACTCTTCCCTGAGCATTGAAATCTCTGGAGGGAAACAATTAGATTAGTCGTTAAATAAAAATACCTTAGTTCCGTAGGAACCTTTAACACTGATGGATGATTCACATTTCTCACTGCTGTCAACATTCTGCAGCACAGAAGTTTTGAAAGATTCATGCTGTCTATCAACAGCATATGCAATGTTTCCAAAATCGGTGTGCTGTCGACATGTTGGGCACATCACCCATTTATGAAATTTCCTATCTTGAAGCCTTTGCTCTGTCATAGCAAACAAACCTGTAGAAGATAGATGCATAGTTAAGTCTGAGATATATGATGTATTTTAGAGGCAAAAAATGCGAGTACTATGCAATATTTCAGTAAAAGTGTAAAACATGTAAAATAAATGATACTTCTCATATCCGTGATTGCAAAAAGTTCATTAACAACAAATGATCAAAAGAGGTTTTCTGTGTTATGCAAACATGATGACCCTGGGATTTCAACACAGAAGTATTACGCAGGTCACTGCAATTAGAAACAAGTAAAAGATGATATTATAGAATTTGGTCGTCAAGTAATTACATTTACAACAAGTAACATGCCCACACTGGAAAACCATTTTCTGACTGCCCAGCTTTTGTTGGCAAACCGGGCATGAATCCTCATCAGCTTTAGATGCAGGTACGCATTTCTCTTCTGTAAAGTTTGACACTGCACTCACCTCCTGAGTAAATGAAGAACTTTCTGGATGTCCCAATGGCTGTTGTTTCAATTGTACCAAACCCTGGAAAAAAGCATTCAAAATAGTTCAAATTTCCTTAGGGGAAAATCATACATTTTATGTGGATTAGTAAATGATGACTGGTTAATTTTATAGGTGGATTAGCAAATGAAGGAGAAAAACCAGAAACTTCAGAGCAATCTCCTTTCTTATTAGGAATACAGACCACTTTACATAGGATTGGTAGTAACAACTTCGCTACTCAGATCCCAGCCCAAATAGGAAACAAAATCAGCAAGACACAATCAACAAAATACGAAATGACAACGGCACAAAATCAGAAATCCTAGAAGGCAACAAACTACAGTTCAAAACTAACAAAGATAACCAATTAACTTGGTCAAAACGTAGGTCAAACATTAGCTAAAGTTAAAAGAAATGATAAAAGGCGTACTGATTATGATATCTATAAAAAAGGAAAGAAAGGTAACAACGCTAAAACAATAAAGCCATCCTATCTACTTTAAAAGCAACAACAAAATTAAGATAAATTTTGAGACAATTAAGTCCACTATTAAATCAGAAATTGAAATGAAGACTGAGGCACTGAGCTACATGAATTAATACAAAACAAACCAATACATATTTGCAAGAGCAACCTAGTTACTTTAGACAGAGTTTTACTAATTATGGGGTTATGTGCTAGGCATAAATAGTCACCATTAAGTGTTCAAGAATAAATTTTAATTGCTGAAAATGTAGCACCTAATGAATAAATATAGACTTTATACAGAAGAAATTGTAAGGATATTTCTCCGTACCTTTAAGTAGCGAAGTTTTCCTTTTATTTGAGACAAGGAGGCCAAAGACATAAACTTATCATGGGAAAAGTTTGAACTTGCTGCGCATAATTCATTTTCACCTAAAGCATCAAGAGACTTATCATTTTCATTTGCCTTCAGGTGCAACCGGGAAACTGCCATCTTAATTTCATCATGGGCACGCAGATATTGAGCTTGGGCTAAAGCCAAAGACCTTGCATGGCCAAACTCCTTTCGCATTCCCTTGAAGATGATAGCGCAAATGACAAGATTTCAGTGAATTCAAGATTCCAGTATAAATAAAGTCAACCAAGTGCCATAAATCTTCTGATACAACTCTCTCTCTCTAATCTTTCTTTTTTCTTTTTTGTATTTTTTTTTGGGGGTGTAAGGTTGTTGGTTGGTAAGAGTCAAGGAGAATAACTTTCATAGAAATAATTTATCCTAGAGAAAATGGTGAGGCAATGCAGCAATAAATAAGTGTAGTAGAAGTTCTTACTGTACCTCAAAAATATGTAAATGTTTGGTAGCTACTGAAACACTATCCCTTCCCAACCGAGCTTTACAATAATTCTTTAACACACCAAGAATTACTTCCAATTGAGATGCCGATCTTGAAACCTAATACCCCAACAATTTGATATGCAGGGTCAGAAAAAAGGCACCAAAATTATTTTAAGTACCAACCTGATTGTAAAAAATGAGAAATTATAATATCATCTCTGGTCTAAGGCAACTCTAATTTGAAAGAGAACGAGCATATTCACATTAAACCTAAATATAAAATGGCAAAGAATATGGGCAATGTGAGGTTTAATTGTATACTCTCTCTCTAGAAGAGATCAAAGATTTTACATGTATGGAGATGTTGGATAATCAAAAAAGTCAAATGCAATAGCTGACATCATACACTGGAGATGCAAAGTATAATGCAGAATATATATCCATGTTAGCCAACACAGCATATCAAGAATTAGACAGCACATTTTTTACCAAATCACCTAATATACAGTGGACAGCAATCACAGGGAATCTAGAATTAAATATGTGCTTCGTCAAGAACAGTTCACATGATCCCCCCCCCCCCAAAAAAAAAAACCAGAATGTTACTTATCAACTGAAAGGGCTTATATCTGTAAATCATAAGTAATAACTATTATCAACAATGGATCAAAGTTTGCTAAAAAAAAAACAAAGGATCAAAGGTCTTCATCAACATGATGCTGAACTCTTTCCATTTTCTGGTCATCATTTATCTTGTTGCTGTACAATTCAGGATTCTATTTAGTAAATCAACAAGGAAAAGGGTAGAGGTATAAGCAATCCACATCAGCCCCTGACCAACTGACCAAAAGTAAGAGAGGGGGGAATAAGCAATGTTTTCATGACAGCCAAAAGCTTCCCAGATCCAAAAGTTAAATCAATCAAGAGCAACTAACCACAACTCTTTCTCCAACATTTCTTTTTTTCGATTCTTCATAGCCAATATCAGATGTTTTTGAAATATGATTAGATTGTGATAGCTTTGAAAGGAAACGATTAAGTGCAGAATTTTTCTTCTGCAAATCCACTGCCTCCTCAGCAGATGAAATTATTCCTCCACGTTCATTCTTTAGAACAAAGAGCCTTGCTTCATAATCCTGAATATTAAATTCAACTGTAAGGGTATATTACAGGTCTTAGCCATATGAGAAATCAAATTAATAGACAATCTCAATAGTAAACCTGAAACAATTCATCAAGTTCACACAAAATGCACGGCGGACCATCAGAATCAGGTTGGCAATTTCGACATTTACCCACACGTTCAATGTCCTCATCCTTTGGTTTGTCCATAGTCTGATCAATTTCTAAGATTCGATCAAGCAGAACCTTCCTAGAAGCTTCTAATTGATCCAAACCTGTCTGGATTTGATACTTCAGAGAGTGTATGCTCCGGAAACTGAACCAAGAGTGATACTCAGTCACTGTGCATATAGTTGATTTTGCAAGATTGTTATTCATCAAAATCTATAAAAATTTTCACATCTCATTTTGCAAAATAAGATCACTTCTAAACGCCATTGTGAGTGGTTAATATTAAAGTAAAATTCCAATACGGGTGGCACTCCCAAAGATCACAACAACTCACCTTCCTGGACTCACTGTAGCATATCCTACAACCTCTACTTAGTGCATATCAATCAGGCTAATCGGGAGACTAAAATGGTTGAGAAGCATTTGGCCGGCGGATTGAAGGATGTGATGTTTTTTAGATAAAAGAAAGACATTTTATCGTTAGGCCAATGCATGAGAAGGGGGGGAAATCCATGTCACCAAAACCAGAATTCAACTGGCTTTGAACAAAGCTGTAGAGAGAGGGGGCAGAAAGAAATTACATTCAGAAATGTATGTCAAAAGTTGCAATAAAAACTAGAAATAGTTTCTCATCAGAGGATGATGCGAGAAGATTAGTACAGGATGAATGAGGATGTCACAACTGAAATTGTGCTTTAGCAGTAAAGTCTCAGTCCAAAGGATTCGGTGGTCTTGAGGTCATGGTCAAGTAGCAAGGGAAAAGAGACTTATGCCCACCACTAACTTGTGACCACTATGCCTCAGTTGTGAGCGGTCAGTGTATCATTGGAACACCTTGAGGGAAGGCCAACCTTATGGCTAGGCCCCAGAGGAATTAGCCACACTGCTATAGGTTATATCATAGATCTTGACTAAAATAGTAACGCACTGGGATTGCCTCCAAGGACAGTAGCCCCACACAGCCTTTTTTTTTAGCAATCTATATCTATACACTAAATAAATTATTTGTTAGTTCTTTCTGTATTTTCAATGGTCAACAACATTTACATTGATTTGAGATATTTGATAAAACATAATTTAAAAAAGGAAAAATAGACATCTTTTCCAAACAGCAGTAATTAATACTTATGCAAAGTTCAGGCATCACTGACCGAGTAGTAACTCTTGGTGGCTTTGAATTGTTTAAAGTTCCCGCAATTGCTTCTTCAATCTTCCTAAGCAATTCATTAGAAAAATCCTTGTTCTGTTCAGAATGATCAAGAGCCTCTAACCACCAAATTGTAGGATCATTTTTGCTCTCACTATATGCATTGCAAACCTACCAAAAAAAGTTCAAATATCATGTAAGAGGGACACAGAAATATCTGCTAAGCATAATAAGCCCATGAATTTTCAAACTGATTATGAAAGTAAAATATCACAAGACTGCACAGCTTCATTTAGTATAACATAGCGTCAATCATGTAAATTTGCTTGGCATCAAAAGTGAAGCAAGATAAGTGGCAGATCGAACTCATTCCTTTTTCAAAGAAAATGCACATACATGTGAATTATTCAGCTTCCCAAGGAATGATCTGAAGCGACCAGGGTACATGAGGCCTTGAAATAATATGTGGTGGTGTTACTTCAAAGCCACAGAATAACCTCGTGGGGAGGTGTTGGTACCAAGAAGTCATCCAGATGTAGGGATATGCAATATACATAGACCCCATAGATACTTGTGAAATTTATTCGTTTGGGTCTGAGAAGTTTTGACACTCACCCTGCTTTTGACACATTTTTTTTTCTTTTTGTGATTTTTTTAATGAGAACATATTTTATGAAATAATTCTCAACTTGAGAATAGGTCGTTCAATTTTTAATTTTTCCATGGAAGGGTCCAAGTTTGCATTCAAGGTTCAACCATGCATGTGAATTTTTAACCGCTAAATATTTAAATAGAGATGGAATATACAGTAACATACTCAAACACATAACCTACTCATAGATCCTAGTCAGATCGCAAAAGGAATCGTTGCAGAGATTTAAACTATTCGCACAGAAAGTGTCTGAATTAGTTAATTGTATGCGATTTTGGGTATTTGAGCTCCAGGAAAGATCTCTTATGAGATACTGATTTGGTTAAGCTTATGGGAAGGTTAAATGAGAATGAGAATGTAAAGAGAGATAATAAAGTTAAGAAGAATATATATCTGATCTAAAGAGGAAGCAAGTATTTTGCTTACTCTTTAAGAACAGTCTCTCTGAGACAGAAAGTAAACAAGAATCTCGCCTCTTCTCTAAATCATGCTCACATCCTTAATAGAAAGATGAGTCAGAATCTGTAACTCATCAGACTATTAAAGCCCAAGGAGAATCTCCCATACCAATTTACTCTCTAAAATATTTCATGCTTTATTGATGAGACACTATGTCTATTTATAATAGTTTACAGAGAGAAAGACTCTATCCAAAATATAAATATGAATTCCAAAATATATTCAAATATAAGATTCAGATAACTAATAATCCTAGATTCTAACAACTAAATCATTTAGTAGGATATTCCACTTATTTCCTAATTTCCTAAAGATAATAATCAAAACAGACTCAATTAAATAATAATAAAACAGACTCAATTAATTAAATATTTATTCCTAAAATCTCCAACTTTCTGCAACTTCCCTTATCTCCTGCTAATCTGGTACTCTATCAATCTCTTAGCAGAACTTTAGCTTTCCACAAGAAATATAAATTTTAAAATAATGATTCTAGACAGGATTTACCAAAAGTTCAGTTATGACAAAAATGAATACTGTTCTAAAGTGATTTAAGTAGATAAATATGAATATATGATTATAAAAAGTTCATATATATATATATACCTGCAAATACACCTTTTGAAACTCCTGTTGGACAGCAGATAGCTTTGAACTGAACACAGACAAATATTTATGTTTCAAATCTTCACATTCCGCCATCAAGAACTGTAAAGAACTGATAGAAGCATCATCAAATTCCTGATGCCCATTTAAGTCATTTTCCAAAAAGCTTGATGTATTATTCAATAGTTCTCCAGAAGCCATATTGAAATATATATCATCAGAGTCATTCCCTTTCTTCTTCTTGGCAAAACAATAATCAACCTTTTCAAGAGTATGCTTTTTTGACTTAAGTTGTGCAGTTTTAGATAACTGCCTTCCTTTGCAGGGGAGCTTAAGGGAAATGTTTGTAGTTCGTGGGAGTATTTCAGCTAGGTTACGATGAATGTGAATATTTAACAAAGGATCCAGGCGGAAGTCTTCGGAATGCTCTTCGGCCAAAGTCAGTGCTTCAATGTACAGCAATGCTGCTTGAGAAAAATCCTTCTGCATTATGCTTATAGCAGCGAGTCCATTTAAAGCAACAACTGACCCCCTGAGAGCTTCCTCACCTTCTATCTTAGTCTTACTTATAAGGACCTACACAATTAAATACATGTCAATTGAAAGGATGATTGTAAAGAGCATACTATCTTGTCAACGACTTCAATTAAATAACATACCATCAATATTTCCTCCATGGTCATGGGCGACTGTTGCAGAGAACGCAACCCAGAGCTTCCAACCTGAGGGTGACAACAAGCCTGGCGAAGCTTCAGCAGAGCATTCAATAGCTTCCCGGCCTCTGTGTGAGTGATGAAAGAATCAGAAAAATCATCTGAAGAAACAGAACCTGGAAGCAGAATGAAATATTTCAAAAGATTAATTATGCCCTCAGATTCATATTCATATTATTTTCAAATATCTTTTATAAAAATTGTCACGCAACATAGCATTAGAACCTGGGACACTTATTTTAAGAATGTCATTTCTCAAACTCTCAATAATTTCATGAGCATAGTTAACACAGGTTTCATGTTGCCTTTGGTAAAAATGCTCTTCTACTGGTGAGAGAGTGAGCCACGTAAGGCACTCCTCCTGAGAAGGAAGCTGCAACTCATTAGCAACATGTTCTTTTGAAGAGCGCCACATGATTTGTTTGAAGATTTTATGTGTAAATTCCATAGCTCCAACATCTCTCTTCTGCAAAAGTATGAAGTATTGAGCAGTGGAATTCAATTCACAATTAGTAAAAAAAAAAAAAAACATATAAATACCTCATAAGGATCCCGAATAACATCAGCCCACCAACGGTAAATATCAAAAGGGCTAGCTTTAAGGAATCGTAACAATCCATGCAAGTCATCAAGCTTTCGCTGAATGGGGGTTCCTGTAATGCACCAACGATACTTTGCATTGAGCCGTAGTGCCATTTCAGTGGCAGCGGCAGCATTGCTCTCCACCATTTGAGCCTCATCCAGGCAAATTCTCCACCAGTATATTCTGGTAAGAAGAGTTGGAACAACTGGGTACCTAAATAAAATATTGCAATAATCATAAATATGCATATATTGAAAAAAAGGCTTTTCTTTATGATGCCAACAAATATAATCAGCTAAAATACTAGCAAATAAGTATCATAAATTCTTCTGTTTTCTCTAAATGGCATATCTCTCAAACTGAAAGTGTATTATGGTATGACTCTTAGTCCATTTACAAATTAATTTAAAAACAAATAAATTGGTAGCCAGAGAGAAAGCAAAAGATAAACACACGTAGCAGAAAACAAGAGATTTAGAAAAAGAAAGATGTTAAATAAGGATAAAGGAAAAATAATAATTAAGCAGAATCAGAAAGTACACAAAATAGAAAGGGGAGAAATATGACAGAATTTACAGCAAACCTTTTTTGAAATCTCAAAAAGTGCCTATCACCTTCATGCCTATCGTAATCATGAGACAAATCCTCTTTAAGTACATCATATGTTGTTAATACAATGTCTGCAGAGGCAAGTTCACTGATATTCACCATAGATGTGTTGGTGAAAGATGTTTCTCGCACGCCTTCATAAACACAAGTTTTCAAGGAACCTGGATGTGTATGACTGAAAAGGTAGCTAGTAGTAAATAAAAGTAAAATTTCACCATGAAAAGAAATTATCAAATAATGACAATTCACAAATGATATTTAAGAATGGAGATATTGCATGTCTAGTAGAATGATCATTTTCCCCAAAAACATGAATCTGAACTCATAATTTACGACATGTTCTATCCCTCTTAACCACTAACCAAATCACAAACCCTGCATGGCTGCAAGCATATTGCTCTATACCCAATTAGACCGGAAGGGGAAATTAAGATTCACTCAAACATTTTAACAAGTTAATTAAACGAGGCACAATATATTTATGGAGAAAACACATTCATCAAAGTCTAGCTCATATTGCAACTGCCTTTCCTCATGGTTGCTATTTTCTGCAAGTGAAGGTCTTGGGGCACCATGTGTAATAGAGATTGCGTATCTTGAATTTCATGCAATAAAATCCCATTCCAATTCCATTGAGGTAACCGAACTAGGGCCTTAGTCTCCATCAATAGCAGCATTCAGCATCATAATAGGAGTCACATACACAATTTAAATTCCTTCTATTCTTTATAAGTGGAAAGTGCTACAAGTAGCAGTTCAACAACAGGCACAACTTGGTTGCACCTGCAGAATCTAAAATATGATTTTCTGCTTGTTCCTGCTAATAATTGCCTCTCGCATAAAGATTTTTATCTTGAATTTTTTATTCTTTGTTGTTACATGCAGTTTATTTTGTATTTCATGAAATTGTTTAGCCTTTCATGCTCCTGTTTGCATGCAACATAGATTGACATTAGCATAACCTCTTTCTTTAATGACATACATACTGATTAAAGACGAACAACTGAATAAGCATTCTAAGTTGATTCCAAGATTCATGATTACCAATTAGGAAAAAATATATACCGGCTAATTTCATCATGCCACTGGGATAAAATAGGGGCTGGACAAACAATAAGAGTGGCACCCGAAGCAATAGGAGATTCGGTAGCTTGTATTAGTTCAAAGCATATTGGGCATATATATTCCCCATCCCTTACAGCTATGGTGGTTTTAAATTTCTTGCTTTCAGATCCCTGTTTTGATTTCAGTGACTTTCCTTCAGGAGAATAACCAACACAATCCGCATGTTGCCAAGCATCACAAATGTCACACTGAACCCATAGACCTTTATATTTGAGACTTTCACTCACAGCTCCACATGGACACTCCACACGATCTCTTTTGAGTCTGTTAAAATTGACCTTACGATCGTCATTAACTTGCAACTCTGAGTCAATCAGAATGTCATTTTCAGATGCTGATCTCTGATGAGCAAAGATGCAAGCAAGAAGTTCAACAGTTTTTCCCAAACCCATCTCATCTGTTGCATAAAAAGAGGAGTTTCAATTGTCTAAAATAAATGGAAATTTGTATCACACAACAGTTTTTTTTTTTTTTTAAAAAGGGTCCGAGGATCACACAACAGTTCAAATTTGAAAAAGCCCCAGATAGTTTACCAATATGCAGCATAGCTTGGGACATACCTGCAAGAATGCCTCCAACCACACAAGGTGCATGAGTCTCTGGGCACAATGAAATATTTCCACTGGAGCCATATATAAATCAAATTAGCATGTAGGGATGAAAAAATGATAAGGGTGTGCAAGCAAGCACACACAGATCGCCACGATTTAAATTATGTGATGAATAAGGTCACATTTATTCTGAAACCTAGCCAAGAAATCATACCTGAATGGATTAAAGTACATTTTGGAACTCGTGTCAATAAAATCCACAGGCACACATAAAGGAGAATAAAAATGACTTCTCTCTCTTTCCCCCTGACCTCCAGCTCTTTTTTTCTCTCTTTCTACCATCCAAAAAGCTGCACGTCTTTGATATGGTCTCAATTCAGGAAGTAGGTCTGGTATGACTTCTTGAAGCATTGGTTCTGATCTGTACAAACAATATCCAAAATTCTCGTGGGTTAGATTGAAAAATGAAACTTAAAGGTACTTTGCTCCATCGCCGTAATTACCATTATTGTTAGTTTGTTGCAATCAAATTAGAGATTAAAACAAAAGAGAATGTTATACTTACTTTGAAGGCCTAATGGCTTCATAGAAACCAGCAAGGTCAAACCTCACATGTCTGCGGATGTGGTGAGTATCATCTCTAATCTCTGACTGTGGATCAACTTCCACTTTCATATTGCTACCAACCCCATATCTAACCTCTGACGTCATAATTTCAGGACGTAACCAGGACATGACATTCATCATACTCTTCTTCCATAATTGTCTGGAACCATCTAGAAGTGACTCACATGCATCAAAAGCATTCTTTAGTACCTCAACCCTTAATCTGAGGGAGAGCATGTCTTCACAAAACCTAATCCCAAGAACTGGCCTCAATGTAATAAATTTCAAACTTGCCAAGTGAATAAGACCTGATACACCTTCATCAGGGCCATCAAAAACCCCAGATAACATCACTGTACATGTTTCTGTATGATCCATTACTCTTTTTACAAACTCTAGTTGAATATCAGAATATGCTACTACAGGCCAATGGCCTAGTTTTATTCGACCAAGAATATGATTGGCATTAAACAGCTGAAATCTTAAAGAATATTGAAGATCCTGATAAAACACCTCGGAAAGGTCAAAACCAGAAAAGCTTTCTGCCAGCTTCAAATCAGTTAGAACAACTTCAGAAATATCAAGGTGTTCGTTTGATAACCAACTGGACCTATCAACTTCAACAAAGTAGGGATTGTGAACTTCACCTGAATCCTCCTTTGCTTGTCCCCCTGTTTCTAGCATTTTCTGTTTATCCAGTTCTGCTCCAGCACTTGCCTGTGCTTGTAGTATAGCCCCGCCAGATCGATGGGGCCTACTTTGTTTTCGTCTACCCATACTGGTCACTACCGGCAGAAGAAAGCAAAATCAAATTATATATGTTCTTGTGCGTGAATCGGCATGAACCACAAGAACTAAAATTTGAACATTTAAACTTCAAGTCTCAAATGGCTGGCCCCTAGTGGAATAAGACTTTGTTGTTGATGTTGTTTGTTGTAAACTTCAAGTCTCAAATGCCATTAGCGCGAAACCAGGGGAAAAACAGCAAATGACCACAACTAGAACTATATAATCAAACACAAATTTAAACGGTTAGGTGTTGAACGCAGAAGCAATAAATAAATTCAGCTGGTCAGTGAATAAAAATCAAATGAGCGCAACTAGAACAATATAATCAAACACAAATTAAAAACAGTAAGGGGTTGAACGCAGAAGCACTAAATAAATACAGCTGGTCAGTGAATAAAAATCAACAGACTTGACTGAATTTAACTGATAACGTAGGATGAAAGATACAACGCAATAGTCGGCAAACAGCAGAACAACTGGCATTTACCACCTCTTGGGTTCAAATCCTCCGAAAACAGGAGGGGTTAATTCCTTGATTGATGAGCTCAAACATAGGACGAAAATTTCCCCCCTTGGAATGAAAACTCTTTACGAAAATTTAGAAACCAAAACACCCGAGTAGTTCGTTCGTGAATCTTATGCATTGAGAGGAGAAGAATGTTCAATTGTAAACCTTAAGGTGAAAAACTGATTGGACAGAGCAGAAACTCAAGAACTGAGCGGGCCGCAGGAGCTCTAGTTTCACGCGCGAGTTCCCGAAAATCACACGCCCCTTGGAGGACTTTGCCGAGATGGACAGATGCATTGGGTAGATTTAAAAACAAAAAATTAAAAGGATAAATAGCAGGGCGCATTAGAAATGTCCAAAAAAACCGGTTGCACATGTGCTCGTATTTGCATATTTTTTTTATTTATTTAGATTTAAATTATATGTTGTTTTCTGATGAAAAAAAAATTTGCACCTAGTATCTCAAATTAATTAGCTTCCAGTTTTACATTTATTGGTAACACCAGTATCATGAAAAGTAATTAATTTTGAGATACTGGGTGCAAAAAAAATTCCAGAAAGCAGTATATAATTTAAATCTAAATAAATGTAATATATAAAAAATAAAAAAATATGTGCATACTTCTATTGGCACCTAATGTGCATTAAAAAAAACTTGAGGCCTAATATGACCTGTCCTAACCCAGTCCGACCTGGTCCTATCGAAAAATGACCCGAGATAGTTTTGGACAGACTAGACTAGTCTAATTGGGCCAGGCCAGACTTCAAGCTAAGGACTTAGACCCCTTGGTCTGGTATAGTCTGGCCTGATAATGTTTTCCATTAAATATCTATACCGCACTTGTACATGTCGTCTCTGCACTGCTCCTCCTCAGTCGTCTACGGCTCAGTTAATCGTCTCAAGTCTTCCGTCGACCTCAATCAACCATCTCAAGTCCTCCGTCATCAGCCACAGTTATTAGCACAGAGTCAGTGACCTTTCGGGAGGCCGACATCGATGCTCTTCCACCATATCGTTCTGGATCTGTCATGTCTATAAATTTGGGAAGGGGATTATCGTGACACCCCTGATTTCCCACCAGACCCGCCATATTGTTCTTCATTCTGGATCTCGCCTCTCTCGCCATTGGTCTCTTCTAATTTCCCCCAAATTTGAGACTTTGTAATTTGTTCAAGCTAAGGTAGATTGTTTCGGGGTTTTATGATTTAGAGCTTTGGAACACTATCATGGCCTTCAAAGATTTGTTCGAGGGAAGAGAGGGAACTGGATTGGTTAAAAAAAGATTTTCAAACAGGTCCTGGTCTAGCCTGAGCTCGAGCTGGTGCTAGACTAGACCAGACTTTAGGCTAACTTGTCCAGCCTGATGTCCTATCAATACCATACCTCGAGTTGAAACCAAATCCAATCCGGTCTAGTCCATGGACATCCCTAGGGCGCATGAAAGAAAAGAAAAAACAAACAATGCGTATATGTTTGGACTGGATCAAGTTTTACTCTAACCCAAGCCAAGTCCAATTAACACGTTGGATTAGCCCAATACTTAAATAATCATGCTAAGTCAAGCCTGATCAAGAAGGGCTTAAAAATAGACTTGACTTCTCTCATTTTCTTTCCCGGTCTATTGTTATATATTTTTTCCCGTTCATGACTATTGGATCAAAATCTAATGTTTCACATTTAATATTTTATAAAAATATTATTACATTGGAGAGAATGATAGGAATAAAATATTACATGTGGATCATTAGATAAAATATTAAATGTAGACCATTAGATTTTGATCCAATGGTTGTGAACGGGGAAAAGACGACAACAAATAAGAAAAGAAAAGGCAAAAATTCAGATCCCTTAAAAAGTTTGTCTAGCAGTGCAAGACTCTGTTAGATCTCTGAGTTTCGTGTTCAAGCCTTGCTAAAATAGGATATTAGATGATGATGATGATGATGATGATATATATATATAAGAGCTAAAGAGCTTTTATTACTGTTTACAAAAATACTTCCCATTGAACATGAAAATGAAGAGAGAGAAACACGAATATGAGAACACAGTTTGTTTACTTTTTTTATTTAAAGCAAAATGCATTGAAAGCAAGGTAAAACGATCACAATAGATCTTGGGCTAGCTTACATATGAGCCTCAACAAAACAGACCATCCCAAGACAAAGTAGAAAGCAGAGAAAATTGCCGTCGCTGGGACTCCTTTGGTAGGCGATCTCGTAAGTTCCCAGTAAGTGCTCATAGAGCCCGGGGCCGTACCCTGGCTTTAGTGGGGAACTGATGTCGAACCCCTCCGAAACTTTTTTCCTATAAAAAAAAAAAAAAACAGAGAAAAAATGAAAGTACAGGAAAGGAAAAAACAAGCATACAAATGCAAGAGACAACAACTAAAACATTATTAGAAAGGAGAATACAACAAACACCAACAGGAAATGATAACAGTACGCATAGGACATGCTTCGAGCAAAAGACAGGCATCATGTAGCTCCACCACCACGAAAGGAACAAGAGAAACTCAGAGAAGAATGAATGAACCGGCGAGTGCTGCAGCACGTCTCCCATAGGACATAGGCCACCCAGGTGAACCGAAAACGGAGAGATGGAAAAGAATGAGGACTGAGGTGATGCATGCACAAAGTAAACAAAACAAAAAAGTCATAGTGTTACATAACAAGAATAAATGAGCAGCCTAAACAGCAGTGGCGGAACATGGTGATGGCCAGTTGGGGTATTGGCCCCAGCTGGCCCCGACTGATCTTATAAAATTTGTTAGTATATATATGTATTTATTATATGATATTTTATTTGGCCACAAATTTGGCCCCATCTATTTTTTTATCTTTCTACAAGGATAATGTTTGTTTTATTACTCATTTGGCTGTAAAATGAAAGTAAAATTATTGTTTGAGATACCCAAAATGTTAGTATTATTTTATATATTGTTTTGATTTATAATTATCGGTTATTATTTATTTGTGTTTTCAAGGTTATTTGATACTATTTAGTAAATACTCCATTTGGTTCTTATTTAATGAACCAACTAATAATTCTCACAAGTCAATAAAAACAGTTAAAGTTATTAAATTTGTCCTAAAATTTAAGTAGTTTTTAATATTATCTCTATTAATTATACTAAACTCTAATATCATATTAATTATTACTCTCTTTTTTGCTTGAAAAAAAAATAGTAATAATTAATTTTTATTAATTATTACTCTCACTCACTACCTTTTTAATTATGGGTATACATGGAAAAAAAATTAATGCTATTTGGAAACAATCACATGTCTTATAAAAAGAACCAAATATACTTGTTAGTTGGTATCTTATAATAAAAACTAAAGTGAGTAGTTCAATATATTTATTTTTTGGCCCGGGCTAAATTTTTTTTCTGGTTCCGCCACTGCTAGACAGGAAAAATCCAACCACAAAACTGCCCATTCTAGGATTAAGGAGAGAACCAAAGCTCATGCAAATGCCATGCGAAGCTTTGTGGCAGAAGATTTGCAAGAACCTAGATCAGAACTGGCTTGAAGCACATAATGGGGGCCATTACCTTTCGGAAGAAGAGAACTGCGATGGCACTGGCGCCCACTATAAACAACATAAACAAGCTCAGCAAAGGTGACACAGTGGTGGTTGGGAGAGCCAAAGACTCCAAAGGATGCAAGCTCGCAAGCAAACTCCAAAGTCTCTTCCCCAGTCAAACCCTTAATTTGCATATATGTAGAATTTGCGTGGTTGTGAATTTGCAGATATTGGTCAAGCTCACAAGGGTATGAAACACGTAAGTGAGGGGCAAGAGCTTTGAAATGCTCAATGAACGACACTGGTGGAAGCACAATAGAGAAGCCTTCATGCAAGAGAAGTTCCCACCATGGTTCTTGGAACCCATGAACTCGCATAAGGCTATAGAGCCACCTAAACCATTCATGCGGTGCATCGTACCATGCAACAAAGCTAGCATGAAGCACCGTATGCTCCATAGCCAGGTGAGGAATGTGTTCACCAAGAGACGAATTGATTAAGAAGAAAATATCACCAGTAGAGATTCGAAGTATCATTTGATTGGCTTGCCTTCAACGATGAAGAAAGGAGTAAAAAACATGCTTAGAGAAGAAAGAAAAGTGACGATGATCTATGACCTAAGAACTCATAGGCTTTGTTAAATAAAGAAGCTCTGGTCACTGCTATAACATCCTCCTTTTTTAAGCATAATTATGAATTACTAACTTGATTAAGATATTCATTAAAATGTTTTGTGCACACATACATTTGGGCTTTGGATATTACCAGGCCCAATTTTTTTTTTTTAACTGAGTCTTATTTGGAGATTATCAAAATAACCTTAATATACTAAAGTATGTCGAATGAGCCTTACTTGTGGTAATATACAATAATCCAACATGTATCCAAAAGTTGGAAGCACTATTGTTAACAAAAGTTGCTTAAGCTACTGAAGCCTTCCCTGATAGATCAACGCGAGAACTATCACTTGAAAAATGTTTGTAACCATCAATCCAACTCATTATAAATGCTAATATGTGCTCGTGAGGTGCCAAGTGAAATATTTTGTATAACAAAGTACTAGATATATAATTTACAAATTTCCAAATCAACAATTTTGTAATAAAATCTCTATATCAAATTTCATATCATGAATCACATATATAACATGCCAAACAATAGATCGATACCTTGACAATCATTATCACCCCCCACCCTTATTCCGCTGACAGAACCCACGGGCTGTAACATAATAGGTTTAGTCTCTATGACAAAACGGCATCAAGCTCTCCAATAATGAGGTATAGCCTGATCAAAGGCTATAGAACTCATATCAGACCATAGGTTCCTTTTCCTTCGAATATAGAAAAGTGTCAGTGTTCCAAGGGTTGACCCTTAACCCGCCCAAAGGAGAAGGGTGATATCAATTAAGGGCCCTAAAAATGTCAAAATCATCCATTGTGCACTGAGTGGTGGCATACCATGTTGTATTATATATACAATAATTCCCATCATCACTCCACAACCATCACCACTCCACATCATCATAATCTTGGCATGTATATATAAAATTTCAAACATTATTTATAAAATAATACACTGTCTCAATAATCATTAAGATGACAATATTATTTTAGTTCAAGAAACCATGAAAAGTATATTATCCATAACATATTATATCATTAATCATTCCAAAATGGTTACCTCAAATTATTGACACAATGCAACTTCATTACCAACGTAGTTTCATAGATTTATATAATTAAAAGTCACTCACAAACATCATACAAGCAAGTACAACAAGTGGAAAATGATTACCTCAAATTATTGACACAATAACAAAACTTAAGAGAGATCAAGTACACTCTTAAAAACTCAAACAAGCTTCCTTTCTTCTCTTTTCTCTCCTTTCTGGTCGTCTCTCTCTCTCTCTCACTCTCACTCTCACTCTCACTCTGCTCCCGTCTCTCCCAATTCCTCACACTCACACACATATAAAATGTCACACACAAAATAATCACCAATGCACCCACACACATATATATACCTAGGGAGAGGCGGTGGTTTTATGTGCAATGGTTCCCCGCCTCCCCACGTATATATAATGCTGCAACATCCTAAATTTTGAATTTAGAAAATTAAAAGTATGATATGAGATAAATTGTGGAAAATTGGCCTTAGTTATTTTAAGGTTAATAATTGGAATTTAAGGCATATTTTCCTATAAAATTAAGGACAAATAGTTAGAGAATAATCTTGGCCTAAATATTTTGGAGGTAATATTTTGTGGCCTAAAGAAATTATTTGAGAAAGAGAAATCCATTTGGGATTAAGGATTAATTTTGATTTCCTAGCTAATGTTGCAATTAATTGGGAAAGGTTTATAAGTGTGGGAAATGAGTATACATATATATATATATATATGAATACTTTCTTCAATTGCTATTGCATTTCGAACATCATGGTTTATATACTTCTCCAATTCATTTAATTCTGAAAACCAATTCAGCCCACCTGCTTCCATCACTTAACCCATTGTTATTTCTTGAGCATAAACCGAACCCATTTGATATAGGTGCTCCACGTGCCTTCTCATTGCTCTCTTTAATTAATATATGCACTCCCTCATAGCAACACAAATCTGAAACACACACACACTTAACACTCTCCATTTCCTTTCCAGCGTATTCATTCCCTCCGTTCTTTTCCTTCATCCTTCCCTCATCTAGTTCTCTTCCTTCACGGCACACACCCACTCCACCGGTCCTCCTCCCTTCCAACCGTTCTCCTCCTCTCCTCCACGGTACCCTACCTCCTCCTTCCCTCAACCTCACAGTTAACAACAACATCTTCACCATTACCTTGGGGCTGATCCACGGCAAGAAAAGAAGAAGGAAGTTTCCAAACTCACACAGGTGAGCCTCTTTATCATCTTCCCATCTGGATTTCTGCATCAGTGGGATTTTGGGGAGCTTTTGAAGATTAAAATCATGGTTTTAGAGAGAGAGAGCTCATGGTAGTGAATATAGCTGCATGCATGTCGAATATGAATGGATTTATGATCTCCTATGACTCTTTAATCAAGCTTAAAGATCATGCATGTCGAATATGATTGGATTTATGATCTCCTATGACTCTTTAATCAAGCTTAAAGATCATGCATGTCGAATATGATTGGATTTATGATCTCCTATGACTCTTTAATCAAGCTTAAAGATCATGCATGTCTGATATATGTGCATTGAGACTGATTTCCTGAAGCTTAGGACCCGTTTGTTACAAAGAAAGCTTGGGGAGGGAAATGAACTTTAGAGGAGGGAAATGAATGGAAAGGAAAATTTGAAAGATGAGGGAAGATGACTTGAGTTGTTTGGTAGGAAGAAAATGAAGAGGTGGTAGTTGGTAAAGAATTAGGAAATGTCTATTTTACCCTCAAAAGAAATTAATAAAAAATAAAAATAAAAATTGCTAAAATATATTTTTAAAAAATATATTATTGTTAAGTTCGAACTTTTGAAGAACAAAAAAATTCGCCAAATTTGAATTTTCCCGCCAAATTTAAACTTTCCCGCCAGTTCGAACTTCCCGCCAAATTTGAATTTCAGTGGTAAATCTGTCAAAAAACCATTTTCCTGGGAAGATGACAGCTTTCCTTCCATTTTCGGATGGAAAGCATATTCCCTCAAATAAGGGAAGATGAGTACTTCCAGTGAGCTGCTGACTGGACTTTCTTTCTAACAAACACCCAAAATCCATGGGAAGATTGGGATATTCCCTTTCCCTCCCCAAGCTTTCTTTGTAACAAACGGGTCCTTAGAGTCAAGATTAGTGATTGCATGTGTTGTTCAACAACTCTGTTCAGTGGTCCGAAAACATGGATTAATTTTCGCGTCAGTTGAAGGGGTTATAGGTTGATTTTTTATTTGAATTTTTTGCAGGAGATAGTACTCTCCTTAAGGTTTAAAATGAGCCATGGATCACCTAAAACGGAGTTAGAACTCCAGTTATGAGTTTTGAAAGTTGAGCTAAAAATCAGAAAAATTTCTAATATGCTTATGGAGTCAGGGGATGGCGTTGCATTTCGTACATAATAAAAAAAGGGTGAAATTTTCCAGACCAATAAAAGACACATAGAGGTTTAATTTGATAGGTAATTTATCGAATTTCGATAAGTATTGAAAGAGTTATGATTTTTCAAAGATTGATATGATCAGGAAATCTGAAGAATTATAGACATTGTTTATGTTTTTCGAAATTTGGGAATTTTCTCAGCCATAAATCAATTTTGTGACTTTAATTTATGAAAATAGACTTATCAAGGAGTAAGTAGAAATTGGAATCACTCCATTTAGAGTTATATCGGTCAAGTTATAAATTTTTCAAATTGTCAGAGAAGTTAAAAGCTGAATTTTTTATAAGTTTTAGAATAGTCACATAAGTTGTTAATTGTGCTTAACCTTTAAAGTAAAGGTTTCTTTGGATAAAATGAAAGGTTAAATGGCTGAGATGATAATTATCTTATAGCGTATAGTATCTAATTATATAAGTCCCAATTAGTATACATCCCTAGTCATAAGGATACTAAAGGACAAGTATTTTGGGGTGGGCCTAAAGAAGTTAAATCTTAATTATGTTATTAAGATTGAATTGATTAGTGACCTATATATCTCTATATGTAAATGTTAATTATAGGACCTGAGAGTAAGCATAGTGATAAGAATCTGGTGGAAGGGGCTTTGTCGGTAAGACCAACAAGTAGTAACTATAATCTCACATTCTTTGCATTGCTATATATGTTTTTGTATACCATATTGTATGTCTCGCCTGTATGGGCCAGCACCACTTGTGGCTCGATTGAGCGAAAGGGCCGACCATGGGGCTAGCTTCCCGGTGGCTAGGCAGGGCTTAGTGCATTCATTATTTTTGGTATTGAATTGCCAAAATGAATTTCCTTGCGCCAAGATATTTGAAAATCATTGAATGAACTCTTGTATTACATGCTGCATTTGGTATGTGATACTTGAATATGAATTTGAATGCTTTATATGCTGTGTGGACTACTTTGTTTGGTTGATTTACATATATATTACATATGTTAGAATTTGAGATTAACCTGTTACTCTGGGATTCATTCATTTGAATCTCAGAGCCTTCCATAAATCCAAGACGTGGCAGACTAATAGGCAAGGAGGAAGAGGCAAGGCGTAGATATTGCTTGATCTTGAGAAGAAGGTGGTGTTGATGATGCAGATGAAACATATAGTGTCACTTTTGTATATGGATAATTTTATTTCCTTATGACTTAGATAATATTTTGAGATAGCCGTATGTGGCTACTGAGATGTATATTTATGTAGGTTCTATGATCGGATAGTAGTAGAACATGTATGTATTCTATTGTTGCATGAAGGGCACGTATATCACGAGCCCATAATGAAATGGATGAACAAGTGAATGGTAGAGCACTAGGTTAATCGGAGAAATAAGGAATTACTCTGATAAAACTTAATAAGGTTTCAAGTAAGATGCATTTTTAATGATAAGTTTAAACCAATGATAAAATGTTTTCAAATGTTTAGAATTTTTCAGAAAAACTCATTTGAACTATCATACTATTTCAACTCTTATAAAAAGGGCTTCCATTTTCCCAGGATCACACCTGACCCAGTGGTTTAAATTTTTATTAAATAATACATTAGAATGCATAATAGGAGAATATGTCACTTTGTTCTGAGCTCAGAACAGTGGGGTGTTACATAATGCTGCCACCATTTATAGTTTTTTTTTTTTTTAATATTAATTTATTATCCATTTATTCATTATTATTATTACTTTTCTTTTCTTCTTCCACACGTTTTGCCTTCTTCTTCTTTTTTTCTTACAACTAATTATTATTTTGATACTCTTATTTCACTAATTTCTTTTACTATCATAAATGATATTTTATATGCAAACCTTTATTTTGATAATTACACAGTAAATTCATTTATCATGATCAATTAATTTTTTTTCCTTATTATTATTATTTCCTTATTTATAATTAAATCCAAATGTAAAAATTAGGATGTTACAACTGCTTGAATGAATCAAGAAGAGAGGGTTGAGTGAAAACAAGGAATACGTTGAGCAAGTTAATATAGATTCACGTCTGCCTCTTGAGAGAGTGAAGAAATGAACCACCTGAAACATTGTAGGAGCAACGTCGTGGCAAAGTAACGCTTGAGGAAATGACCAGGGTAGCAAAGTGAAAGAGTTCATAGATCGACACATAAGTGAGGGCGGCCAGAGAGTGTCATCATTAACTAAACCCCCATCAAATCGATCTAAATGGCAAGCACTCAATGTCTTGAAAGATGAGGAAACAAGCTTAGTTCGTTTAACCAAACGAGATTCCAAAGTGGGCCCCTTACGCTTCAGAAAAGAGTGACTAAGGGTCCGTTTGGTTCAAGGAATTTGGGAGAGGGGGAATGAGAACTTAATAGAGTTCCCTTCTGAAAACGTGTTTGGTTCACCAAGTGCCCAAGAACCTAAGTTCCTGGGCCCACACCGGGCCCACCACTCTTCCCTCATTTGTGGGAACTTGAGTTCCCACCAAAATTGGTGGGATCTCAAGTTCCCACGTCACTATTCACATTTTTGGACAAATTTGCCTTTGAAATTTAAACTTGGCGGGAAAGTTCGAATTTGGCGGGAAAGTTTGAATTTGGCGAATTTTTTTTTACACAAGTTCGAACTTAACAAGAATATATTTTTTTAAAATATATTTTAGCAAAAAAAATATTTTTCTTTTTTATTTTGAATTAATTTCTTTAGAGGGTAAAATAGACTTTTTCTAATTCTTTACCAACTACCACCCCTTCATTTTCTTCCAACCAAACAATTCAAGCCATCTTTCCCCATCTTTCAAATCTTCTTTTCTCTTCCTTTAAGTTCCTTTCCCTCCTCTAAGTTCATTTCACTCCTTAAAAGTTCTTTGAACCAAATGAGCCCTAAGAGAAGTCTCACGGTCGGTACGTGAAACAAAGCAAGGCGACAGAGGTGAGAGGTCTGAATAAGAAGCCATACCCAAAGGATCAAGGTCCAATATGATTGGACTTGTATGAGGGAACCAAACCCGAAGGCCTATGCCAAATCTGAAAGATCAATGAGATCCACGACGGGAAATATGAGTGGACTTAGGGCCCACAAATTGTTGACATGGAACCACAGAGAATACCAACTTGGAACAGTGATTGGCATGCAAACCGACTTCACCACAGCTAGAGCACAGGGAGGAGGGATGCTCGAGAAGGAAAGAGAACCACAGTGATTTGCCAGAAGGAAGCAAAACTCATGAAAGAGCTAGCAACCAAGACGAAGCAGTACAAGCGACTTTGAATCAAAAACCACCATAAGCTGATTGCGACAACAAATCAACCTGAAAGAGGAAACCAAACTTCAAAGCAAGGAACTAAGCCACTTCAGAAGTGTATACTCTATTGGCAGGCCAAAAGATCTGAATTTAAGCCGTAAAATGAGAAAACAAAAGGTTGAAAATAGAGAGATCAGATTCCCAGAGGTAAACCGCCAAAGTGAAACCTTGAAGAAGCATAAGCCATGATCCAATATGAATCGGCAATCCTTAGCATGAGATAAGTGAAGGACAAAATATGGACCGTGATGTTGAGTAATAAAAACTTGACCATAAAGCTCCCAATGTAACAATATCAAAGACTGTAGCTTACGAACATGAATACTTTGAGAGGATAAAACCTTCGCCAAGAGATAGTGAGATTGGCAGTATTGGATTCAAGAAACACCACATGGAGGAAGACGCCATGAACGAGAAGACAACATACGAAAGAACCAAAGAAGGAAGAAACCACTGAAAAGAGCGCCAAAGAACTACCCAAAGCAGAAGAAGCATAGATCAAACTAAGAATCTGGCATGAACACAAGTAGAAGTAGCTAGCCACAACCTTTAGAGAGAGAACCCCTCCCCCTTCCTCTACCGCCTTCATCTTGATCAGAGTTTGTTTACAGATAATGTATGAAGTTATATGTATTGGGATCCACGAAATTCCGTAAGTGGAGAATGGCTGTTAAGGTTGTATATAGTCCTCCTAAATGATGTGATTTTGCTTGTTTCCTAATAAAAACGTTCTCACACATATAGAATAGGGTTAAGTACCAATTTTTTCCCTAAAGTACGCGCCCAGGAGCAATTTTGCCCCTTAAGTTGTAGGCGGAGCAATGTTGCTCCTGAAGTATCAAAACAGAACAATGTTCCCCTCCGTTAGAAATTCTAATGGTCAACGTTAGTTGACCTAACGTTGACCGTTAGGGTTTCTAACGGAGGGGCAACATTGCTCCGTTTTGATACTTCAGGGGCAACATTGTTCTGCCGAAAACTTAAGAGCCAAAATTGATACTTAACCCTATAGAATATAAAGACTAGCTAGGTGTTTTTTTTTTTTGGGGTCTCTGGTCTATTTTCCCATCCCAAATATCCAACGTGCAAATGGCCACAAGCATTTGTGCCACGTGGCGTTTTCCTCCCTGCATAATTTTCATTTTTCTTGCCACAAATTAGTGATTAGTTATCACTTGTCTCCCATAGAAAGCAGTGATTCAGTTCACCCAGTAGAGAGGGACCAAAGACGAGATATCGAGGGGGGACAATGGCGGCTTCCGGGTTGAGAGTGGGCCGTTTTCCGTTTTCGTTGCATCATCATCACTTACCATCTTCAACCTCCAGGAAGCTTAACTTTCGCTCGAACTCGAAGTCAAAGGGGTTCACTCTATACGCTCGCTATGCACAAGCTCAGGATCTTTTCTCGTCTCGGCGTTTACAAGGTTGTTTTCTATTTGGATTCTGGGCGTGGGTCAGGTTACACCTCAGGAATTCTTCTACTTATATACGAAAACAAAGCTCCTAATTGGGCTTCAAATTTATGAGATTTCACTATATATTGGCTGGTACCAGCTATTCGCTTTCAAAACTAAGTTACCCACCTTTTGATTTGAATTACACAGTACAAGGTTTTGCTAGAGTTAGTTTTACCAAATTCTAATGTAATTGTTACTGCTGGAAAGTCTGGACCTCGTCAGATCATCGAGCTGCACTGTGTTGCTGGGCTAGACACTAAAGAACTTAATTCAGAACATACCTAAATGATTGGGGATTTAATCTTGCCATTGTTGCGGCTTCGTTACCTTCTTACTTTTCTGTGTGATTCTGTTGTATAGCCTAGGTTGACGTCTGTAAATTGTGTCTTTACCTCAGAGAGTATTGAAAACCTGCCGAAACTGGTGGAAGACATTGTCCAAACATCTATTGACACGGGTCCTCGTGGGGTGGTTAGGCTGGCTCAAGGTGTTCAAGCATTTATTGGGGTCGGCCAAGAGTGGTTCGCCGATGTATCAAAGGTAATCCAATGTGTTGGTTTTTTTGGCATATCCTGCAACGTATTCTGTTATTCTGTTCTTCCAAGAAATTTAGTGGCAATAATTATTTTGGGATGCCTTTTACCGTGCATCGTTTGGCTTCCTGATAATGGATTTTCTTTCTTCAGGCTGTCCATTAATACATGTTTATAGAAGTCAATTGCAAATGTCTGATGTTTTATCATTTAAGGTGCTGTTTTTGCTATTAGTAATGCACTGTAGTAAGTAGTAGTAGTATGACTCATGCTTCTAATGGATTTTATACATGTCATTACCATTCCGAAGGAAGGGAATGTTTTGTTGAGACAAAAATTATTGGAAAGATATTTGTGGGAAGCAGAAAAAAACCCCGCATCTTCTTCGGCCTCCACTTGCACTGTAACCATACTTTATTTGTCTCCTAATATTCTTATTTTTTAAATATGAAAATGTAGACTGAACTGTTTATTTTCCGGCATCTTTTGTAGTCAACAAATTCATCTGCTGGCTTACCAACCGAACTGCAACTTGGTTTACTTTCCCCATTCTATTTGAGGAGATTGTTCGAACGTATGGGGGCAACCTACATCAAATTAGGTCAGGTATGGATTGATAACCTCTCCCTCCCTGTGGATTCCCTGCCTGGGTTGTATTCGTTTATGACTATTTGATCACAATGATTATGCATGCTGTTCTAAAGTATAAACTATAAAGTGTAATAGATATTTATTATGGTGAATAAAGAATAATGCCAAAAGGCTTTTATAATGACTTGATATATATATTCTCTCAATTACCTATTTAGAAGTTCCAATTCTATGCTGGCCTTCATACTATGAGCTTTTATACTAATGGCTTTTGTTGGCTTCCATTTTGCAGTTCATAGCATCAGCTCCCACACTGTTTCCTCCTGAGTATGTACAGGAATTCCAGAATTGCTTTGACAGAACTCCTCCAGTTCCTTTTGAAGAGATCCAATCAATATTGCGTGAGGAACTGGGAAGACCAATAGATAGTGTTTACGATTATGTTGATCCAACACCCCTTGCTTCTGCCTCTATAGCACAGGTGTATAGCATGTATCCATGTTTACCTTTCTAGATATTTTCATACTTATATTGCTACTAATACAATTTTTTATAATAAAAACTAGGTTCATGCTGCAAGGTTAAAGGGCTCCCGGGAGGATGTAGTTATAAAGGTCTTAAAACCAGGAATGGAGGACATATTAGTGGCAGATCTTAATTTTGTGTATGTGGTTGCTCGAATAATGGAGTTCTTGAATCCTGAACTAAGCCGGACATCACTGGTATAACAACATGTGCAGTTGTCCTGAATTTTCTGCTGTTGCTATATATGTGCTTGTTTTTTCTACTGTGTGTATTTATTTTTATAATTTGAAGTATTCTCTTAGACAATGCTGAAGTAAATTCTTAGACCTTTATTATTTTGCCTGTTTGTTGTTCCTGTTGCTTTCTATGACTTCATTGTCTTTCTTTTAATGGAAGGGGACGAAGTAGTTATACTCTCTGCCTGAGTGCCTTCCTTTTTAAGTCGCTATTGTTTTCTTCTATGCCAATACGGCTAGAGCTTCCTGGTAATGTGTTCATCCTTTCAGTAGGTTGGTATTGTCAAAGACATACGTGAGTCTATGCTTGAAGAGGTTGACTTTTACAAGGAGGCTAAAAATATCGAAGCTTTCAGAAGATATTTGGAAGCCATGGCACTCACTGGCCAGGCAACTGCTCCGAAAGTATATCAATACTGCAGTACTCGGCGAGTTTTAACTATGCAGAGACTTTATGGAGTTCCACTGACTGACCTAGACTCCATAAGTTCACTTGTTTCAAATCCAGAAGCCAGCCTTATAACTGCCCTTAATGTTTGGTATAACTCCAAATCTCTATTTGCAATAAAAATATATAGTTCTCTTCATCTTATTCATCTCAAAATTTATGTATGGATCTTGATACAAAATTGCATATCTTGATAAATAATGTTTTAATAGGTTTGGAAGTTTGCTTGCATGTGAGTCCTTTCATGCAGATGTACACGCAGGCAATCTATGGCTTCTTCGTGATGGCCGTATTGGGTTTCTTGACTTTGGTATGCATTATTTCTTCTCTGTATGATTTATGGATGGTTATACTTCAGCTCTGTCTTATAGGAGGGTTCATTTGTCATCTGTTAATTTAATAAATGTGTCAGTGTGTTCCATACATTCTATATGAAATTTAAGTGTTTCAAGTTTCTACACTTCTTTAATTTATGAACTGGCCATGGTTTAACTTTCGAAGTTCAAATCCTTGGAACATATGGGCCACACTTTGGAAAAGCATGATTCAGAGATATTCATGAATTATCTTAAAAAATAAGGGTAGCAAAAATGGACAGACATGAAATTATCATTTATCAGTTAAATTATTTGAAATTTTGAGGTGAATATCAAGTGGAAGAAATTATCATTAGTCTTCTAAAGCAATATAGAGAGAAGGGCTTTGGGTTGCCATGCAAGAGATGCCGGTCTGTGACCCAAATTTTATTTTATTGTATGGAAAACAAATACTTTTTTTTTTCCAGCGAAAAACAAACATTTGGTGGTATTTATTACATGCAAATATTTATAGATAGAAGCTTGAATCAGTCTTTGCGTTGTCTCTGTTTAAATGTTCTCATACTTTGCCTATTCCAATATCAACTATTAAGAAAACTGGCTATATTGTGAGTGTTGATGGTTTTAAAGTGCTGCTCCTTAAACGGAAAAAACAAAAACAAAAAGTGTTTTGGTCATTGCTTCCACGCCATCCCTTGGAAATGAAAGAGATTACAGGAATTGTTGGACGTATATCTCCCAAAACATGGGCTGCAATGGAAGTGTTCTTGGGATCCATTGCCATTGAAGATTATGACTCGATGGCGTCTTCCTTGATTGAAATGGATGCTACAAACAAAGATATTGATGCTAGAGCCTTTGCCAGAGATTTGGAAAAAGTATTCTCTACAATTAAGGCAAGCACTGTAACTCACATATACTACTGGACGATGTTTGTCCCACAGGCTGGTATTCATGCAAAAATACTCTGCCTACCTGGAAAATGCATGCGTGATTAACTAAAACATTTGTTTTTGCCCCGGTCTATAAATTTCGGTCTATTCCCTTTATTATTCTGATGCATATTTTAACAAGCGTAGTGGCTATCGTTTTTCAATTTATTAGGAATGATTGGGAAACTAGTAGAGAAATATCAAAATATAATTCTTTCTGCAGAATGCTCATCTATTAATTGCGCTATGAAGTCATATGTGTATGTCCGTGTGCAAGCATTCATGCATCCTTATATGTAGAGATAAATTTAATGTTTGGTTAGGATAAATTAGGTCTCACGAAATTGGGCTGGTATAAATGGTATCCTTTGCATTATTGTTATTGTAGACAAAGGATGTCATTCAGAAAGGTCTTCTTCCTTCTCTTTTGGACATGAATTTACATCATTTAGACATTGACTATCAAAACCATGCAGATAACTTAGCCCAAACCTGGTTTAATTGTCATTGCTTACATTAATGCATGTGCAGGAGTTGGACACTGAATTAGTTGTGGCAACTAGAAGTGGACCAAGTACAACTGCAACCGCTGTCTCTGCTAATATTGTAGTTGATGAGAGGCAGATGAATGCTCTCTTCCTTGATGTGGTAAGATATTAGGTCTGAACCACTTCAGCTTTTAAGTTGGTATCAATAGGTCCAGAAGGCTCCGACAGTTAACAGGCATACGGTGGAATATTTGCCCCTTACTAAGCTCTAGAGTTGCAATGAATTTGGAGTACAATTTTTCTCACTGCCCTGCTGATTTTATGCGACTTCTGATTAATGTAGCATGAACAACATTCCATCATTCTATAATTGTGCATAAATATGATCATTATCCAGTATCCATATGTATGGTGAACCATATCCAATGAGCAATGTCTTGTATTGGCAACTGGCGGTTTTATTGTGTCTGATATTGCTCTGTTTTCTACCTGGTTCGCAGGTTCAGGTAAGTGAATCGTATGGACTAAAGTTCCCTCGGGAATTTGCACTGCTCCTGAAGCAGCTCCTCTATTTTGATCGGTATACACGGTTATTGGCTCCCAATTTGAATATGCTTCAGGATCAGAGGATTAGAATTGCCTCCAATGGAAGAAGCAGATATAGAGATCGTTTCGAATGAATTATTATACGGGAACCTGAATGTACCCAATATCAGGCTGAAAGCATTAGCCGTATTGTTGCTATTGTATAGAAGTAAAATGGCTTGGTAGTCCACTACTTGATCGGAACACTTGAAAGATCTGGAAAATCAATACTAGCTTGATTCTTAGCAAGCACCTACAGTTTGTGTTGGGATTTCCACTTCGTATGACTATACCTAATAAAATCATCGGTTCTTATTTTAGATATCTTGCTATAGTGCAAATGAAAGGAAACTTGTGTGGCAGCTTTTTGGCTGCAAAAATACAGCAAATTATGAAACAGATCCCATGTCAATGTGAGTCCGAAGCAGCGACGCTTCCATAATTCTCAAAATTACAAGCAATAATTAATTTCACACTTTACTTGGAGTTGCACCAGGTTGGTATTGCGGGATTGAGAATATCTTGATTTGCGTGCAAATAGTCCAGTAGATGCACAATATGTTCTTGTAGACAGTATATAACTGCACCTTAAATTATGTTGAGAAATTTGCCGTTCTCAATCCTTGCCGTTTTACTTCAGATTCACCAAAAACAAAAGAAATAGCGTTGACGCACGCTTAGGCCTTGACCCACGGCCTGTCATATTATGGTCCCTGAGAATCGTGATTATTTAGTATTCAGCACCATTGACCATGATGTTACATTGACTTGACGATTTAGTTCCCCCTTTTTTTTTTGCTCAACTATTTAGTTCCTCTTATCACTTGACTAAACGAGGTGTAACCCATCAGTTGATGAAGCGGCGAACTTCTTGGTGGTGGGGGTGCGCGAGCATCCGTTTGTGATGATACTTTTTTGGACATCAACACGTTGGAAACAAGTCCAGCTGATCTACTTGTTCCTATAGGATTGTTTATTGAATGTGATGAAGCAATCTTCTCTTTCTCTGTTATAGCCTCAGACATCCCTCCAGAGACACTCTGATCATACCCCCAGTCATGCAGAGACCGAAAGGCTGACAGGGAAAAAGGATCTTCAGAGGAGCAACTTTTAGAAACAGAAAGTCCATAATTATCTGAATATGGAAAAGGGACCGCTGGTGAAGAATTGTAACGGTTGGCATCAGGTTCTGAAGGCCGATTGCTCCCGTTAACCACCTTGCTTCGGTCATTAAGCTTGCCTGGCTCATATGATTTCATCTGTGAAAATTTGAGCACCTCTGAACATGAACCACATTTTAGCTTAAGAAGAAAGTCAGCAGGCAGCTGCAGCAGCCTGAAGCAGCGATGACAAGTGACAAAAGGGGCCCCACCTGCCACTGGGCGGACATGTCGGTTAGCCAAATTCTGTTTCTCCCTTGGATATTTATTCGCCTCATAAGTCCGATGCATCTGATAATCAGATTTTGTTTCACAGCTATATAATGAGGTTTTAGAGTTCATGGTCCACCGTGGAATCAAAGGATAAGAGTAATGAGGGGAGCAATAATTGTGGCCATGATGATACCTGCACGGTCCCTCATGCTGGCAGACATATGGAGGTAGCTCTGCAGGGCACTGCCACTCTTGGAGAAAGCAGTGCAAACAAGAAAGAGGGACATGGTTTGTACTGCTTGTTGCCTCAGCTGAACCAGGATTCAGTGAAAGTTTATGCCTTTGGCCCCGGTTTATTCCATGATTGCATCTACCATCGCACTTCAGGTAATCTAGAGCCTGATGAAATCTTTCCTCTTGAAGGTCATGGCTAAGGTATGGCAATGTATGTTTTCCTTTATAAGTGCTCGAGGACAGTCTTCCATTTATCTCTCCATTCACAGAGCCACTTCTGCTGAGTTGATCCTGCAATATGTATATCATTCTCAGTAATTTCATCTTCTCTTGATCAGGGTCCTCACAGGTATCAGACGGAAGAAAGGTTGAGCTGGAGTATATCTCATCAAGTAATTGATTTGGTGGGCTGCCACTTTCATAAACAGATTGCGAACCACTGTAATGAAAAGGCATTTTGGATTGAAACTCCTTTCTATCTACCGCTTTCACATGATGATTTTCACTGGGAAAATCTGATGAAAAATTCAAGCGTTGGTGAGCTTTAGAATCTCCATATGTCATGCTATCAACGAGGATTCTTGACATTCTAGGCCTTTCATCAGAAACATCATCAACAACACTGTTGGTGTTGTCCAAAGGATTTAAATGCTGGTAACCAGGGATAAGCTCGTCCACCCCATCATAAGACGAGACACTGCCATCATAAGCATGAGAGCTTCTAGTGGTTGGGGAATTGGACAATTCACCGAGAGTACCACTAAACTCTGAACCCAGATTAATTACTTCTGTGGCATCAGATATATCCGTAGACCTTCCACGTTCAAAGCTGATATTAATACTACTCTGTGATTGCTTCAACAGTTCAGTAGAAGATATTACATGATCATCTGATGTAGCGTGACCTTTACCAATACAAGCAGTAATATGTGAAATGCTTGCTTTTTCAGGGGCTACGTTTGCAGTACTTTTGGAAGTAGAGAAACTTTCAGTGGTGTTTGCTGTTGATTTTGCACCCCCTGGAACGTCACTTCTGAGATTTTGTTCATGTGTTGCAGAATATAACTCCTCTTCTGATCCCTTTAATAACAAGCTATCATTATTCAACTCTTTTGGTCCAGCTAACTGCAGGTTTGCATCATTGGCCTTGATCTCACATGTAGTCAGCCCAGTTGAACAACATTTGTTGGATA
This sequence comes from Acacia pycnantha, assembly GCA_025563575.1. NCBI lineage: Eukaryota > Viridiplantae > Streptophyta > Magnoliopsida > Fabales > Fabaceae > Acacia > Acacia pycnantha. The sequence continues at coordinate 1,365,224 of JAMWYP010000083.1, forward strand.
CCTCATGCCGATTGATTTTGATACCTGAATGTTCACTGGCATACATCTCATATTCCAGATCTTTATCTGATAAATTTGAAATTGCAAGCTGCTCTGCATTGCATTCCCCACGTTCACTTTGATCCCTTCCCGCATTTTCAACTGAAGAACACTCTGTTGTTTTGGTCCCCAGATCATTCTCCCCAAGACCATTTTGATTCTGACTCTTTCTACAGTTATCATCCAAGGAAAGTTCTCCTGAGGAAGCAGCAGCAGCTGTTGTTGTCCTCTCAACATTTTCGAGAGAAAAAACTAGTTGCTCTTTCTTACCAGATGGATCCTCAGAAACAAGACCCGATGAGTTTCTAGGAGTTTTTTTACTTTCATGTGAGCTGGACTCTGAGTTCACTTCCTCACTTTTCCTTCTTTTAGCTGTGTGTAGATCAGTAAGACAATTTCAATGAAACTTCAAATCAAGTTGTTTGTTAGATAAGTTTCCTAATTTCTTAAGTTGAATATTAAAAAGAATTATCAATTAGAGTACACAGAACCCCGCCAAACAGACAAGAGCATCAGTAACAAAGCAAAGGAATAAATCATATAAAAATAATCAATATGGTTTGAATAATTTTGCAAGATAATAAGACATTCTTCAAAGATTATGATCAAACCAAACACGTTATCGAAGAGTTGTCACCTTGGAGAGTCGCGCTACATCCACCACACTTGTAAACATCATAATGTGGAAGCTCTGGAAGAAGTAGCCTGCACTTAGGACACCTGACTAGTCGAAGTTTAGTAGCCAGTTCACCAGGCATCTTTAACGAAAGATCTCACAAATGTAACTGTATGCGCATCAGACAGTAACAAGTTTAGCTTGGTTTCAAGTAAACCATTCCTTAGCAAGAATCAACATAAGTGTTTCAAACAGTTGAAGCTACAACACATAACACTACAAAATCAAGGAAAAGTGGAAAACAAGAAAACGTAATTATCTTTTTTTTTTTTTAATTGTAAGAAAAAAAGTAATTATCTTTGATTACATGTATGAGACATTTGAAATACCGCAGGGAAGAAAAGTGAATAAAGGCGAAGAAGAGTCATTCACATATAGAGAATAGAAGTTATCTGATCTCAAGTACCTTAACTGTCCGGTCAGATCAAATCACATTATACAGGCTCCAAGCAACTGAGAAAATTGCAGTTTGTTTGTAATTAGGTTCTTGAGAGAGAAGCGAAATCTCAGAAATGGAACAGAAAGGAAGAAGAATGGGTGAATAATGATGGGGAGTGTAGTGACTGAAAAAGGTGAGGGGGGACTAAATAAAGGAAGCAGTGAGGAAAGACGAAGAGAGACAAAATGAGAGAAATCTTTTCTTTGCCGCAAAGTTTTGAAGCAAAGAACGACAGAGGGACATAGAGACGTTGAAGAGAATCATCAACATCACCATCACCATCATGTTCTTCTTGTTCCTTAGAATAATGATAGCGATAAAGGAGCTAAGCAAGAGAGAGCTGAACCCAGAAAAAGAGGTGTTGTGGTTGTTCTCAGAGATGGAGTGTGTATTATTATTTGAGTCCTCTCTTTCACTGTCGCGGGTGTTTTCTGCACTGCGGACCGAGAGTTTTGAAGTCGGCGCTCTTGGCATTTAAAGCTCAAGAGCGCAACCATTGATGAGGTGGCACCACATGGGTCCCATCTATTAAATTCTTGATAAAGCCTTCCTCATTAAATCCACCTAATTCAGGTTTTTTCCCCAAAAAAAATAAGTGGATAGATGTTTGACTTTTTTTTTGGGCCAAAAAATGTTGGGAACATGGGGATAAAATTCTGATTTGACAAAATAATTGGGGAACGGGACCTCAAGTATTGAGTCTTTTTATGAATCAACTTTATTGAATATGAAGACAACAGACTCAAGCCTCTGGAAATTTGTGTGTGAACAGAAAGATGTAATTGACGCTGGAACTAAATGGCGGGTGCGCAATGGGAAATCAGTCCAGTTCTTTGAGGATTGTTGGCTCCTAGAAAAGGACCTGATTAAAAATCATTGTATTCGGCCTTTGTCTATGGAGGAAATGGAGAGCAAGGTCGAAGATTGGGTATTGTATGGTACATGGGATTTCAACCGGTTATCTATGGTTGTCTCTGAGAATATTATCCAGCGACTGATTGCTGTTTTACCCCCTATGGAAGCGGTAGGTGATGATATCATGATCTAGAGTGGGAACACGCATGGGTTATTTTCTGTTAAAAGTGCCTATTATCTTCTGGAAAAACCTCCAGAGTATCTCTATGACAGTATGTTTGTTAAGTCCTGATCAAGTGGACTCCTTCTTTGCATTGGATCTCAGAGATTGGTTTGCAGCTAATCTGATAAGGAACAAAGTCTGGTTCAATGGGACATGGAGCCTTCGTTGGGGTATTATAACGTGGTTATTATGGACTTGGAGGAATAAAAGTGTCTTTGAGGAAAACTTTGAAAAACCAGTATATCCGCTGATTGTGGTTAACAGGTCTTGGCAATCATACTGTGAAAGCACTGAATCTGTTGAGGAGAATGGCTTGACTGTTCCGCCTTCGGTTGCTTCTAATTGGACTCCCCCACCTCGTGGCTGGCTCAAGCTGAACGTGGATGGGGCATGCTCACTGGTCTCGGGTAAAGCGAGTTGCGGTGGGGTGGTAAGAAATTCGATGGTGAATGGATTTACGGATTTATGCGCGGCTAGGTATCTGTAGTGCATATGAGTCGAACAGGTGGGCTTGTTTGTCGGGCCTTAGGTTCGTTAGGGATGAAGGATTAGTAGAATTGTTGTGGAATCGATTCCAGTAGCCTTGTTGAAAGGTCATTACACGTCGAGAATATTCCTCATGACAACTTGGTTTTGCTTCGATCCGAGAGTTGCTATCAGAGGATTGGGAGGTTCGGGTTCAGTTTGCACCTAGAGAGCAAAATGCTTTGGCGGATGGATTAGCAAAAGAAGGGATTCTTAGTTCTTTGTACTTGGTTGAATGTCCAACCAACCTTAGATCTGTTCTTACTCGTGACTGTATGGGACTCGATCCCCACTTTAGTTCGTTTTAATATGTAGCGGCTAAATGCCTCGCCTTTTCACCAAAAAAAAAAAAAAGTTAAATGTGAAGGGAAAATGACCATTAATCTTCGGAAAAATTAGGAAGAAGGGCCTAGAAGAAATAATGTTTATTGAGAAGGACCGTAAAAATTGTAATTATTTAGAAGGACCAATAACCAAAATAAAAATTTAATAATACTAAATTGCCCATAACTAAACCCCTACATTTTCTCTCACATTCTATTTTTAAAATTAATATAAAATTTTAAATTTTATTATATTAAATGCAATTTCTCTCATTTTTTACTACTTACGTCGGTATCTATTGAAAAAAATCACACAAACGTAGATTTTGTCAAAATTGTAACTTTTAAAATTGATGCGAACTTTTAGTATTGAAGAAATCTGTGAAGTATCAAAAAAATTACATAATATTAGGAAAACTTAAAATGTTTTATAATTTATTATAAATGTTAAAGAGAGCTTATATATATCTATTTTTTTAAAAAAAATATATGCAATTTTAGAAAATTTAAAGGAGGCCAACATTATGTCATAACAGATTTATATAAGTTTTAAAAAATAAAAGTCCATGTAATGTTTCTTGACCGAAAATTATGTAATGTTACGTTAATATACTTATAAAATGATAGATAATCTATTGCTCGTATATTTTTTTATTCAAGAATGGTGTACTTGATTGCCTCCCCAGAGAATTCTCGTGTGTAAACCAAAAAAATAATGTTAACAAAAAATTTAATATAATCAATAAAGTCTACAATATTCAAATAATAATAATGTTTACTTTTTTTTGGAGATAAAAGCTTTTCTAGCAACTAAGATATTAGATAAAAAATTTAACATCTTCTCAATTAGTCTATTTTACTTAGAGTTCATTTTATATAAGATTGTATAAATCAGGGAAAAAAAACTTAATGATTTAAATGGGCCAATATCTGTGATAAAAATTAAATAATATATTGATGATATGATTATGTAAATGTTAGTTAAAGTTTAAAAAATGATGATTTTGGTGGTTGTAATATTTGTGGAAAATAAAATTTAAATTGCTTTTAAAATAGAATGTGGGAGAGATTGAAGGAGAAAATGTAGGAAATTTAATCAAGGGCAATTTAGTATTTTTAAAATTATATTTTAGCTGTTGGTCCTTTTGAATAATTACAATTTTTACTGTTTTTCTCAATAAATATCATATACTCTAGATCATTGGTTCTAATTTTCCCTTAATCTTCTCTAATTCCATGGCTGCAGCATTTGTTAACCTATGACTGCAATTGACTATGAAATACTCCAATTTATTGATAATCTGCTACTTATTTCATATAGAAAGTGTTTTTAAAAATAATGATTGGAGGGAGTATATGATAGTAGTAGTATAAGAATTCATTAGCTATGGGATATTGAAGCTAGTTTTAATGGTTTGCTTAAAGGATACTCCAATCAAGGGAGTTGGTGGAAAACATGATTATTTATTGAAAAGCAAAGAAAGAAAGGGAGAGAGTGAAGTAGGTGGTGCCGATGATTAAGGAAAATCCTTATTGTGGGTTTTAGTGATGAGAAGATTTTGATTTGCTATCAAACGCCTAGCCTGTTTCCCCCTTCTATCATCTTCTTGTTTGGAATGATGTTTTGCATTCTCAAATTGACCTTTTCACTGAAAATACCACTTTTAGTCAATTATATATGTTTGTCATGGCGGTTGTGTAATCTGACTTTTAGGCTAAACTCACGGTACTACATGCAACTTCATGTTGCTTTTTTTATTTTTAAAAAACCACAGCCATGCCGTGGAGAAAGAAGAGAATCATGGGAAAAAAAGAAAGGGGTGCCATACTATCCCTCTTTTTTTTTTTTTTTTGATATAAAATTTTTAGAAAAGGGGTTGGGCTCACCCACAGTCCAAGGGCAGGGCACTTGGAGCCCAGTCCACAGGACATACTGGACAGAGAGTACACATGCCTCCACCTCTACCCGCGTTTCCACGGCTTCCTACACCCCTAGGATGCCTCCCACAGCGCCTTGACCAACGCAGGGATCGAACCCCCTCCCTTAAGGTGAGGAAGTCCGACCCCTTCGCCAGTTGAACCCAAGGACGAGGGGTCATACTATCCCTCTTGCTTTCATAAAAAAAACAAAACTTTTATAAAAGACCTAATAACTTAAGGTTTGCAAAAATATCCTAAAAAATTAAGTGATAAAATTTAATTATGAGTAATAGATCATGGTCTCATGTCTAAGGGGCAATTATTTGGTTGTAATATTTTAGACTCAATTTCGGTCCAAAGAAAGTAAATTTTCGTGACCAAACTTTGGCAATTGAGTCTTTATAAAATGAATGAAAGAAAAGACACGGGCCGCTCATGTCCTGCTTTGTCACTCAATCATCATGGCATTTGCCATTTGCCACCCACCCCGCCATTAATTCCTGCCCCTCCTTTTTTTTGGGATTAAATCATAAATAAATAAATATGTTGAATTTTCAATTTTGAAGGTTAGGGAATACGATTAATATCTTCCTATTCCTAAAGTATTATTATCTCCTCCTATCTTAAATATATGACATATTTAATAATATAATTTACACTATAAATTATGATTTATAATTAGGACCGAAAGAGTATCAATCAACTTAATTGGATTCATTAAAACTTATAATAGCCGATTTATAAGAAAATTGGTCTGTTTAGATCCATTAATAATCAATAAAAAACAATTTATTATTAATTATCATTCTGTACCTTCTTATAATTCACTTGTACTCTAAAGAGTTTTTCTTAAAATATGGGAAGCCATTTGTAGGATAATAAATGAGATTTTATCAATTTTACTCATACTTATTATTGACTGGACACGTGAAAAAGAGAGGGGTGTAAATGCATATAGAGAAAATGCATCATTTCATAAATAAACGTAAATACTGAAAAAAATTATCTATTTAATGTTTTTTTTTTGGTTTGCAAGAATGAAATATAAGTGAATTATAAGTAGAATGATATTTCATAGTTTCTTTTTAAAAACATTTCTTCATAATTCACTGATTTAGTAATCATATTTTATTATAGCAACTATTCCTAAATTTTAGGAAATGTAATTTATTTCTACATTTGATAAAGGACAATACTTTCTTCGTGTGATTTTTCTTTTAAGTGATCAGAATGCATTTTAAAATTTAAATTAGTCTATGCATTTCCAATGCAAAAACTCTAAGCGATATATACAGTTAATCAAATACACACATTTACCTTGGGAGGAAATTATTTCAGTATCGAAAAGATTCATCCAATTTGTTATCCCTAAGCCCTAACATCTCTTGAGACGATTATCCACTAAAAATCTTAAGAAAGATGATGCTAACAGTTATTACATAGCCTATATTTTGTTCTGATTGCATGATAACATAGTTAATGGTATACCACTTCATAATATGATCACTGAAAGCTGAAACCCCAAGTTGATTTCTGCATAACCTATTTTGGATTGTCCCTATCACAACTGGAATACCATCTGTATCAATTTATAAAACACTCTCATGGCCATAACAAACATGATTTTAAACCCTGATTCCACTCCACTCCCACTTCCTTCAAAATCACTTCCATTGTACCAAAGGGACTACGTTAACGCAAGAAACCTATGCTGTGAAAAATGAACACAAACCCCCGAAACTACTGTCTCATCTACTTTTATAGGAAAGGAAACAAGACAGCATTATATAATGTTGGGCTATAAATGACATGTAAAGCTTCAGCATCTACAACACGAATGATAATGAAGACAAGCAACTAAATGTGACTCAGGAAGAGGCTACAACAGCACGACGCTTGTGTCCAATAAATGCTTGAAGGAGTTCCTGATATCCACTCCTATAGTGGTCCAGTGAAAAGCAAAGTTGCCGTATTGCCTCCCTCTTTTCCTCTGCTCTGTCCAAAATCTCAGCGTTTTGCCCGGCCACCTTTTTCTCCAGCTCTTCCACTTTCAGTCTCAACTCATTCACTTGATTCAGTTTCATTTCTGATTCTGAACTCAATTCTGCCTGTTGCTCTCGTAACTGGCTTAGCTCTCTTTCCTTATTTTCAATCTGATTATCTCGGAAGCTCACCTCCGCCTCAAGTTTATGGATCGTACCATTGGCCTCATCTTTTTCAGCCATGAGCATGTCATACTTATGTTTATGCCTGTCGAATTCCTTATTCAAAGCTTCTATATCATATTTCTTCTGACCAAGTTCTTCCTTCAAACGAGTGACTTCACCTTCCAATAGCAGCTGCTGTGCAGCATGCAGCTCTTTCAGTTTCAACTTTTCAGCTTCACATTCCTCTAATTTATTTTCTAAAATGTTGCTTCTTGACTCCAACACCTTGACTCTATTGTCCATCTGTAGTTTTTCTTCTGACAAAGTTGCTATATCAGACTGCAGCTGATTTTTCTCTAAAGAGACCTGTTCCAGGGCATTGAGCATTTCAGCCTTCAGCTTTTGCATCTCAAGTTCATATTTAGTTTCATTAGTTTTGTGCCATATAATCCTGTCTTCTAGCTCTTGAATTTGCTTTCTCCCTGAATCAAGCTGGGCTTCTAATGTGGCTATATTTTCCTGTGCCGCTTCAAGCCGACATTGCAAATCTTGAGCAACATCACATGACCTACTAAATAGTTCCTCTTGTAACCTTGTAATCTCATCATTTGATGCTCTGAGCTGTTCTCTAGTAACCTCCAACTCCTCTATCAACTTTGCTATCTTGTTGGAACAGTCTGGAACATGGGTTTCCAAAGCAGCTGTTTGTTTTTGCAACTCCAATACCTGTCCTCTTTCATATTCAAGGTCAGCCTCCCTCATATTCAATTCATTCTGAGCATGATCGAGCTGATCCTTGTGCTTCTCCATCTGACTCTTCAAATTGATAATCTCTTTTTCTGAGATTTGAATTTTCACGTTTGAAATTCTCAACTCCTCTGCATTTTTAATAAATTTTCTAAGTAACTCTTCATAACTTATGTTCTCTATCCCCTGCAATGTGTTATTTGTATCATCTCCCTGGTCCACGTGATTCTGTTGTTCTAGACCATTAAATTCTTCTTTCAGTTTAGTCTCTTTGGGAAGTTCCATGTCGTCAGATTTCACAGGCAAGCCATGGTGATGGATTAGAGATGAATTAAAAGGTTCGGATTCTGAGGATAACGGTGAGGATGATGAGGAAGGGAATCCAGAGCCCTCCTTCTGAGAAGTCACAGAGCTATTGCCTCCAGAGTTTAGAGACAAGTCTATATTGACTGGTTGAAGGCCAGGTGTCTGCAATCCCTGCTTTTGGTATGGAGTATAATATGGAGTCATCACCTGAGTTCCTTGGTCATGAACTGATTCAAAACTGTTAGAGCCTTCCATCTCAAAATCTGATGGTTATATAAGGACCTTGAACTGCAACAAAATTTCGAAAAGAGTGTAAGTTCAGTGACCTTTGTCCTTCAAACAAATTAGGCCTAAAAGAGTTGAGAAGATAATCACAATTCCCAAATCCTAAAGGATTATAATGCCGACTATATCCTTTCATAGAGCCTCGGAGACTTTGGTATATCTATAAGCAACATTATAAAATCCATAAAAAACTGCATCATTCATAAGTCTATGAATAGCATAGCTCACGACAAACTTTATGCAAAGTATGAGACTAACATTCTAGTGATTAGAACAAATGAATTGAAATCATATTAAAAATGATGACGCATTACAAAACTTCTCCATGAGTAGCTATTGCCTTATTTTCTTCCCGTTTTCTCCATAGCAAAAAGCAAAAAGCAAGAACTAATATAAATATATCAAGCTTAAAACAAGTAGCCAACGCTAATCTAGCTGTTTACTGAAAGTTTAAAATCTTAGACGCAACAAAACAGAGCAAAAAACAAACAACCGGAAAATTTAAATTCTTGTGAGCACAATCTTGTGTAACCCCAAAGTACTCCTTCAAAACGAGCAATAACTATGTTCTATGAAGTTATCTCTCTATTCTAGCTCGTATACCTTTCTTAGTTGACTTGAGTGACCTTCATCACAACCATATATAAGCTGATTGTGTACATTAATCCTTATGATCACTATATTTAATTTTATGCTATATATCTTCATTTCACCAAAAAAAAAAAAAAAAACCACACAAATATGCACCGGATTTTCCATTTGTCAGTAGTAAAGTTTGCTCAATAATTTATGCCCGGGGTGCCTACCTTCTCTTGGCAGGGTACTTTCACTTCGTCTTCATCGCTTCATCTTAAACCATGTCAATATAGTATATCATTGTGGCCTATTCACCCCTAAATACACGTTAGACTTTGATGTCCGTTGGTTTAAAATTGAAATGAAGGAATTTAGGACGACCCTTAGACGGCATACAATACTAGGATAATTTATTACCATCAAACAAAACAATCATCGTTAAGGGTTTACGACTAAATCCACCACCAGAGCGAAACAGGAAGCAGTGTTGATTAAAAATCATTCCCTACGATACAGCGACTATGAAACAGATCTACAGTTACTGCGTCTCAAAATACACAACGGAACCATGCAAGAAGGAAAAACTCGCCGGCATAGAAGTCTAAATAATGAAGAAAAGTTCGACGTTGGAGTTATATTAAGGAAAATTCACAAAAACAAAATTATGGAGTGGATTGGAGAACCTGCACTAGCTCAGAGCTTCAACCGCCGATGACAAAGCAGATTCTGAGTATCAATTGAAGCTTGGAGATTGGGGCCCAAAAGAGGGATAAAAACTAAAAAGCGTGATGATTTTCCTGGGGATGAGCTAAAAAGGATCACAAGGAGGAGGGAGAGTGAAGCTGGAATTAAGCAAAAAGCGAAGTGGGAGTGCCTTTAAAAATTAAAACAGAGCCAAAAGGAAAAGGCTGAGTGACACAGACCTTGCCCGCGTTTTCTCCTCTAAACTACTTTATGTCCCCGAAATGCCCCTTCTCTTTTTCTTTATTCCCAAGAAACCCGCCAATTGCCTTCTGCGGACGGTACAGTTAATTACACAGTGCTGGAGGTTTCCGCTCTTCATTATAAGACTTAGTTGACTTTTTTTTTTTTGAAGAGATTAAGGAAACTAATTAAATTACTTTAGATTATTTTAATTTTAATTTTTCTCTTCAAACTAATTAGTTTGACTAATAAACTAATATATAATCTAAGGATACATAACATGTGAAATAATTAAGTAACTTATTAAACTTCCTTAACATTTTCAAAGAAAGTCAACTAGGTCTTATAATTAAGACAGGATGTAGTATCAGTATCATCACGTGCTTCCCATGCAAACTCAAGGTTGACCTTTAATTATAGTCATGAGAAGGTTGGGTTTTAATGGTATATTTTTTCATTATAACTTTTCAAATATATATATATATATAAAATCAAATAAATTTTAAAAACTTAATAAATTGTAGTTACAAATTTTTAACTTTAAACTTGTTTTTTAGGACACAAACTGCAAACTTGTTTTATAATTAAATTAAAGTTTTATTAAATTAAACAATAGCAGCTTAAAAAGTGGATCTTCAATCAATTTTAGAAAGGATCAAAAGATCGCAGATGATTTAGACCCAAGACTCTCCAGTCTCAACTTCTCGCGCGCTATCACGTGCTAACTATAATTCCAACTATTCATTCAGTCAACGACTCATACAAATTCTGGTTTTTCGTATTTATCGATGCAATACAAAAGAAAAGTAACGCCCATGTCAAGGTCTTACGTTACAATATTGTTGTCAATGTGTCATCACGTAAAAATAACTTAAAACTTTATGCATTTTCATAAACATCCCTCCAGTTTCAATATAACTTGTTAATTTAGTAACGTTTTGACTGTGATTTTCATTAAACATTTAATAAAAAATTAATCATTTTACCGTTCACAAATACAGATTATGGAAGGTGTCTACTGTCTAGTAATTGGGGTTCAAGTACCATTAAATTTTCTATATAAAAATAGAATTCAACAGTCAAGGTTTGAATGGCCGTTGAATGCTTTGGAAAATTTGAACTTTTTTGTTTGTTTTTTGTTATCCTTCTGCGATCTGCGTGAAGGGCGATTATGGAATTTCAGGGGTGTTCTCGTAATTCTAACATGACTGAGGAATTAGATTTAAGGAGGTGGGCCAAGGGCCGGCCCAGAGGTATCATTCCCGCTAAAACAAATAAAATTGTGGCGGGAAAGTAAACACGCCGAGCATCGAAGTCGCCATCGTGACTACGAATCATCACTGGCCTGCCGGGCCCATTCCTATTTCATTTTCTTCCAAGAGTTGGTGAGTCTTTATTTCGTCCGGAAAACCCGACGAAATAAATTTCCAAGTTTCTTGTTATATATAATGGCATCATTAGATAATTTATATTACTCCTTCTGGTCTTAATTATAAGACCTAGTTGATTTTTTTAGAGAGATTAAGAAAGCAAAATAAGTTATTTAATCATTTTATATGTTATGTATCATTGGATTATATATTAGTTTATCAGTCAAACTAATTAATTTGAAGAAAAAAATAAAAATAAAAATATTCTAAAATAATTTAATTAGTTTCCTTAATCTCTTCAAAAAAATCAACTATGTCTTATGATTAGGACCGAAAGTAGTATATGTCATGATCTCTTCAAAAAATGTGAACTTCAGCCTCAACATGCAATTCAACACAACACAGTTTTATCGTTTTTTTCTTTGAAAAAGGGTAGAATTGTGCCATATCCTCTGCATAAGGGTCGAATTATATAAAATCTGTTTTTCAGAGGGCCACCCAAAAAGATATAAAATTTTGAAAAACAATAATAAGATCACCCTTCAGCCTAACATTTTTTGTTAGTGTGCAAATGTCCAATTCAACACCTGCGATACTAAATGTAAACATTTCATTCAACAGTAATATAATTTATTCGTTACGTTAAGAGATATAAGTTCGTGGGCCTAACGCAGAGCGAAATTCGGATTAGTCGAAACCGAAGGTTTCGGTGAACCGGGTGGGATACAGAAAAGGGAGAGATATAAGTCCTATCCATTGGATCTAACTTATTTCCTAAAATGGTTAAACTTGAGTTTGTTTACTCAAGCACTTTCTAACGAAGGCCTAACCTGGAGCTAGCCCGTTTAACAACTTATATACATGAACTGATGAACATGAATGATGATTGACTATATTTATACAGAGCAACCATTAAAGGATGTGTATAAATTATTGGGGTCATGGAATAACAGTGTTAGGCACTCGATGGGACAACCGAACATGGCCTCATTGATTCTTGCATCTAAAAATGTACGGTCTTAGTACTACCTCCGATCCTAATTATATGAACAATTTTGTAGTGCAAATTGTACTATAAAAATATTCCTATAATTAGGACCGGAGGAAGTAATACACACACCTTCCCAATATTCCCCCACCAATGGCATTATGGCCACAAGAATAGCATAACATTGTGTGTACCTAGTATGAATGGAGATTAATAGGGAACCAACTTCTCTCCTCTACCTTTACTCTCTCCGCTCCCCTCTTTTTCTTCATAATGATGTTTTGGCGCACAAATAGTGCAGCTGATCCCTTCTTTTTGAAAAAATAATAATAATAATAATAATAATAATAATTAAGGTACTAACGGGTACTAAAAAAAATACTTTAGGATATTGACCAGCAGTGAAAAAAATACTTCATGGTCTTGAAAAAATATTTCGCGGTACTGACTGGTAATAAATGGATATTGAATGGTACTGAAAAAATACTTTAGAATATTGATCAATACTAAAAATATATTTTAAGATATTGACCGGTACTAAGAAAATATTTCATGATCTTAAAAGACTATTTTAGGGTATTGAAAAAAATATTTCAGGGTATTAATTGGTACTCCCTCCGGTCCTAATTATAAGACATAGTTGACATTTTTGGAGAAATTAAGGAAGCTAATTAAATTACTTTAAAGTATTTTTATTTTTTTCTTCAAAGTAATTAGTTTGACTAATAAACTAATATATAATCTAAAGATACACAACATATAAAATAATTAAGTAACTTATTTAGCTTCCTTAATTTCTCCTAACAAAGTCAACTATATCTTATAATTAGGACCGGAGGTAGTACTAAAAAGACACTTCGGGATACTAACTGGTACTGAAAAAAAATACTTGAGAATATTTTTTTAAGATCCTAAAATAATTTTTCAAAATCATGAAGTATGAAGTATTGTATCCTGAAGTATATTTAATACCCATCACTACTTTGATTTTCTTTTTAAAAAAAAGGGGATTAGCTGCACTGTTTCTGCGTCAAAACGGCACGGTTCTGAAGAAAAGGAAGGGAGTGGAGAGTAAGGGCGGAAGAGAGAATAGAACATTCAATCACTTAAACGTCATTCACGCACGCAAGTGTTTTGTTTTTTTTTTCTTCCATTAAGTTTTGGTCCAAGAAAATAAAAATGCTGTACCACCAAAAAACAATGCTTTGGATTTGCAGCAAGCAACGGGGGTGATTGGAAAATGGAATATTAAACAAGTAAAAAAAAAATGATAGGGTGGGTGTGGAAGTGGAAGATCAATTCCTACTAGCAAGCAAATATTGTTTGACTTTTTGGATTTCAATTTGAAAACACTTGAAATATCATTTTCAAGATAATGGAATCTTCTTCCACACACAGCTTCACGCGTCAAATTGGCATAATAAGAATGGCCATTTGAGTGCCCTGGTAGGACACCACCACATGTTATCAGGAAAAGACACGTAGCATGAATATAATAATGATATAAGACTCAGTCCATTCAGTCTCATCTTTCGTTATTGTTTTTCTCTCCATGAATATACGGTCCAAGCAGAAGAGGTTGATTTAGTAAATCACTGCCTAGACTGGCAGTTCATTAATATTGTCATTTTCTCACTGTAAAAAAGTCCGGAATAGTTACAACCAATGTTATATACATGTATAGGTATTATCAGCTCCTTCACACTTCATAGGAATGGGAACAAATTTTTTTTTTTGATAATAAAGGCAAGTCGAAGCTTGAAAATGTGAAATAGGAACTAGATTATAAGACTCTAGCCCCTAATACAACAAGTAGAAAGATACTAAGAGTTACAGGATTGTTTATCCTTCAAAACTCTATCCAGGCAACCTCTGGGGATAGTTGGAATCATAACCATATCGGCACCAATGGCAACACTATGGCCCTCCTTGGCCATGTAATCAACACAAGAGATGTTTTATCTTGGAGTATGATGAAGCTTCACGTTCCAGTCTTGGAACAGAAGGTCTCTAGTCGCCCCAACAATGTCTTTAAGGGAATGATCAGTAGGGCAATCTCTCATAAGGATATTGACGGCATCAAGAGAATCGGAGTATATGGCGATTCTCTGTATTTCAGCTTCAATGACAGAAAGTAGGGCAAGGGGTTTGTAAAAACCCATCAACCAATCCCCTTGAGTATTTCTTAATACTCCCCCACACGCTGCTTGGTGTTGTTGAAGCACCGATCCGTCCACATCAATGCGGACCGTGTTCTCAGGAGGGGGTGTCCAGGATTTCTCCTATATCTTGTCCAGTTGGAAAATCTAGTGGTTTAGCTTTTCATTTGCTCCATTTTCCATGAGAAGGTAGCTGCACCGGTAGCATCTCCCTTGTTTCGTGCTCTCTCCCGAAATAGAAATTTACATCCGGTTGCCCAAAGAATCCAACACCCCAAGCTAAAGATTCTTGTCCATGAGAAGTTCAAATCTCCCTTTGCCGGCTTGTGCCTAATATTCCGATTAAGCCAAACCGCAAGCTGCCAGAGAAAAACTGAGAGAAATAGTTAGGTTTTAAAATCAATTTCCACAAATTTCTAGCACGCTCACAATCTCGAATTATGTTAATCACATTTTCCTCACTATTGCATTGAAAAAGGCAACCATTATCGTTGGTAAGGCCCCTCCTAGCCTGAAGAGAGTTGGTGACAAGTCTCTCGTGACCAACTAGCCACATAAAATATTTAACTTTTTCAGGAAGTTGCCATTTTCACATATGAGCCCAGAAGTTATTAGTACTTGCTTCTTCACTGTCAGAGAGATACTGGTAGGCTGATTTTACAGAGAAACTCTCATCCTTTGCTGCTCTCCAAGTAAAACAATCCGGGGAATTGTTGCAGGGTGGACTCAATTGTAAAATGATGTTTATAATATCCGGAGGTAGAACTCCAAGCCATCTGTGATAGTCCCACTGTCCATTTGACAGAAGATGATCCCTAACCGTCTCATCTTTGTTGACAGATGAGGGAAACTGAATAAAGGATAAGATAGGTTGATCAAGAGGAAGCCAGAGGTCAGTCCAAAACTTGGTACCCGCCCCGTTATTGACCTTTTTACCAACACCATTGAGAAAATCATCCCAAACTTCAACAATCACTTTCCATGCAGATGAGGAGTTTCTCTTTCTGGAGATATTAGGAAGGTACATGTTACCACAATTATATTTGGACCGCAAACATTGAACCTAGAGGGCATCTTTCTTTGTTAAGAGACTCCAGCATAGTTTCATAATAAATGCTTTGTTCTGGTGACGAAGATTTTTGAAACCCAGACCCCCTTGTTTCTTAGCTTGCGTAATTTTTTCCCAAGCAATAAGATGCATTTTCCTCACGCCTTCTTCCTAAGACCATAGGAATTTCCTGGAAATTCTCTCAAATTCTCTAATTGTACATATTGGAAGGAGAGTTGATTGCATGCAGTGGCTAGGCAAGGAAGATAGTACAGACTTGATAAGAATTGAACGTCCTGCAATAGTCAAAAATTTGCTATTCCACGATGACAACTTTTTCCTGGCTCTTTGCACAATAGGGTTATAGGTGGCATGACTGCATGAGAAACTTTATTATGAATGATCGGAACCCCCAAATATTTGCCTAAGTCAGCAGTAATCCCAATCCCAAGGAGTTGACTCAACTCGAGAGCTTTGTTGAAGTTAACTTTTTTAGAGCAGAACATTCGAGATTTGTCAAGGTTGATTCTATGCCCCAAGACTTCACAGAAACTTTGTATTACTTTCCGAACTTCAATCCTTTGATTACTAGAAGCTTCTGTGAAAAAAATGAGGTCATCAGCAAAGAACATGTGAGAGATGTGGGGGCTACCTCACTTGAAAAGAAAGGGTTTCCACCGACGCTCTTCACATTCAGCTTTAATTAAATGGCTCAGGCTATCCATTCAAAGAACAAATATATGTGGGCTCAAGGGATCGCCTTGTCTAACTCCTCTAGATGGGGTAAAGCTCGAGCTTTCATCACCATTCTAGAGAATAAACATAGAGGTAGTAGAAATACATGCCATAATGAGATTAATGAGGTTGTTCTCCAAATTAAGACATTTTAGGGTATTTTTGATAAACCCCCAATCTAACCTGTTGAAAGCTTTCTCCATATCAATTTTGATTGCTACAAAACCTTTCTTCCTCCCGTTCATTCTCATGGAGTAGATAATTTCTTGAGCAATCAGAATATTATCACAGTTAGATCTATTAGCAAAAAAACTACACTGCTCTTGACTAACAAGATGGGGCATGATCCCTTTTAACTTATTAGCTAGGAGCTTAGTAATAATTTTAAAGTTCACGTTGCAATGGGAGATAGAACGAAATTCCTTCAACGTAGCTGATTATCAACATTGGGAATAAGAACAACTTTGGATTGATTTATGCTACACAACTTTAAGGGATTGTTGAAGCATTCTTCAATGAAATCACATATTTTATCACCTATAACAGACCACTAAGATTGGATAAAGTGAGCCTAAATGCCATCAGGACCCGGAGCTTTGAAAGCTCCTATGGCAAATGAAATGTCTGTATAGCCACCTCTTAACATATTCTAAAATCATGAGGGATAATAAGCCACAAAATGAACAATTTTGAGAGAACCCGCTTAGTAGTTGAATTCTTTATTTAAATTTAGTTAATGAAGTTCCATCAGTTGATAATATATATATATATATATATATATATATATATATATATATCTTATAATTTATATTTAATATTGATTATTTTAACTGATTAAAAACAATGCTAAAAACTGATAATAAGAAGCCATAAACCCATTAATATCGGTAATAGAAAGGGCAGTTTTTGAAATATTCAACTTTTATCAATAACTTTAAATAAAAGCACAATATTTGGATTAATTGACTTTTGCTTTTGGGGCTTATATATAATGGCAAGTTGATGTTGACAGCTACATGATCGTGAGGGCATATATCTCCAGCCCATTCACATGGCCAGGTGACCTTCATATTCTTTTCTCTCTTTCTGTCTCTCACCACTTTTCCATCGGCTCTCCTGCACAGTAAATAGATTAGATTACTCACAATTACTCAAACATGAACCTCCATTTTAGCTCTTAATTCATTTATCTCCTGTTAAAACAAAAAGGCTCATAACTTTCTCCATTTATTAATAAACATTATTCATGAACATTCGGAAACTTTCTTCATGGAATCCCTCAGCATAGAAAGAGGGAACCAGAGTTCTCTTCTGCATATTTTGTGTATTGACCAATAAGATCACCCATTATGTATTATATATTGACACTAAAGCCGTAACTTTCCAGGATAAGATAGTTTTCTTTGGTTTTGATTTGTTAATTCTTTGTTCCTAATTCCTGTTACGGTATCTATATTAGCTTACTTGGTCATACACACGGCATTGTAAGCCGGACATGGAAGTTGAAGGCCGCAATCAGTTAATAAAATAGAATCCAAATAAAAATAATCAATAAATTACGAAGAAAATGAAGATATTGTCGGCCAGCATGATATTATTTAGGGTCACATTCCCGACCAGTTTCATTTTCAGATCCAGTTAATTGTTGGGCAACAAAAGAAATACAGAAATTCTTGCCATGCTGATCAAGGACAACACTCCATTTCCAAAGCTATATCTTCTTACTGCACGAATGTCAAATTATACATGAGCACATATTGTGATTTGCTTATGAGTGTTCCACACGAATTCAACAAGCTATAGTAGAAGTACAAAGCAATTTGGAGCCTTCTGAACCACTTCATAAAAGTCCAATCCTCCACCGATCAGTGCATCATACGCTAGTGATATGCCACGCTTAGTTATCATCCATAGACGTCTGCTTTGAATATTTTTTATATTTTCAAAGATATCGAAATTGAAATGACCTCATCAACTAATGAATATTCAAATTAAAATGATTAACAAAGAAAGTAAAAAGGCTGTCATCATGACCCCATAAGGCTGTTCCCACCCCTATATATGCCACGCACAAGCTTAGCCCACCATCAAAACAAAAGAGAGAAAGTACAAGTTATTGAAGGCAGAGAAAGTCATGGCTGTAAGAGATGATGGGGCTGACCTGAGAGGAGCTATCCCCTTGAAGCAGCACTTTGTGCTGGTACATGGCATAGGAGGAGGAAGCTGGTGCTGGTACAAAATCCGGTGCCTAATGGAGAACTCCGGCTACAAGGTCTCGTGTGTAGACCTCAAAAGTTCTGGGATTGATCGATCCGATGCTGATTCTGTTCTCTTTTTTGATGATTACAACAAACCTCTTATGGATTTCATGTCTGCTCTGGCTGAAAATGAACAGGTTTTCCCTTGTCTGTTGTCTCCCATATCCCACCTCTCTATCTGTCTCTTTCATGTTTAATGAGAATAAACATGCAAGACAAAATACTTCAGTGTAATCTATAGGTGCTTACTATCAGATTCTCCAATGAAAACATGACAAGTTGAGTTTCATCGAGAATTTCATAACAAATACAAAGGAACTTTATCTAAATCTCATCCATATGTAAACTATAGAGGCTAAGTTTCACTTTTGACACCATATTGGAACAAATACAGGTGATACTTGTAGGACATAGCGCAGGAGGGTTGAGTATTACACAAGCCAGTCACAAGTTTCCAAAGAAGATCCGTTTGGCAGTCTATGTTGCAGCAACCATGCTCAAGTTGGGAGTCAGGACAGATGAAGATCTCAAAGACGTGAGTAATTTTCATTAAATCTGTTGTCACTTTGGCTTCGACTTTGATTGTCTCCTTATAAATTACTACGTCCAGTCCTAATTATAGGACCAAGTTTATAGTGCAATTTGCACCTTGGTGTAGGACCAGAGGAAGTATTTTATTAAGGATTGAATTCAATATGTCATGCACAGCTTCATTTTAGGCTTAACAAGAATAAATATTAGCACACAGGGTGAGTGGGTAATAGAATTGCCAAGTTTACAGTGAGTGACCATAAACTTACTTGGGGGTAACTGGTGAGTGTATAATATAGTAATGTAAATTGTCTTAGTTTTCGAGGAATCCAGCAAGGATGAGTTGATAGCTTGTTACAATAATTGGTTTATCACTGTCTTCACCAACAAATTGGTTCGTGAAATTCTAAGGCTCACCACAATTATGCATTCACCTACTCCCTTACATGTTTTGTGAGAATTGTTCGATACACAAACAAATTAGCAGCTGTTCAGCAATGGAGGAAATTAGAGCAGAAAAGGAAAATTTAAAAAACCAGAGAGAAACAATAGGGATGTCTCTTTTCTCTGTTTTTTTGACAATTCTTATTTTTTAGCTGTTCACTTTGTATATTTGGCAAAAAAAAAAAAAAAAAACCCAAACAGAGAAAAACAAGTGCAAAACTTTCTACCCGTTTTCCTAAGAGGCAGGAATGCGTACGAGCAAATCTACTTCACCTCACTCATAATCATAATGGCCTCTTTCAACTTAATAAATTTTCCTCCGAAGCATTCCTATCAATTAGTTTATGCCATTGAACCCCACTGGACCACAACACAGCAATCTTCGTATATTAATCATGACAAACATCTTCCATATCCATGTTGTCTCGTTTGGTTACAAGAGTGTCAAATCTCTTGCCTTTTCCCTTCCTTTTAACTTGAACGGGTGTCATCCGACAGCCCTGTTTCCATAATTTTACCTTTTTTACTCTGCCACTATTAGGTAATAGTAAATTATAACTCTGTCCAATCATCAATGTATCTCCAATGATTGAACAAGAACGACTAATTAGTCAACCTAATGGCTTGCTTTCTATGTTAGGCGCGCTGCTAACTTTTTATGCCTTAATGATAATGAAAAAGAGTTTGTGATCTGTGTGAAACAGGGGGTGCCAGACTTATCTGAGTTTGGGGATGTATACGAGTTTGGATTTGGACAGGGACAGGATAAGCCTCCAACCAGCGCTTTGGTCAAGAAAGAATTTCAACGCAAAATCATCTACCCTTTGAGCCCTTATGAGGTATTGTAATAGTTCTCCTTGGAAAAGGTCGAAGAAATAAAGAATTAAGAAATGGATGACAACTCCATAAAACTGGCCGTAGGGACAACTATCATCCACATGACAAATGCCTCAATTTCAACGTTTGCTTTTTGGCCACGAGTAGGACCATTTTTAGCAAGCAGCCAAGCCAACTATATGTTGGTCTAGGTAAAAAGAAGAGGAGGCTGCATTTTATGATTGAAAAAGAAAAGCCAACAAAAAGCTAGGAGAACAAGTGGGCTAGGTTTCAAATTTTTTAATGCATAGTGATTAACTTAACTTTTTTTTCTTCATAGAGACGTAGTTTGCCAACAAAAAGAATAAAAAAGCCAGAATTTAACCGAAAAAGCAAGCAAGGGTAGCAAATAATCCAGGAAGTCTTGGTAATTTAATAATTTACAGAAGCGGAAAAGCTAGAAGAACAAGTGGAGATAGATCTGACCTAACCAGTGCAGAGAAATGTTGGTTGGGGCGCAGGATTCGACGTTGGCGGCGATGCTGTTGAGGCCAGGGCCAATTCAGGCATTGACGAGCGCGCGATTCACGGAGGAGGGTGAAGTGGAGAAGGTACCGCGAGTGTTCATAAAGACAATGCAAGATAAGGTGGTGAAGCCAGAGCAACAGGACGCCATGATCAAGAGGTGGCCGCCGTCTACTGTTTACAAACTGGACACTGACCATAGCCCCTTCTTCTCCGCTCCTTTCCTCCTTTCTGGCATCCTTGTTGAAGCTGCTGTGCTTGACGGAGCACATTCCTGCACCTAGCTGAATTTTTTTTTTTAAAAAAAATCTTCTTTTAAGCATATTTATTTTGTATCTACTCCCTCTCCCTCTAATCTTTATTATAAGGCGCCAACTAGTACTGATACTTGATCATTTTTATAAAGCACTTCCTTGTTTTCAAAGCACATTAATTATTTTTTTTGATGTATGCCCATAATTATTAAGGATAGTTGGTGAGAGTAATAAGTAATATAATATTTGAGTTTAATGCAATTAGTAGGGGTAATATTGAAAGTTACTTAAATTGTAGGACAACTTTATTAACTTTAACTGATTCGTGAGAATTGTTAGTTGGTGTTTATAATAATGACCAGAATGAGTAGTTTAAGCATTTTGTTATGTACGTCTAATAAAATTTGAACACCATTTTCGGAGTTACATTAATGTCATTAGTGCAAATTGGCATTCATTATTAACCTAACCAATAAAAAAATATACACACCATTTGTAAGATTATGATGAAGATAGAAAACTCCATGGTTGAGGGGCTCTTCCTTATGTTAGAGGTTGGAGATTATCTCCCAGCTAAATTATGGGGTTGATTGATAGACCCAAGTGAGCCTGGGATAGGAGTGTTTGAAATTTAAGACTAAGGAGTGATATTCTTCTAACATCATTCACCTCATCTTTAATGAGGCATCCAAATCTCATGTAAATTGTTGAGTGATTCATAGATCAAAAGTACTATAATTCAACGAAGCTGAAAAATCAAGTTTCAAGTTATGAGAAGGGACGATAACTTTGTGGCTCTTGTGAAAAGGGCACTGAATGAAGAAGGCATTAGTACGCAAATATCAAGTCCAAATGTTTGGTGGAAATGCTGGTTGCTGATGTGCCTACTTAGTCTATAATTTGTTGTTTTTCTTTCCTATGTACATAAAAAAATGATTAAGATATTACTTAATTATATACTACCTCATATCGAAACACTTTTATTGTACAAACTGTACTACAGAAACGTTTTTATAGTGTTTTCAACTCTTTTGAAGGATACAATTAAGGGAGATTTATTTTTATTTTACTTTACGTAACGCAAAAGATATACAATTGCGTACGTTGTGTTCCCTTTAGGTTTGGGTTATTGCCATGGCAGTGACCCCAACTCCATCCAAACACAGCCAAATTTTTATTATTATTTTTCAAATACATTGGAAGGGTTGATCGGCGGAAGCAGATTATCTCAGTATCCTTCCCTCCGTATCTTTTAATCTGGGCCATTCAAAAATAAATCTAACGTCCAGAGAGAGAGTTTTAAAATTTTTATATTTACCGCATGTGGTGTTTTTACCGCATTCGGTTTTTTGACATTAATGATTCTGGACCCTTAGATCAACTTTTGAACAGCCCAGATGCAAAGATACTAAGGATACTGAGAGAAGCGATTCTGAGACAATCCGGATCCGTTGATCGGCTTCTAAGACTCAATAAATAAGGGAACTGGATTTCCTCAGAAACAGACCCTCAGAATCGCTCAGTATCCCATCACCACCGTCCGTTGGAAAGAGAAAAAATACCGCGCGCGGTTTTTTTAAAAATAGATCTACATCATTGGATCAATTTTTAGACAGATAAGATTGAAAGATACTGGGAGATACTGAGAGTCCTGCTGCTTCTGAGAGAATCTAGATCCATAAATAAGAATGGGTACATGTCTTCGAATCAGAATACGTTACGTAATCGCGTAAGAGCTAATCATTCCATCATACAAGTTATTCTGGATTGGCGCGCACCACATATGCCGCGAAAAGCAACCGTTATTTTATTTTTTGAAAAAAATATATTCTCCTATATAAAGGCTGCGCGTAACCGTTTTGATTTCCAGATGCTCCCGACCTTCCTCCCTCTCGCCTTTCCTGCGTTCTCCTCAACGTGAGTAATTTACCCCATTTTCAAAGATTTCTTTCGTTTTTCCTTTTTCTGCTTCTTGGTCTCAAATCGTTTCTATTCCTCGTTTGATTTCTTTTGTTTTTCTTTTTAGGATCTGAGCCTGCCTGTCTTGTATTATATATTCATCATTCAGACTTGTATGTAATTAATTCCTGTTGGAATGAATAACTATATTATATGGGACTTGTTCTTTGTTAAATCTTTTGCTTGACTTTGGTCCCCCCCCACCAAAAAAAAAAAAAAACTATCGCTTGACCATCTTATGCTTGTTTATTATCTATGATCTTCAGGTGCTCGATTATGATTGCTAGTGTTTGTTAAGATAGGATGGTGCCAGCTTTTTTACTATCACATACCTTCAAGATAATATTTTTTTTATTCTTTTAGTAGTTTATTATCTGAGCTCGAGTTTTTGTTGAAAGAATGAGGTTTTATTACGATACCAATGGTTTCTTTCATGAGAAAACATGCTATCCATTTGTATTCCCCCACTCTTTTAGTATTTTTCATTTTTCTTCAGCTTGGATTTACATTCATTGGGTATATCCGAACCTTTTGGTTTCCACTTTTCTATGTCATACAGATTGGAAATAACGACTCTCTTGTCTTGAATCACAGCACTGGAAAGCTGATGTTGATGTATTCAACAAGCACTGCTACATCCACCGTTTCCTTTAAACAGGGAAACAAAATCAGCTTCTTTTTTCTGGATTTTGGTTTACTTGCTACCAAGTGTTCGAGGAGCCCCTGAACAATAAGCCAACTTTCAATCTTTCAAAGGCAATATTAGTTTTCCATCTCTTCCACCTGTGTTCTTCAATCTTCTGGAAAGACACATCTATGTATAGCACTGTGGAGTTTTAACAGCCATTTATTCAGCTGTCCTAATCTCATCGAAGAATCATGGTTTCCTCGCAATTATCTGCCTTTAATGAGACTTGTTTGCAGAAGCCTTCCCTGAAGCAATTGCTTATTCCAAGTGAATCAACTGACGTTTTGCCTTATGGTTATGACGAGGTCGGTTTTTCTGATGTCTTTGGTCCGTCAAAAGAACTCAATTGTGAGAAAGCTAGAAACTTGGTGGCTGCACCAAATCCAGATGAAAATATACACAACAATCCTACTGTCATTCACAGCCGATCCCATTCTTTTGTGGGGCCCACATCCTGTATTAGTCAATCTTTGAACCTTACCAAAATCAGCTTACTTGATGAGAAGGAGGATGCACTGGAACTGGCGGAGGAGGCCTGTAGAGAAACACACAAAGAATTTAAGGAAGAGAAGCCTAGCAAACAATATAATGATACCAATTTGAAACATAGAAGTGTTGGACTTGAAGATTTTGAAGTCCTGAAAGTTGTTGGGCAAGGTGCATTTGGGAAGGTGTACCAGGTGAGGAGGGGAGGGGCATCTGGTATTTATGCAATGAAGGTAATGCGAAAGGACAAGATCATGCAAAAAAATCACGCTGAATATGTGAAATCTGAGAGGGATATATTAACAAAAGTTTATCACCCTTTCATTGTGCGACTTAGATACTCATTCCAGGTAACAATACATTGGCTATATATTACCTATCAATCCAAATATTTATATACAAGTGTGGGACAAAAGCATTGCACCATCACATTTGCAGAATTGTAACCTTTCTTTTTTAAGTCTTGTAGACAAAGTATAGATTATACCTTGTACTTGATTTCGTCAATGGCGGTCACCTTTTCTTTCAGCTTTATCGCCAAGGCTTATTCAGGTGTGTTAGTATAGCAACTTTTTGAACTAATGTCTAAAATCTAGTACATAGCTTTTCTACATATTTCACTTCTTTCAGGGAGGACTTGGCTCGCTTTTATGCTGCAGAGATTGTTTCAGCTGTCTCTCATCTTCATGCAAATGGCATAACGCACAGGGATCTTAAACCTGAAAATATTCTTCTGGACGCACATGGCCATGTATGATCACATAAATTTCTCTTTGCATTTGGCTCGCTTGTGCAGTTTTGCTTTTTGCCTTTTGCTTCTAAAGTACTTAAACCTGAAAATATTATTCAATTGTTGCGCACCAGGTAGTTTTGACGGATTTTGGCCTAGCTAGGCAATTCTGTGAGAATGCAAGGTCAAATTCTTTGTGTGGAACTTTAGAATATATGGCCCCCGAAATTATTTTGGGGAAAGGACATGATAAGGGAGCTGATTGGTGGAGCTTTGGAATTCTAATTTTTGAAATGCTGACTGGGAAGGTTAGTTTCTCTGTATTGTGTTTTACATCTTTTACCCTCATAGGCTGGTGGTATTGCAGTATTGTCCCCTTTTCCATTTGACATATGCTAGTAGCTATATAGGTGCCTGCATTATGATACCTAATTTGTTTGTTTCAGTGGTTTGGTTATGAAAGCTAGTTTTGCTTTTAATTTTTGTAACCTCATTTCCTTAAACTTCACTTCCTTGTTTCTCTAATTACAGCCTCCCTTTACCGGTGGAAATAGACAGAAGATCCAGCAAAAGATAACAAGGGACAAGGTCAAGCTCCCGTCGTTTTTGTCTAGTGAGGCCCATTCACTGTTAAAAGGGGTAATTCACCTCCTCCAATAAAAAACACTCAGGTTTGTTAAATTAAAAGATAAATGGAATGAATGATAGAGTTTCTTCTTCAGTTGTTGCAGAAAGAAGCCAGCAAACGCCTGGGCAATGGGCCAAGTGGTAGTGAGATGATTAAGAGCCACAAGTGGTTTAAGTCGATTAATTGGAAGAAATTAGAAGCTCGTGAAATTAGGCCTAGCTTTGTCCCAGAAGTTGCTGGGAATCATTGTGTTGCTAACTTCGATGATCGGTGGACTAATATGCCTTTGCTGGATTCTCCTGTTGTCACTCCCAAATTCAATGACAACCCCTTCAACGGGTTCGATTGGGTATTCTAGCTCCTTTTCTGGACAAAAATGTCTTATTGTTACTTCAAGGCACAATAGATTTTGAGTTTTGAGATATTTGATGTTTACAACCTACCAGCACTGTGGTGGGTATTGGTTACTCTTGTACAATGAATTAGTATTTTAGATTTGTTTTTCCGTCAGCTTGTGAGAAGCTCTCTCCTCCTCTCTGGGTGGGGGAAGGGTTGTTCTTGGATGATCATATTCTATGTTTACGAACAGTATGTAGAGTAATAAGGAACCAATTAAAATTTAAATACAGAAATTAACACAGAAAAGCTTATGGTGAAAGCTTTCAAAGACAAACATTATTAAATTTATTCTTCCATTAGAGCAAGAAAGGAAGAACTTTATACAACACACAACATATATAGAAGTACTTACTATATTACAAGAACAAGTATGATTTTATTTGGTTCTTCCTGAAAAGCTATAGCACATAGGAAGATCTTTATTTGATAGGCATAGCTCGAATTGTCAAGATTAACTGCAACAAGTGCCGTTTTTCTTGGTTCTTCCTCTTATTCTATTGACGATGGTTCTCATGACTGGTACTCTATGTTGAGGAATCAAACACTTGTGGTTTCAAATGGAGGTTTATCAACACCATTGCTTCTTGCTTCCCCTTCATTCTCTGCTTTCTCATGTGCATCATTTACAGAATGACTTCCCTCTTGTTCCTTATCTTCTGATATATCTTCCAGCGATCGGCCTGTTGTTT
The DNA here is from genome assembly GCA_025563575.1 of Acacia pycnantha. Classification (NCBI taxonomy): domain Eukaryota; kingdom Viridiplantae; phylum Streptophyta; class Magnoliopsida; order Fabales; family Fabaceae; genus Acacia; species Acacia pycnantha. The sequence goes on from JAMWYP010000083.1 coordinate 1,391,916, forward strand.
CTGGAATCAAGAAGGTGCAAAAGAATCCTGCCATGCTGACAACCGAAAGTGCCATAATTGCCCTCCGAGTAGTTCTTGCTGAGTTATCACTTGTGTAGCTCTGCACCACAAAGGCACCAATAATCGCGCCTGCTTTTCCTGCAGCTGCTGATATTCCATGGCACGTTGAACGGAACCGAGCTGGGAATAACTCTGCAGGCACTATAAATGTCGTGCTATTGGGGCCAAAGTTAGCGAAGAAGAGGGTCAGTCCAAAAAGTAGAGCAAACATCTTGGGATTGCCATTACAATCTTGTTGACAATCATCATATCCCCCCCTGATTTTTTCGTAATTATATCCAAGGATCATCATGAAAATAGACATCAGTAGGAAGCCTCCGAGCTGGATTATGTTCCTTCCAATTTTGTCAATAAAAAACACTGTGAACCAGTATCCAGGAACTGTGGCAAACAAGGCCACCACAAACATGGCTCTGGAGATTTGAAACACCTCTTCTATGGCATTCATGGTTGATACCTTGTGTACGAGCCCACTGGTTGATAATAAATCTTTCTGTGCCAGTTGAAGACTATAGAACGCAATATCCAGCAAGAACCATGTGCTAGTAGTCCCAAGAAGGTGATGTCCATGTCTCTCAAGAAACTTTGAGGAAAGGAATCCATAAGAGGAAGTTGGGTTTACAGCAGACCTGAAACTTGAAGCTTCGACAGCTATGTCCTTTTGAAGAACTATGGCCATATCCCAAGCAGCCTTCCTGTGATCACCTTCCACCAGTGCAGTGTACCTAGCAGTCTCGGGCATTTTGAGTCTCCAGTAAAAGGTTAGAGCTGCCGGGATCGCCCCGAACATGAGCACGATTCGCCAAACAAGATCGCCCTCCGGTTGAGTAGACATTATGGGATCTTCTTCAAAATTAGCAGCAGGGTAGGCTGCTAAGAACAATTTAGACACAACCATGGCCACAACTCCAGCAACCAATATTCCCACCCCTTGCATTGCAAAAACAGCAGCAACAAACCCACCTCGAGTTTTCTGATTGGCATATTCAGACATTATAACCGCCGATAAAGGGTAGTCTCCTCCAATTCCGAATCCCAACCAAAACCGAAAGAAACAAAGAGTAGTGATCACACTTTTTGAAGTGGATCCAAAGGAAAGCCCTGAGCACAAGGCACATCCTACCATAGTGACGAGAGTGATCCCATACACTTTTTTTCGGCCAAGCTTGTCGCCTAACCAGCCAAAGAAGAGCTGACCTGCTAGGGTCCCGCATAAGGCGGCCCCAGTTATGGCGTTGTTTACTTGCTGAGGAAGCTTTCCTGGGATTTGAGCCGAGGGGTCGAAGTAATAGAGGCGGCCTATGAGTTTGGTCACAGCAGTGATGCAAAAGAGATCATATGCATCAGTGAAGAATCCCATCCCAGCTATGACAATTGCCATGAAGTGGTAGTTCTGTGTCTTGGCATTGTCAAGGGCAGAGAACACGCCTTGGCCCGTGCCCATTGTGTGGGGGGAAGTGTGTGTAAATTGAAACAGTGGGAATGTGTTGAGTTTATATAAGAAAGGATCTGAGACATTGTAAGCACTGTTTCTTAGGAAAAGCAGAAAGAGGCATTGAAGCTACGGTTTTTGCGATGATAACTCGACTGTTCCTAGGAGAGGTCTTTGATACATGGGAGGACATGTATCGTTTAAAAGCATAAAAATTGCGGTGAATGAAGGCAAATTATGTTAAGTGAACTTGGTCCAGCGTGCTGGATGGGAAATTGACCAAAATAATTTTTTTAAAAAAATTATTACCTAATTATAATTAAAGCACATTCCAAACATTTTATCAAAGTAATGCAGTTGGTAGCGCAAGAAAAAGTCACGCCACTAGTAGTGTAAAAAAGGTTTACGCCACTTAGTGGCGTGAGAATTTTTCACGCCACTAAGTGGCGTGGAATGTATTAATGGAATCAAACCCACTGGTCTGATTCCTTATATAATAAAAAAAAATTATAATAATATATAATAATAATAATGGGAAAATTATGTTAAAGGACTTAGGATAAATAATATTTATTAAGAAGGACCATAAAAATAGTAATTATTTTGAAGGACCAGAAATTAAAATATTAAAATAGAAAGACTAAATTGTCCTTGTGTTATCTTCAGATCCTCTTGTATTCTCTCTCCTCATATGAAGCAAATCTCACTATGCGATTAAACTAATCATCACTATGGTGGGAATATCTTAGCTTAGCAGCCCTTTGCTCATTGTTAAAGCATCGAAGGAGAATACGAGGGTCTATAATTATTCGCCATCAATCTCAAGGTCGTAACTCAATAGTTGCTTTGAGCTTGTTTCTTAGTGCCAAATCCTACAAGTTTTCTTCTCTTCGGCTATGGTTTAATCGGCGGTAATGTTTTGGGGTTCTTGGAACTATTTTCAAAATACATTGTTGTTGTCAATGAATTGAACCTTTACTATTATTTTTCGTTTTTCTACATCGTGTTCAATGTATAATTAAGCTTTTTCATTGAAACATTGTGTTCTATTCAGCTTCATCCTGATAGTAAACGAAGGGCTATGGTAGAAAATATAGTTAAATGATTTCTCTTTATATAAATTAAAGATAGCAGTAACAAAGCGAAGTAAAAGACTTCCAATAAAATAGATGGAAATCGGTAAGGTAGGTTTGGAATCGAAAGAAGACGCGAATCTGCTTCATATGAGAAGAGAAAATATAAGAGGACTGGGAGATAACACAAGGGCAATTTAGTCTTTTTATTTTAATATTTTAATTTCTGGTCCTTCAAAATAATTACTATTTTTATGGTCTTTCTTAATAAATATTATTTATCCTAGGTCCTTTAATATAATTTTCCCAATAATAAATGATAAATAAGTGGAATAATTTAAAGCTCTACTTTATTTAATTTGAAGTCAAAAGAAAGAAAGTATGGAGCTGAAATAACTCATTAAGAACGCCTATTAAAAGATTACACGGTACAATTTGGTTATAACAACAGATCCTAATACAGGGGGATTTATATATTTGTCATACACCAAATATTTGTATAACAACAGTATTGATTTTGGGATCTGTATAAAAAAGATATAGATCCCAAAATCAATATTGTTGTTATACAAATATTTGGTGTATGACAAATATATAGATCCCCCTGTATTGGGATATGTTGTTATAACCAAATTGTACCGTGTAATCTTTTAATAGACGTTCTTAATGAGTTATTTCAGCTCCATGTTTTCTTTCTTTTGACTTTAAATTAAATAAAGTAGAGCTTTAAATTATTTTACTTATTTATCATTTATTATTATTATTATTATTATATATATATATATATATATATTTTTTTTTTTTTTTATATACGGAATCAGACCCAAACCAGCGGGTCTGATTCCATTAATTCATTCCACGCCACTAAGTGGCGTGAATATTTTTCACGCCACCTAGTGGCGTGAAAAAAGTTCACGCCACTGACACAAACTGTCACATTTTATGTCAGTGGCGTGAACCTTTTTTACTCCACTAGTAGCGTGACTTTTCCTTGCGCCACCAACTGCATTACTTTGGTAAAATGTTTCTAATATGATTTAATTAGGTAATTTTTAAAAAAAAAATTATTTTGGTCAATTTCCCGTGCTGGTTACATGCATGGCTGCTCGGTATATCTTGGAAGAGTAGAGGAAAGGAATCAAAGACAAATATGGGAATAAATCTCATTGCGTACTAATATCCTTAAAAAAATGTTCTTGTTGGTTAATACCTAGTTTACTGGAGGTCTGGAACGGGACAAGTTAACTTGGCCCAATATTTATCGTGCATGACACGGCCAGACCTTTGAATAATAGTGTACCCACAATGTAGGTACAAAGAGGGACATATACAGATATTCTCTTTGTTCAATTAATAATTATATTCAGTCCTTTTTATAAGATACTTATTTATAAAGAGTATTAATTTTTTTTCATATATACTCATAATTAATAAGGATAGTGGGTAAGATTAATAATTAATATAAAATTAGAGTTAATTTAGTGCACTTTAGTAGGGATGATATAGGAAATTACTTAAATTGTAGGATAACTTTATTGACTTCAACTGTTTTTATTGATTTGTAAGAATTATTAGTTGGTGGTTTATAATAAGGACCAGAGTGTATATGTCTGTATGCGTGTCAGCGCGTTTGTAATGCTAATTATCCTCCCTGCGCATAGTTCCTATCCCCAACTTGCCTTGGTCATATGTTGTTGTTCACGAAAATTTGAGTTTCTATGGCGTTCCGTGTGATTCATTCATCAATTTTCGTCATTATCAAAGATTAATACATCTATATCAAAGTCTTGATCTTATAAAATCTTGCTATGCCTAAAACATCGTGTTTATAAATGTATGCTGATGTATAAAATAGGCCACAAAAACAAGAAAAAGGCACTGATTAAAATTACAAAACGATCTAAATAATTAGATATTGATTTGTCTATCTGCCTTTTTCACGTTCTCCATATAAAAGATAAAGCAGCTCCATCTCTGAGAACTCCAAATCTAATTAATTGGTATTTCCAATCCTATAATGGAACTGACACAAATAGAACGTTGCAGCTGGCCAGCCAAGTCTTAAGTTCCTCTGCCTGCTGAATTATGTTGGCTTCCCTAGATACAACTCAGTAACATGTCATGCAATTAATAATTCCTATAACCTTGTTCAACATTCCATGTTAACGTCTGGCTCTGTTGATGGGGTCAGTGACGAGACTTTGGTTATTAAATCATTAATATAGCAGCAGTCTTCCCCTGAAGCTCTGCCCTTTGGCCCCGACCAGCTTACCTACTTATCTTCTATCTTTGAGAAAATAAATAGTAACAAATGTATATTTTAGATGAGTGAACCACATTTATGTCCAGAAACCATTATATAGTTAATTGCATTTGGAACTCAAATTAGCATCGTAGATGAAAATTGGTTTTGGCATAACTCATAAGTGAGCTTTTATAATTTACAACTGCGTTCTTCATAATTACAGTAGTGGTACATTAAATAGCTACGCAACTCACCAAGGAAAGAGATGGTATATTCTTTTGGGGTCAAAATTTACAATTTTGAGGCTAATGGATATTCCCGCCGGTCTATAATACAGGATACTTTCTACATCACGCATTCACACATATCAAATAAATTCAAATTTTTTTTCTGTGATAAAATTCATTTTTTTAATCTATGAAAATTTGACTTTGTTTTTTTTTCTTTCTTGTTCCCCATCCACAACTAACATCCTCAATTTTTCATGCATATACTTGAAAAAAATTAAAAGATATTTCTCAAATCTACCACCAGCATAAAAAAGGAAGATTTACAATTTCGTTAATATAACCATTTCATTGTGCCTCTAAAAAACTGTTGCAAAAGAGAATAAACTTTGATGTGTTTGGATAAGTTTTGGAATAAATCAGATCAGATTTGGGCAAACAAAAAGGTAACTCGATGTCGAAGGATTGCAATTGGCTTGGGATTTGGGCTACAAGAAAGACATCCTAGAATCTGATGCTGATAATGTTATTAATCTGATTTTAGATTCTGGTTGTAATTCTTGTAGTAATCTAGTTTTGGAAGCTAAGAAATGGATAGCTTTAAACTGGCAGGTTGATTTGAGAGTTATCCCTAGAGATTGTAATAGCCAATAGGGTTGCTGATGGATTAGCTAAAATCAGCATTTCATTTTCTGCCATTTTAGATGAGTGTCCTACCAATTTGAGAAGTTGGGTGGACCAAGAGTGCTTGAGAATTAATTCCCCCTTTCGTGTAATTTTCTTCCATGTAAAGTAGGTTTTTAGCCATCCTTCCTATCAAAAAAAAATAGGTAACCCGAGAAACTTCGAATAAGGCAAATGCAGAATTGACACCCTTAAGTAGAGCTGTCAAAATGAGCTGGACCCTATGGGCCAGCCCATTAAACCCCATGTTTGGCCCCCATATGATGGGGTCATTTTTGGCCCTAACCCAAAATAAGCCCCACTCTTTGGGGTTATGTTGGGGCCAACCCGCGGGCCACCAATCAACCCCGCTTCCAACATTCAGAAATTGTACAAATCCATCTGAAACTACACCTCCTCGCCTTCTTCAATCAAGGAGTTGGATTCAGTCCACTGCCACTAGCATTCACTTCCTGTAGATATTTAAAGATACTCCCTGGTACTGAAAAAATACATCATGATCTTGAAAAATTATTTTAGGATGTTGAAAAAATATTTCAGGGTGCTGAATGGTACTTAAAAAATACTTCAGGATACTAACTGGTACTGAAAATATGCTTAATGATCTTGAAATATTATTTCAGGGTACTGACTGGTACTTAAAAAATACTTCAGGATACTGACTGGTATTTAAAAAATACTTCAGGATACTGATTGGTACTGAAAATATACTTAATGATCTTGAAAAATTAAGAGCTGGTTGGATCAAACAGTGAAGATGCCAATTGCTCTGTGCATGATACCAGGACAGAACTCAGGTAATGGTCACGACACTTGCCTTTCCGCTTAAAATTTTGTAGTAATATTGAATTTTTTTTTTTTTGATACAAGGCGAGGAGAGGGGGATCGAACTCAGGACCTAAGGGGGAAACAATTCCCAATACCACTGCACTACTAGTAATGCTGGTAGGTAATATTGAATTTCTAGATATTAGGTTGTCCGTCGATCTGCCATATAGCAGACTATATCTGCTGTGTTATGCGCCAAACAAGTGGAATTATAAGGAACATAACATTTATAAAAAGTTCATTATATTGAAGACGGGAAACACAATAACACATAGTTTAGCACCATACGCATATTAAATAAACTCAAATTTTTCAAACCAAATAAGATCATCCAGGTTGCCAAAACTACTACTGCAGTCCAGACTACTACTATGCCTTGTAACAGACAACCTAAGCAGTTGCAGAGTGCAGGAAAGCTCTTCCAGGTTTACGGTTAGCCAATGGTCCATGGCATCCAAAAAGCTACAAAATGCACAAGCAACTGGTTAGTCGCGAAATCTAATTCAATGAATACACGAGAGAACACTAGGCAAAAAGATGCTCCAACACATTCCCAACAACTTGATGTCATCTAACTACTTTCCCCCGTCATTAACATACCCAAATTTCAGAGTTAACAAAAATCAAGTCCTCATCACTATGCTGTTAAGTTTCAATAAAAGGCAAGACGTATCAAGACGCTTTTGGTTTCACATTATTACCTGTGCATTCACACCATCCGGCATAATCCTGTTCTCTGACTTGAACTTCAGATAGTCTGTTCGGTTAAACTTGGTAAAACCCCTGAGGAAGCAATTGAAACAGTTGAATTAATGTTAATTCAAACACAGAAGATCTCAATATACAAATAAAGATCCCAATGTAAGGAAACCTATTCAAGCCCTTAAACCAACAAGCCACAAGACTCAACCAACAAATCAAATAATTAACGGATTGTTTGATAAATAGTTGTCTAATTCTCAACAAAGTATCTCGAAAGGATAAAAGAAAACACTCATATCTTAATCCTTGAAAAAGCGTCTACGGCCAGGACAAATTCTCATGTCAATAAAATAAATACGTACCATTTCCTGCTAACTATGATCTTTTGACGGCCAGGGAACTTAAACTTAGCACGACGGAGGGCTTCTTGGGCATGATTTTTGTTGGTGTCCTTGCAACGGACAGAAAGAAGGACCTGTCCAATGGCAACTCTAGCACAGGTACCTAGTGGCTTTCCAAATGCACCTCTCATCCCTGTCTGAAGCCTATCAGCTCCAGCACACGAAAGCATTTTGTTGATCCGAAGAACATGGAATGGATGAACCCTAACTCTCAAATGGAACGCATCCTTTCCAGCAAATTTGGCCATATATTTGTTGCAAGCAATCCTAGCAGCTTCCAGTGCTTCACTTGAAACATTTTCCTTCTCCCAGCTAACAAGATGGACGCAGAAAGGGAACTCATCAACACCTTTCTTCTTCATTCCAACATCATAAATTCTGATCTTGGGATCAGGAACACCACGGCAAAAGCGTGATTTAGGATAAGGTTTGTTTTTAATTTGACGATAACACCTTGCAGGTCCTACATAAATTTTCATTACCGTCACAGCATAAGTAAAGCATTCAAAAGCAAAACCAAACTCATTCTTCAATAATCTCCACAACTAACAACGAATTGCAGCACCAAAAAAAACGATACATGGCACAAAACAAAGTCTTAATGTTTAACTGAAATATATCTTGAGAAATCTCTGTGACATATCTCAAATTAAACCAGTCAGATCATCGTATAAATATTATGTTTCAAACAGTTAGGTCTATTACGGAAGCATTCCATCATCCCAATCTTATATTTGATGAAAATCAATAACCCCTTTTGTCGTTCCAAGTTTTATTCGTTCCAGCCAGACAGGTTAAAAGAGCTTCAAGTTTTCCTCATTAGCACCCCATTCAGAGTATAAAAAATGATATATTTTTTTAATTTGCTTGGGACAGCTAGATATGGCGAAATTTTGCTGAAAGTTGTCTCAAGCATATTTCCATCAAGAAAAATGCCACAAGACATCTCTGGGTAACCCTGAAAAACGTTAACATTCACAGATCCTAATGAAAATTTACAAGCAAAGCAAGAGATACCAACTACTTTAAATGCATACAAGACCACGGACCATATATTCATTTATACCAAAACATATAACAATCAAACAATTAGAGGAAACAATTCAGACAAATTCACATAGCATATGAGAACATTGGAATCAATATCGATAAGAATGTGAGAGATCAATGAGCGGATGGGCGCTTACTTCTCCCCATGGTGAAAACGCGTTGGATTCGGCGGTGCAGATATTAAACCCTAGAAGCGTATTTATGTAGCCGCGGGTCTGCGGCTCTTTTTATTTTATTTTATTTTTTTTATAAAAGAAAGGTTTGGCAGGGTTCGGCATCAGTCCCCCACCAAGGTCAGGCACAGCCCCGGGCTCTTTGAGCACTTAATGGGGATTTAGGAGACCGCCTACCAAAGGAGTCCCAGCAACAACAGCGATGATCAAACACACATTCCTTTGGAACTTGACCAAATCCCTTACCATTGACCAAATCCCTTACCATTGACGACTTTTTTATCTTTTAACATTTTTTTTTCCTAAATAAGGGCTTTCGAAACATGGGATTTTCATTGATGGGCTTGACTAAGCCCAAACTTGGAACATCGTATCCCGATCCTTTAGGGAGGCTCGGTGAATTAAATGGAAAGGATGACGTGAATTTACAAAATAAAACAAACTTTTTTTTTTTGCCGTTGAAAACTAAAACAAACTGAATTATTAAACGCTAAATTATAATTTTAGTTATTTAAATTTATATGAGGTATACTTTTAATTCCTTAACTTTATAAAGTATACATTACATTTGATCCTACAATTCTCTATCCGTAATGTTGCTAATAGAAAATGTTTTCGCAGCAAACACAAGTAAGACTGTGTGGTTAAATTCTATTAATCTTAAATTTTGGAAAATATGTAAATTAAAAAATATTTAAAAACCTAATGAAGCAGTCAATATTAAACATTAATTGTATTTTAAAAAAATTAGTGTAATAATCTAAAGATAAAAACTTCAATTTTATTTGTAGTGATTTGTCTGTTTATTTTAGTTTAATAATATAAATATGTTATGTTAAAAAATAAAAACTTAAATATGCCTTGTCAAGTGCACAATTATCATTTAAGTTTGTTGTGTCAACATTTTTCATTAGCAACATTTTCGGTGTTAAAAATACAATATTAACGGTATACTTTATAAAGCTATGAGACCAAAAATACCTTATATAAAATTTTAAAAGATTAAAATTATACTTTAATCATTCTTCATAATCTGAATAATATTGGTTAAAGCGTTAAACTAGTAATTTTGTTAAATTATGTCTAACATTGTCGGGTAACTAACTGATGAAGGGCCTACGAAATAAGTGAATAAACCAGATAATTTAGTGATTTAGTAAGTTAAGTAGCCACAGTTAAGTAAAATAGATTATTTTTTAAATAATAATAATTTTTATGTGAAATTAAATAGAGCTCGTTTGATTTAATGCATTTCAATTAAAAAATATAAGTGGTAATAAATGAGGTTTTGTCTATTTCACCTCTGTTGACTTATATTAATAAATGTATAGAGGTGTGAATGCAAAGAGATAAATGGATATGAGAGAAAATGTGTCTCACTTCATAGATAAGGATAAATTTGGAAAAATTCTATCAATTAATATTTTTTCTTGGTTTTCAAGAATGAGGTACACATAACTTATAAACAAGCATTGAGTGGTAGTGAGACTTGGCTTTCCTCTTCTTCTCTTACCATCCTTTTTTTTTTAGTGCTAATTACATATATCCTACTATTGGTGACAATTTTGTTCAAGAAACCATCTGACACTAAAAGTGAGTATTTATCCCAACAGAGATTCAAACATTAGTTTGCCACGTTGTCAAAGATTTCCACTAAACCTAATCTCGTTAGTCTCTTATCGTCCACTTTTCCTCTCTATCTTAGCTTTTACATTGAAATTTAAGCATTTAAGATTTTGTCTTCTAAAAATGTTTTTTTAAAATGATTTTTATTGCAATTTAAAATTGTCATGGCCAAGATTTAGTAGGTTTTCATTTATTTATTTATTCAATAATTTCATATTTTACTAGTAATTTTTTAAAATATTGAATCTAAATTGCTTAAATTATAATTTAAAAGTTGAGATGATTAGTAGATGAGAATAGGAGGAAAAGTGGATGACTAATTGTAAGAAGAAATCAGAGTTTATAACAGTGAAGTTAGTCGAATTTTTTAAGGCCCTGTTTGGGTAAGCGTTCACACGCTTAAAAAGCGCAGTTGCGAAAGAAAAAAGTTCAGTGGGGAAAAAAGAGAGAGCATATTTTTATGGTGTTTACGCAAACTTCTCAGGCTTCTCTCTCCTTATTTCATAAGCTAAATCCTGAGCGTCGTGCGGAGTAAAGAGAGAGCATATTTTTATGGTGTTTACGCAAACTTCTCAGTTACTGGCTTCTCTCTCCTTATTTCATAAGCTAAATCCTGAGCGTCGTGCGGAGTAAATAGAGAGCATATTTTTATGGTGTTTACGCAAACTTCTCAATTACCGGCTTCTCTCTCCTTATTTCATAAGCTAAATCCTGAGCGTCGTGCGGAGCATTGAGCATATAATTGGAAGAAGCCGAATTCTCACACCTTCTCATTGTCCTTTCAGTTCAGCTTCTCTCCTATTCTTCATTTTATCTAAAGCTTACCGGTTCAATTACAGCATTGAATGGGAAATTAATTCCCAACCTTCATTTTGTCCTTTATTGTCATACGAGCTGACTTTCTCTTCTTCATTTCTTCATCTGTGAATTTCTGAGAGGGAATCCTTGAAACCTTGAGTTCAATGCAGCCAGAATTTGTGAAGTCGGACTAATTAAAGGGATTGAAAGGTCTGTCACAAAACATGTCTGTCGCAAAACTCAGAGGAAACATCACTTATGATCTAAGCGAATGAAACGCAAAACGAGAAATCATTTGTCGAGATCAAACCAATATTTGGGACAAATCAATAATGAATTGTCCAAAATATTGGTTTAGTAAGCATCACTTAAAATCACTAGAATTTTTAGGAGCAATATAGATTTACCTTGTGGGACAGGGTGGGTGGCCTAGATCAATCTATACAAAGGTAAGTACTATCACTATTGATTTGTCTTACTGAACCAATTTTTAGGACCATTCATTTCTCGTTTTGCGTTTCATTCGTTTAGATCATAAGTAATGCTTCCTCTTGGTTTTGCGAAAGACCTTTCAGTCCATTTGATCAGCTCGACTTCAGAAATTCTGGCCGCCTTGAGCTCAACGTTTCAATGATTTCCCTCTCTGACTCCAAGTTCGACCTTTTCAATGCATGACATGTGTGTTCTTTGACTGATTTAATAGTCAAATTTAATATTGGGGACTGAAGGACAAAATTGCTACGTTTTGTAAAATTCTGTGGCAAAATTGCTCCTCAGCGAAAACTTCCGTGGCGAAAATGATACTTGATTGATGAGGTGGCATGCCATGTGTACACTCAGTTAAACTTAACGGTCAAAATTAACGGAGGGCCAAAATTGCTACGTTTTGTGAACTTCCATGACAATTTTGGTCCAAAAAAAACTTCCGTCCACCCAGTGCTCCTCAGCGAAAACTTCTATGTCATTTAAGACCCTTATCCCACTAATATATATACATGTGTGTGTGTAGTATTCGATAAGATTCATGCATTTTTCAGTTATTTTCTATCTCAAACGACTTTTCAAATATACTCTAAGGTAAAAGTATTTCTCCAGTCACTAAAAATAAGTTATCTGCAGTGACCCCTAAAACTACGTCGTTTTGAATTAATGAATGGTGTGTTTGTAATTTTAGGTAAATTAATGAAAAGTACAAAATTACAGAAACACCGTTCCAAAACGACGTAGTTTTGGAGGTCATTGAAAATAACTTATCTCCAGTGACTAGAGAAATCATTTACCCATAATCTAAATAAGTTTTAGTTTGGAAAAAAATCATTTCTACCACTATCAATTTAAACACAAATTACATGTACAATTTGACTTTTATTCCATCTTATGTTGGCAAAAATCAAAATTGAAAATAAGTTACTTTTATCGCCGCTAATCTAAATGAGACTATGAGGTGGATAAATCCCATTATATCACGAAATCAAATGATAATGGTTTTTTTTTTTTCATTTCTTCGTGAACTATGTATAAAGCTCACATGCGGATGTAAACAAGAAGTCCCAGATGTTTCATATTTTCCATTCTTTCTGTTTCATGCACGCTCCGAGATCATCACAGTAGCTCATTATGAGTTAAAATTACGAACGAGTTAAGCACGAAGCTTATTTTTAAACTCCAAATACAGAAATATACAATATACAAACAACACCGAACATGATTGTTTATGCAAGTGCTAGGGGCCATTTCAATCTTGCATGCTCCTTGCCGCCAAAGGGAGCGGTGAAGCGCCAGCGACTGCCACGTCGAGCTCGCGACCGATCAAAGTGGAAAGGAATGTGGTGGAGAATGATTCATATACTTACCAGAAGACTCTATAAAGCAATTCTTGCGGATGAAACCACTTGATATCTTATTCTATAATCAAGCAGTGTATGTTTATATTAACTTCTGAATTATAGCTTTTAGGATGCTACGAAGTAGTCATTTGAGATTAATCTTGTCTGGATTTCCAGAAAAAAGGGTTTTAAAATCACAGTTTCAAAATTATCCAACCACTCACTAAATTTAAATTAATCAGATGGATCAAGTATTACTACTTCTGATTCTAAACATAGGTAAAGTTTGTCTTGGACAAAAGGAAGTACTTCTTCGGTCCTAATTATAGGACATATTTAACCGATTTTGGAGGGATTAATGATAGAGGTTAAATTAGTTAATTTTACTCATTTTCTTAAAATGCCCTTATATAAATTTGACACTTCAATTACCTTATTGATTTAACATAATTCCTTATTCATATCAAGGATGTTTTAAGAAGAGAATGACAAAAATTTGAATGTTGTCCTATAATTAGGACCAAAACTAATTAGGACGGGAGTATTATTTAGATATATTAATTTTTATTTTCAACTATCCAGATATTGTCAGAATCTTCTTTCTCCTTTCCTTTCACATCATTCCGGACGCGGCTTCCGTCCTCTTCCCTTATGGTCCACTCCCATCCTCTTCTCCCAAAGCTGTACCTTTTTGGTGCAAAATAGGTAAGGTGTTGTCATTTTTTTTTAGGTGCTGACAGGTACTAAAAAAATATTTTACGATACTGATCAGTACTGAAAAAATATGACAGATACTTCATGATCTTGAAAAATTATTTTAGGACCCTGAAAAATATTTCACGGTACTGACTGATACTCAAAAGATAGTTCAGGATGCTGATGGGAATACTGGCTGGTATTAAAAAAATAGTTCATGATCTTGAAAATTTATTTTAGGATATATTTTTGATGAATATATATCCTAAAATAAATTTTCAAGATCATGAAGTATTTTCTTAGTACCAACCATATCCCCAGTCAGCATCCTGAAGTATCCTTTGAGTACCAGTCAGTACCCTGAAATATTTTTCAACATCCTAAAATAATTTTTCAAGATTATAAAGTATTTTTTCAGTACCAATCAATATCGTAAAATATTTTTTTAGTATCTCTCAGGACCTATAAAAAAAAAAGGATAACACCTTACCTATTTTGCACCAAAACGGTGCAGTTTTGGGAGAAGAGGATGGGAGTGGACCATAAGTGAAGAGGACGGAAGCCGCGTCCCATCATTCCACGGTTCCCCGCCCGCACACCTCACTTCCATTGCCGCCGAGAACCACAAGCTCGAAGCTGGGTTTTCGTTCAATTCCCGCGAAAACACTATGAAAATCTATCACGTCCCTTGCCTTGAAGATAACTATTCGTACCTGTAAGCCCAACTCAATACGTCATCCAGTTTCCCTTTGGCGACTGAACCCTGACTAATACAATCCGCTTTCAGTTCATGTTTCTCAAGGTTCTTAAATTTAATTTTTATTTAGTTTTTCCCAGTCAATATTTGATGTGGGTTTTGCAGGATTGTTGACGAGAGTACCAAAGAAGGTGCAGTAGTGGATCCCGTAGAACCGGGGAAGGTTCTCGAAGTTGCTAACTCGCATGGAGTCGATGTCAAGCTCGTCCTCACCACGCACCATCACTGGTAATGCAACTATTTCCCCCTTTTTAAGAACAAACATCTCGCCGGCTGAGCATTTGTCGGGGATTTGTAAGAGTTTTAAATTTCAGTGGATATAATTTGATTGGGCTGTTTATTTGGCTCCGGCAATTAAGTGTCTGCTGCAGGAACTAATTATCGATTTGTAGCAATAATGCCCTATGTCGAATCCTCAATTATTTCATGAAATTAACTACCTGGGAACAAACTTGGTTAAATTGGCTCCGGCCAACATTGTCTAACTGACAGTTTAAACTCTTCAAATGTTCATTTATCGTGTTAGTTTTGTTAGCATATGTGTAATGTGTATTAAATTGTATTGATAATTAGTAGTTAGTTATTAATACAATTTAATACACATTACACATATGCTAACAAGTTTTGATCTCTTTTATGGATTTTAGTTGTTAAGCTTAAGCTGTTGCATATAGTAGCTTCTATTAGTTATCTTCTCTGTTGTTCTGCCATGTGTAGCATTTTTGAGTCATGATATATGAATTTTCTTTAAATTATACTTGGGTTAATGAAAAGAGATACAGAATCTTAGTGGACACAATCTCTCATTTTGGTGTTATTATTTATCAGGGATCATGCTGGTGGGAATGATAAGATAAAGCAGCTGGTTCCTGGGATCAAGGTTTATGGTGGCTCAGTTGATAACGTGAAGGGATGCACTGATAAAGTTGACAATGGTGATAAGATCTTCCTTGGGGCTGATATTAGTATATTGTCCCTACACACTCCTTGGTATGGTTACTGGCCTTGTTAATTGCAGATTGCTGTTGGACACACACAGATACACAAAATACCCAAAAGTGGAGGGTTTGTGGTGTGATTTTTACTGTGCTTTTCTGGACAAGGACTGCTACTCTTTTGTCTTACCTTAATTTCAAATGAAATGACTTAACATGATGAAAGAAAAAAAGGAAATTGAATATTATTTCTTATTGAATAATGAAGTTTACATCTGTACTTATATGCTCTATAGTTAGCCGTAAGTTACTGATAGCTGTTAACCAATATGCTTACTAATTCTGTTAGTATAACTAAACTAATTCTAATTCATTAATACCCCCCTCAAGTTGGAGAATGGATATCTATCATTCCCAACTTGGAAAGGAGTGGGAGCAAGAGTCATAGTAAACATGTCATCTAATTGGTCCTGATACTTGATTGGAAGGAGATGAATCAAACCACTCTTAATCTTCTCTTGTACAATATGACAATTGATCTCGATATGTTTGGTTCTCTCATGAAAAGTAGGATTAGCAGCAATGTATTTGGCAGACTGACAGTGACTGTCACTAAATAATGAAGTAGGAGAGGTAAGAGGAATGCCAAAATCTTGAAGCAAATAACAAAGCCATTGAAGCTCACAAGCTGTGGTAGCAAGTGCACGGTACTTTGCTTCAGAAGGAGAAGTAGAAACAGTCTGTTGCTTCTTAGAGTGCCAAGTGACCAAAACTTGATCAAGAAAACCACAAAAACCAGTAATATATTTCCTTGTATCAACACATCCTGCCCTGTCTGAATCATTGAAGGCATTAAGTTTCATATTAGAATGAGCAGGGAAGAATAGGCCATGACCAGGTGCACCATTAAGATACCGTAGGACCCTGTGAGCAGCTTGTAAATGAGTAGTGGTAGGATGATGTACAAACTGACTTAATTGTTGGACTGCAAAAGAAAGGTCTAATCTAGTATTAGTGAGGTATAACAAGCGTCCCACCAGAGTTTGATATACAGAACAATTATCCAAAGGTGTGCCTGAATCCTTTTCCAATCCAAGAAAATAGTTAAGATCTTCCAAATCCTTAATCTTAAAGGAATCATCAAGAAAAGCCTTGATCCAATTGATTTCATTCAAATTTGTGCCACTGAGAATAATATCATCCATGTATACAAGTAAGGCAGTAAAAGAAGTATCAGTGTTTCAGATAAACAAAGAGTGATCAACATGAGATTGATGATACCCACGGGAAAGAAGAGCCGTAGAAAGCTTAAAAAACGATTGTCGACTAGCTTGCTTAAGGCCATAAAGAGAACGTTGTAGTTGGCAAACTTGATTCGAAGAAATGACAAATAAACCATGAGGAGTTAGCATATAGACTTCCTCATTAAAGTCTCCATGTAGAAAAGCATTATTGACATCTAATTGTTTTTTTTTTGGCTCAAGATTGACATCTAATTGTTTAAGATGCCAATTATGAGCTGCAGCAAGAGTAAGCAATAATTGTATAGTAGTGAGTTTAGCAACAGGAGAAAATTTGTCATTATAATCAACTCCTTCAACTTGGGTATAACCTTGAGCAACCAGGTGACCTTTGTATCGGTTCAAAGTTCAAACTACCATCTGAATTATATTTCTTAGCAAAAACCCACTTACATCGTATGGGGTGTTTACCAGGTGGTAAATTAGTTAGCACCTAGTTTGATTTTGCTGCAAAGCATCTAGTTCAGCTGTTATAGCTTGCTGCCAACCTTCATGTTTGATAGCTTGAGAATAGGTTTGATAAGTAGGGGAAAGATTAGAACAAGGTAAAATATAAGAAAGAGGATGATAACTACTTGCCTCCATAGAATATGGTACAACTGATGTGCCTTGAAGAGAGTAATGATAGTCATGCAGATATTATGGTGGCCTTTTAAGTCTAGTAGAACGTATTGGCATAGGTAATGGAGAAGAGAGTGTGGGTGAGAGATGATCTGCTTGAGAAGAAAACTCAGATAGTGAAGATGAACAAACAACAAGTGTATCAAGAAAATCTAGGATAGGTAACTCTTGAGGTAGAGGAATGGAATTAGGCAATGTGGGAGAATGGGCACTGCAAAAGGGAAAGATGGACTCATAAAATTGAACGTTCCTAGACACTGTAATATGTTGTGTAAGAAAATCTAAAGTGACAAAACCCTTAGTACCAGACTTAAACCCAAGAAAAACACTCTTAGTTGCATGTTTATCAAACTTAGTTTGCTGGTGACTAATAGTGGATGTGTAACAAAGGCAACCAAAAACCTTAAAAATACTAAAATCAGGAGATTGCTGATATAAAAGTTCAAAAGGACATTTATTTTCTAAAATGGTTGTAGGAAGACGATTAATGATGTAAATGGCATGAGTAATAGAATAGGACCAATAAACTTTGGGTAAGTGTGCTTGAAATAACAAGGCACGAGCCACATTAAGAATATGTTGATGTTTTCTCTCAACTCTACTATTTTGTTGAGGTGTCTCAACACAAGAGGTTTGATAGATAATATCTTTTTCAGCATAAAAATCTGTCATCGCAAACTATCTGTTCTAATAATTTGAATAGAGGTGTTAAATTGAGTGTAAACTAATTGTACAAAATTTTTAAAAATAACACTAACCTCAGATTTATTCCTAAGAAGATATATATATGTATAATGAGAGAAATCATTAAGAATACTAAGGAAATATTTGTGACCGTGTACAAAAGGTAAATGATAAGGACCCCATAAATCCTTATGTACCAAAGGAAAAATTTTATTTGACTTGGTATTGCTTACATGGAATGGTAACTTTCTTTGTTTGGCAAAATGACCATGAACAGCAAGTGCTAAGGCATCAGGAGGTGCAGGAGTAGCAGTAGAATTATTTTAATTCTAAAGCATTGATTTTCGCCTATCCTCTTCATTGCGTAAAATAGTGTAGACTTCACGCATAGAAGGCAAAGGTTATTGACTAAGAATCCGAGCCCGAACATCATCATGAGAGAGTTTTGAGACCACGTGTGGTTGTGAAGGAATCGTTGGAACTGACGATCTGCACTTGACAGGCCAAGATTGTGTGTGACTGAAGAACGTCGCTAAGATTCGAAGACTAAGAACAAACTGCTCAGTCTTGAGGAATAGTTCGAACTTTGCCGAGAATTGACAATGGGTGAACACCTTTTGATTCAAACAAGAACATGTCCGATTTAATCTCTTCTTCGCTCTTGATACCATGAAGAGAATAATCGGACTGAAGTGATCGGTATTTTATTCACACTGATAAATTACATATACACACACATATGACAGAATCGGGCATTAATTAGGTCATGATATGATACTATACAAATCAGGAAATAATCAAGATTAATTATCCTAATCACTCCCTATAATTTTGGATCTAAATCTAAACTTGCTCCTGAAGTTTTGGGATTCTACAAAGGTCATCAGATGTTGAGTTTTATACGACTGCAACATGCCCTAGAACTGTAATATTTCACTTCATTGGTCATATCAACAATTCAAATACCATTCTTTTGTGTTGTTGATGTATTTATAAATATTTTAGTAGCCAGCCCAACTCCTGCGCTAATGCATTGGAATTTAAAAAAATGAACATTCACTTCATTGAATACAGTAAAGTGGCACTACTTATCCTGCTTACATATGTAATGGTACATTATTTGACAAAACTAGTTATAAATCATGTTTTAAGTTGTTGAATCTCACTTCACCATTCCTCAATTTACATTTCTGTTTCTTCTGCTAACATTAGCCATTTTTCTGACTTTCTCAGCCACACCAAAGGCCACATAAGTTATTATGTTACTGGCAGAGAGGATGAGCACCCAGCTGTTTTTACAGGAGATACGCTGGTAAGCTGAGTGATCAATCTCATTTTGCTATTAAATGAGCTTCTGGGAAAGCATATAATGAAATTATTCTAATATCTAATTGCTATACCAACTATCAAGAGCGTATCTTTGTCCATGTAAATTATTGTATGGATTATAAAGAATTTTACTCTAATTTATAAATAATTTTAATCTAAGTTTCTAGATTTATTTTGTTATTTCTTGTTTACAGTTCATTGCTGGTTGTGGGAAATTTTTTGAAGGAACTGCAGAGCAGATGCACCAGTCACTCTGTGTGACATTGGGTTCATTGCCAAAGCCAAGCCGAGTTTACTGCGGCCATGAGGTGCATAATTTTTTTTAATAAAAAAATCACCCATTAACCTTAAAATATTCTTTGAAACATGTGCCATCAATTTCCCATAACTTAAAAATAAAGAGTGAAGTTGATTTTCTCATTAATATAAGGAGATGAAAGGAATGATTGATTTTGACATGAAGGAATTTGTTAAAAAAAATATGTTTCCGGATCTAACAATTCAGAGAATGATGCAAAATATGGAGTTTCTGATTTAGATGAAATCATTAACGCAGTTTAGTTTAAGGCATCAAAAACAATTTAAGTGGAAGGAATGGGTGATCATAGGATGTTTTGCTATAGTTTATGCTGATGCAATTTGTGATACGCTCCCAAATTAACTTAAATGCTTCACCAGTCTCCCTTCCGGATCATTCTTCATGAATGTTTCAAGGGTTGAGTTTGAGACATGGTATTATCAACTCCCTCCTCTGAACCCAACTTAAATGCCTGTTTTTTTTTTTTTTTTTAGAGTATTACAAGCGTTCTTGTGATGTTCATCAACATGAGTTTTTAATTTTTTTTTACTTCAGTACACAGTGAAGAACTTGCAGTTTGCTTTGACGGTTGAGCCAGAAAATTTGAGGACGCAACAAAAATTAGCATGGGCCCAGAATCAACTGCAAGCTGGGCAACCAACTATTCCCTCAACCATTGAGGAGGAGATGGAAACCAATCCATTCATGAGGGTCGATCTACCTGAGCTTCAGGTTTGTTACACTACCCTCTTAATTCCCATCCCCTTTGAAGAAGAAGAGAGATTTTTTTTCTTGGAAATAAAGATCTGGAGTAGATGTCTTTCGTATTCATCACAGTTTCTCTTTATAATCCTTGCACACGCTTGGATACCTACTACCTATCACAGTTTTTCATTCCTTTGGCCCTCATAAGTCCTAACATTTTGACATCTGAAGGTAGAAATGATATTTAAAATGTCAACCATTTCAGGAGAGGGTGGGATGCAAGTCTCCTGTTGAAGCTTTAAGAGAGATCAGGAAGCGGAAGGACAACTGGAGGGGCTAATGGATTGTAGAACTGCACATATTTTTCCTTCTCTCCTCTGGCCATCCGTATGTGTGAACGAACAATGAAATGTAGATCATGTTGCTATTTTGCGTTGCCTGAACTAGCCGTCTCATCTGCTTTTCAACACATTGTCGGTGTTGATTTTAATTAGCTATTTGGTCTGTGTATGTCATGTTGGGTTGTCCAAACAAGTAAGATGTTCTGTTTCACTCATGTCATTGGCTCCTGAACTCTCGATCAATACTTATCTCCTCCACATCATTGGTGTTGCGATGTTTCGTTTTAATCAAGAATTCTCGTGAGATCGGGAGAGTGAAAGAAAATAATAGCATGCTTCTTTATTTGTTGTTTTTCTCTTATTCTGTTGTGTCTTTGCTTTCTGAAATGAGGGCTAAGAGCAAACGTCGACGTTGATGGCAAAATGCTTGTCGCGGTCACTGGTGGTGGTGGCGTGGTGCCTACAAAGTCGCCCAACAATCAATCAATTTTGGGAAAATCACACCAGGTCTCAATGAGCAGTAGAAAAAATCACAAAAAAGTTTCATAGTAGATCCCTGTCAAAAAGTTCCCTAACTTTGTTGATATTAATTCTGAATGCGAAATTACTTTTTTTGCCTTTAGTATTTGATATTTAAATACAATATGATATTAAGTTATACAAATAGGTGAAGTTACTTGTCAATCACTATTCTATACATTGTCAAAATAGGTACATGTATTTATCAACGTGAGCTGTTTTACTTAACCTAATGAGTTTGTTAATTATCATTCTATAACTTGCTAAAATAGGTATATATAGTTGTCAAAATAGAAAGATACACTTATTAAAATAGGCACATGCACTTGTCATTTTATAAGTTGTCAAAGTAGGTATATAAACTTGTCAAAATAGACTTACACATTTAACAATTTATAACTTGTCCAAGTAGACACATAAATTTGTCAAAGTAGGCATATAAATATGTCAAAGCAAGTACAAAAGCTTGCCAAAATAGATACATAAAGCAAATAAACTTGTCACAACAAGCACTACACTTGCTATTTTATAAGTTGTCAGAATAGACATATAAATTTGTCACAATAATAGACATATACAATTGGTATTTTACTAAGGGCAAGAAAATAATTTCATATTTAGAACTAATATAGCTGACGGACTTTTTGAGTGAGGAATCTGCTATAGGATTTTTTTTTGTCCCACCTGAGTATGATTTTCCCTAATTTTATAAGTGGGAAGCATATTTACTTAATTTATGAGGTCCTTGCTATTTTAAGCTCACTGGTCAATAGTTGGCAACTCATAAATCATCAATGTCAATGAGTTGTCATATTTATGTTTTGGATCAGTTGGCCGAAAAGGGTATCAGTTGGTTTTCAGATATATATTTAATTGGTATTTTATTTGATGCACTACTTGAACTTTGTTGGGTTATTTAATTCCACGATGACTTGTATATGTGTACAAAATTCGGCCATATTTTTTTTTTTCCTGATTATCATGAATTGGTTATTAACATATTAAAGTTATAAAAATTGGTGTTTAGGCTAATCTTCCTATATTAAAAAGTTTCTTTAACCACGACGGGTAGGCGTGATGGTACAACATCTCAATCCCTTAAATAAGTGGTTGGAGGTTCAATTCCCAACTCTTAAGAATGGAAAGCATCTCGTGGTCAACCCTTTACCCTTTTGTGCGTGAACCCGGCGGAGGATTAGTCTCATAACTATCAGCTGTGGGATACCTTGATGTTGCATCAAAAAAAAAAAGTTTATTTGTCGGGGAAAAAGAAAAGAGAGAAAAGGCTGCGGGTCATACATAGCTCTTCATCCGTTGAAATGGCGAAATGGGGAAAGCAGCATTATTGCCTCTCTTTAATAAACGCGTTTCTTTTTCGTCCACCACGCGTCGGCCATTGGTTATCATTTTCCCTCGCGTCCGAAGCGAGCTCCATCCAAAATAATTAATCAAAAAAATAAAGCTAAGGTTTCAGGCTTACGCCTTCCTGGGACTTTGACTTTTCTCCTCTTCCTTCTTCTCCTTCCTCCATCATCGCTGCGCCATGCTCCAGCTTAAGTTCTTTCCCCGGCACTAACCATGTTCACATTTTAATACGCCAAACGCAGCTTTTTTTTATATTCCCTCTTGCTTCATTCGTCAGGTAATATATCTCTATTATTTCACTGCTTCCTTCTATCGGTTTTCTTTGGATTTTTCTTCCTTTTCAGCTTTAAAGTAGCTTTCACTCTGTCTCTCCATAAATTCTGTTATCGTATCAGATCATATTATCGACTTGAAAAAACTAATTTCATTTTTCTATATCAGTGATCTCCAGGAGGAGAAGCTCCTCAAATAGAATATAAGGCTGTATACTGTAAAAGAAATAAGGATCAAACAGGAGGCTAAGTGAGGATCAGTAGTTTAATTTTACGACAAAGATGGAAACATCGGGTGCTCATTCAGAACATTACGCCATTTCTTCTTCCTCCACATCTTCCGCAGTTGGTGCAAATAATAGTAACAGTAATAGCAGTGCCGTCCCAGAAACCTGGTACGGCATGAGGTTAACCCCTGTCAGCCCCTTCCGTTCTCCAGTTTCTTTTCTGTTAAATTACGCGGGCATTCTCCGCTCAAGTTCGTCAGCTCGCGATTCAGAGGCCGTGATAGTCAACGGCGGAGTTACCTCTTCGGAAACACGCTCTCAGCATTCTGAGTCTGGCGCCGCGTGCAGTAGCAGTGCTGGTGAAGTTTCGATACGGATCATTGGGGCTGCAGAACAAGAACAGAATGTTGCGTTAGGTTCTTTTTCTACTCCCTCTCTGAATCAGCTTGGACAAGTCGATCATGTTGATTTGATGGAAAATAGAGGAGGAATGCTCCCATTGGATGACGATGCGGAGGGTCGCAGTGGTATAGTGTCTTCAACCACACAGGTCACTAGTGGACAGGTGGATGAAAATGTCGGGAATACCTCGGAAAGCAACAATGGGGATCCATCCTCTTACCAGAGGTATGATATTCAGCAGGCTGCCAAGTGGATTGAGCAGATTCTTCCTTTCTCACTGTTGCTATTGGTTGTTTTCATTCGTCAGCATTTGCAAGGTACTACTCCTATTCATCTGTTTCATGTTTATGTTCATTTTGGCTTCATGCTTAACGGAACCATGAGAAACATGCTTCTCCCTTGTTTCTTTTTACTGGTCATGTGCACTGTCCCATAGTAGAAATGGTGACTAATGGATTAGATATGCTAGACTTGATTATTTGGTTGGACCATATTCACACACACAAACACACATTTGTATGTTATGCCTTTCTTTGTGGTGTCCTTAGATTTCCCATTCAAATAGCATGGCTATGTTACAAGCCTTATCTCGATTGCTCTCAGGATTTGTGCTTGGTGGAATGATGGCAGGACAGAGTTTGCTTGCTTTTGTGAGTGACGGAAACTATGAAATTTTGATAAACTAATACCGGCACAACCTGAATATAACCCATTATATTCTGGTTTAAACTGCATGGTTAAAGGAAAAAGGGACTGCGGTGGGAATAGGAAAGACAAATCATGGTTAGGAGGGGTTTTTAAGGATCATTTGGATTGTACCTGTCTTTTATTTACTGTTTATCCCAATTGAAGACATCAACGTGACATTGCCAATTTGTACTGTTGGTTCTTTCCATATGATATGTTGATATTTAATTCTGGAACTTGCAGGCTTTTTTGTCACGATTTGGATTTCAGCTGTGATGTTCAAGTCAAATGAAATTGTTAAGAGGCAGACGGCGCTGAAGGTGCTTGGCCCAGATTTTGCAAGTCCATTGAACTTTTTCCCTTCAGTTATTTACATTTGATTCCCCCTTCCTCAGAACAGAAAAAAAGAGGTTCAATACAATTTCTATTTTGCAGGGAGATAGGAAAGTTTCAGTTCTTGTCGGTATCTCTCTCGCCTTCATGCTTCATGTGATATGCATTTACTGGTGGTATCGAAGCGATGATCTTTTATACCCACTGATCATGGTTCCTCCAAAATCAGCACCTCCTTTCTGGCATGCTATATTCACCATCTTGGTTAATGGTATATATTTATTTAGTACCAGAATCCAGCATTTTACTCAAATGGAAAATTAATATGTTGTTTGTTTTTTTATTTCTGTACTATAGTTATACTAGTTATCATTATACGTAGTTGGCATGAAATGTATGTCCATGATACATGATTAAGTTATAAATTCAATCTTCTCTTAAGTATTTTGGTCACACTTGAACTGATCAAGACCATTTCACCTGAAGAGAACCCAAATCTGTGGGTATTTCAATATGTTTCCGCATTTAAAAAAAAAAAAATATTTTCAGCATCATATTCTGGTATTTTTTCTGTTTGTTTCATGAACAACGATTTTCAGCTGCTTATTTGCTGCAGTGTTTGCTATATGTTCCGGTTATATAATCATAAGCAATATCCTTTCTGAATCTCTTAAGTTATATTTCCATGCTTAAGTTTTGGGTTGGTTGACTGTTTTCTTGTGCCTTGACCAATTGATACTTTTGTAACCAAATTTTTTTTATTTTTTGTTGTTGGTATTCACAGTCACTCTATCTAATGGCTTTCAGATACACTGGTGCGGCAAGTAGCAATGGCTTTCAAGTGTTTGCTTCTTGTATATTACAAAAATGGAAGAGGTCATAACTTCCGCCGGCAGGTGAGCAGTATCCTCTTTACTATTTCCATTGAGCATATATTTTTCAACTATATTTTTCCTCTGTAACTAACTGAAAGTTGCTAAATTATTTCAAGGGCCAAATGTTAACTCTGGTTGAGTATTCATTGCTGTTGTATCGTGCCTTGTTGCCTACATCAGTTTGGTACCGTTTTTTCTTAAACAAGGATTATGGGAGTCTTTTTTCATCACTGACAACAGGATTATATTTAACTTTCAAGCTAACATCTGTTATTGAGAAGGTACGTTTTCATTTTTAGGTCAGGCTTCCTAGTGATTTGTAGATATTTCAGTATGGAACTAACATATTCCATGGTCTATAACCTCCTATGTGCTTATTAGGTTCAATGCTTCGTTTCTGCCTTTAAAGCATTATCAAGAAAGGAAGTTCATTATGGAATTTATGCCACCATGGAACAGGTAAATTTGCCCGTTTTGGTATACAGCAAGTTTGCTCATATATTTGTTTGTACTGCTGATACTGCCAGGTGACACTTCAGATGAATAAATTTCTGTTCTTGAAGAAAATGGACTGGAAGAAAAATTAAAGGAACTTTTTTACAGCAAAGAGCATGCCTATTTGCCATACTTTATGAAAATTTCTCTAGATATATGCGTTATGGCATGATTTGCGGAAACAATGTGTTTGATCTGATAAAATGTATGAGTCTTGCATATGAAAACAACCTATACGATTGAGGGTTGAATCCCAATCTCACAGAAGTGTACAATAGAGGAACAAGACTCACTTGTGAGGGCAATGAAGCACGCACGTATAGAATTGAATTTTTCTTTAAATATGAAGAAATGAGGGATACTTGAGCTTATTTCCCCCCGAATCTGAGGGCTTAGTTAATTGGTTAACATAAATCCTTAGAATTTATTGGATTTGCCCTCATGGCGCTCTAGTAATTTATCCACTTTTTTGCCTGCATGTGGTCATTGTGTACTAAGCCTTATGCACACCTCATTTATATCTTTTGTGCTTCTTTTCCTAGTTGTTACTTCATGGCATCCACAACCTCATCTATTTCTCTACATCTATACTTACTATACTTAAGTTTGTTGGTAATGGAGTATTTTGGTTATATTGAGCTAATCCTGCAAAATTGGAGCAAATTTCTATCCTGTCATTTCTTAGGTTTTACCAGCTAAGGGGACGTAAAGCTTTGTTGTAAATTGGCAATGTGCCTAGTTTCCAATTTTTTTTTTTTTAATATCTTTGGCTGAAGAAAATTAGGAATTTCAAGGATTTAATTGCTGGCTTATCTATGATACTCGGTCATTGCCAGGACTTATTTTTATTGGGATAGGGTTATCTTCTCTATGGCTCTTGGAGTGGGCACTTTCATGGGTTTTTTCTGCAGTAGGCAGGGTGTTGTTCCATTAACGTGCCTTATTTCTTCAATTAATATCGTTATTGCTTTTGTGATACATTATCTGCTGCTTCTGTACTCCACCAATCCTTTCTGCCTATTAAAGCTGCTTATTTTACATTTAAGAAAATTGAAACCGTTTATATTAATTTGGTTTTGTGGCAGTTGTCATATTTAAAATTCTGAATTATAAATGCAGGTAAATGCTGCTGGCGATCTATGTGCTATATGCCAAGAAAAGATGCATGCTCCAGTTTTGTTGCGCTGCAAACACATTTTCTGTGAGGAGTGCGTATCAGAATGGTCAGTCATAATTCTGTTCTCCATCAAGAACTTCCAAAAAATAAATTACAAGATGTTAAAGAGTAATAAGCTTATCGTTTTGAAGCCAATAGATAATAATTATTTGGGGTAAACAACAAATTAGGTTAAAGTTTTTCTCCATTAGATAAAATAGAATGTATTAATCTTTGGTTGATTAGTTTTTTAATTTAAAACGACTTTAGCCACCTTTTTTGAGGCAGAGTTAAGCGGCCTCCCTCCTTTCTTTATGATATCCATAATCATAATAACTATGATAATGAGTTTTAATAGGTAATTTTCGGGGGAAATTGAGTATTCCATGAGAGGGTATGAGAAAAAGATAGGGCATCCATTAATCATTTTCAATATTTGCTTGTTTGTTTTTTTTAAAAAGAAAAAAAAAAAAACTAGTGGGGGATAGTCAGACTAGAATTTTCTGGAAAGAGCACTCTGGGCTACAGCCTGCATGTTGATGATTACTTCCATACGAAAAGAAATTGTGCAGTCTATATCACTGCATCCAATTGAGTTTTCTTAGCCTAACGGGTAAAACAGAGGCATTGATTTTTTGTTGAATATGGACCACAAAGCACAGACACTCCTGGAAGAGAGCCATGTCCATATTCGGCACATATAAGATATTTGTTTTAGACAAACATGATGCAACACTTTCAATTTCGCGCAGTTATCTTGAAATCTGTTGTCCTGTGGTGCTTGTGTTGGTGTTGTATTCTTTCCAGCGGTCGGAGTTCCTAGAAAATAGAACTTTGATCCTTGCCTCTGATTCATTAAATGCTTAGCAATGATGAGGATAAATAAATGAGATATATCTAAATTGAATTCTAGTTTACTCATAATCATAGTTTTCTCTCCCACCTTGACCAACAAAAAGTTACTGACTCTTCAGGTTTGAGAGAGAACGGACTTGCCCGCTTTGCAGAGCATTGGTAAAACCTGCGGAGCTGCGGACCTTCGGAGATGGATCGACAAGTCTAATTTTCCAGCTCTTTTAGGCTCTCAAGTGTTTTTCAGGTTGGATGATCATCGTATTTCTCCCTCCAATGCGCTTACTTTGTTCTATGATTTGAGAATTTTTTTGATCAATGGCTGCCCTTAAAAATCAGACTGAAAGGAAGCATCATAAATATGGTAAAGTTCAAATTTAGTGCATAAGCACATAAAGGTGTGATGAGCAAGGGGTTTTCACTTAGCTGCCATTATACTCAAACGAAAGGATTCACTATCCTGATATTTCCACATTTGTCAAGAATTATGATGAACAAAAATTGGTTCATAATATTACATGCCTTTGAAATTTAAGTGTTTCCTCTGTGTGTGGGCGCGCTCACGGGCTTAGTGCAAACATGTTAACCAGTTCGTTTCTGGGCTGCTACATTATTAAGCTCTGGATTGCTCTTTCTTTCAAGAAATGTGTTTTTGGTGCTCATCAGTCATCAATATTAATAAATAATAAACCAATAATTATGGATGATTAACTTATATCACTATATCAATAAATAATAATTGATTTTGTCTGATTTGATTTGGGACCAATTTATGCCTGTGGTACCAGTAACCAGGTATTAAGAAAAGTAAGTTGAAACGGAGCCTAAATACCAACAACGAAGGCCTAAATATTAATAAATGGTAAGCCAATAATGTTGGTTTTTGGCCGTGGAAATGTCAGCGAGCGTTGGTTGGGATTATTGAAGAGGATTGATAAAATAATGTGAAGGAAAGAAGGCCTGGATTTGGGAATGAGCCTGTGGCGCCAATATGAACATTTTTCTTTTCTTGTTTTGGTGGTGGAAGCCTTCGTAGGGGAGAGAGAGCATTGGGAGGGATTATGGGAAGGCATAATTTATATATTATGTCGTCATCCTTTGTGGTCCGTATTCATTCATTCAAGTCTGGCATCATCATGCCTCTTGGCTTCTGGCTGTTGACTTTTATTTTATATTCCCACTTTGATCGCCCTTTTCATTTCCTTCACATGTTCATCATAACTCCTCTTTTCTTTTCAAAATAGGTAACAAAGAGAGTAGTTCAGCACTAATAGTATCAGTATGTGTGCACATAACACATATTCCTCCACCCATATAAACATGATGTAAGGATAATGTGTGATTAGATCATCACTCCCGACGGAGACATCGTGTTACCCATATGATCTGATCTGATCTTAAACTTCTAATTTCTTGCTGTGACCTTCTGTTGGGGCAAAAAAAAAAAACATGAGCAAGAGAGCGGAGATGGGGAAAAATCCCATTTGATAATTCTTTTCTAATTTGGGCCCTGAGGGGAATTTTCCCAGTTATATATGTATACACTGTTATGATTGCAAATATGACTATAAAAAAGCAACATGTATATCTGATTCTCTCGCTCTGCATAAAATAGAGAAAGACGCACGCGCGCCCATTTACGGGCGATCTCCATCACCGCATGTCTTTCTCGATTCTCAGCTCCCTAACACCCAGTGCAGCTTTTTAAGCCGGATTAGGGTCCACTTGTTTGAACTTAAAGATGCTAAACTAATTTAGAGATTTTATTTAAAAAAAAAAAAACAGAATGTATTGTGTTTGGTTACAAACTTACAATAATAAAAACTTATTACTATTTTGTGATTTTTAGACTTTATGATATTTTCGTGTATCTCTGTTCATCAAGAATAATTTATTATTTAGTTAATTTAAAATCTTATCACGTTTTTGTATTTTTTGGCTTTTTATTATATTTTCTCTTGCAGATTATTTTTCGAAGCTATCCAAAATAATCGGAAAACTACTTTTTTTTTAATAGTAGTTATAAAGTTTAAACAAACATTACAAAATATATTTTTCTTTCAAAAAATAGTGATATTTAATTTAAAAAAATTGAACAAAAGGACCCTAATTCAATATAGAAAAAAAGTACTTGAGGCTTATGAATATTGTTTTTATAATATTATATTTTCATATATCTTGATATAGGATTATTATACATAATGTTAAAATTTAGTTATATTAAAATGAAGTAAAAAGATTAAGATTCAATTCCTGATTATTAATTTTTAGCAACACTCTGGCTCTTCCAGTTATTTCCGACCGGCTATCATTAAAAAAAGAAAAAGACAATAAAGAATATTCAGCCACTCTAAATATTTTTATGAATTTAAAATTTCACTCTCCACTTTCAATCTTGATTGGCAAACAGAATACAGATAATTGATAATTAATGATTCTATGCAATTCTCTGGGGCAAATCATCGTAGAAGAAAATTATTAATTATCTTTAAAAACCATGAACTTATGAAATTATATATAAAAAAAAAAGGACTACTAAAGTTTTTTTGAAAAAAATAAATGAACAGAAATACATACTCAGTTGGAAGATATCTTAGTTACAAATTTACAGAAGATCAATTATATATTTTGAAAGCTCAATTATAAATTCTAAAAGATTAGTTACAAATTAACTAACTTCAAACACTTAAGAAATTAACCCAATATAATGTCTTTTAGGATTTGAGAAATTAATGGAATGTACGAAATTAATTGACGACAAAATAAGTAAAAATACATTTATTGATGAGATAAACTCAAATGAAATCTTATAAAAAGGGGACAAGTGAATTCACAAAAATGTGACCTTATAAATAGGGGTGGAGGGATTATCTAAATTTAAAGGCTGTTGCTTGTATTAAAAAAAATAAAAAATTAAAGGCTATTGCCATGAAATTCATCAACCAAAATACTAATTAAAGCTGATCAAAATAACCAATTTAGGTTCCTTGCCTAGTGTGCCTTTCTCATAATGGTATATATAGAGCGTATATAAATTGTAGAATCTCTTAAATCTCACTCCATGATTATAGGCTTGGGGCGTAAATATAAAATAATCGTTAATCCATGCCCACTCAAATAATCGTTAATCTATGTGCCCACTCGAGCTTTATGCTCCAATTTAGCTTTTTGCAAATATATCATATATATTACCTTTTTTTTAAGCATAATTATAAGCATCCTTCTATTTGAAGATAATAATTTGAAGCACTGTTAGGCACCTCTTTTAATTGGGATTCAAACTTTCGTTCAACACGTTGTAATAAGGGACTAACCCCTTATACTAAACCCAACTCCGGTTGCTTCACATATCTTCCCTTATTTATTATCAATATATTTCTTAACTTTGTCTAATGCTTAAGTCAAAAAACTTCAAAATATTTTTACATTGGTTCCCCGCATTATTTTGTGCTTGTTTAGTGTTTAAGAATTAAGTACGTTTATATAAGTTGAGGCAAAAAATTTCTCACATATTTACCTTATACACTGTAAATTACATTAGAAAAGCGACCTCTATTAATAACTCAAACTGACACACGGTAACCCCCCTCTTGAATTTCATAACGTTGATCAACAATATATTTTCATTATACATATAACTTAATGATCTCATGTCCATTGTGGGATCATGCATGTGTGTGCATGCTGTAGCTTTCATTTTTAATATAAGATTTAGTTTATAGAACAATTTACAAGTGGTGTTGATATTGTTTATGGCCAAAATGAAATCTCAATAATATTTGATTTTCCTCCCCGTCCGTCCACTAAAATCGTTGCATGTGGAAAATTAGTGTGGGATGCACAGTACTAAAATTAACAGTACATGTTTGTATTTGAGATGCTGGAGTATAGAAACATGGGCAGATGCATCCGCATGAACAGTAGCTTAGAAGATGACGGGAAGGTGTCGGCTCTCTCTCTCTCTCTCCCGCTCCCTCTCTGTAAATAATAATACAAGCTAGCTCCTCATAAATGAAACCAAACATATCATTTTCTCTTTTCTTTTTGTTAAAACCAAACATCATTTTAATCCATACTCATCACTTTCCCACAGAGCCTATTAGGTCATTTTGTCCCCCCATAGGTTTATTTTATTTAACACTTTGTATAATAATCGTATTGCTTTGTTTAGAGCATCATTGCGCGTCTGCTTGTGCAGAATATAGTTATCTGTTGGTATAAATAATGTAATTTACTGTCATTAGGATTCTCCCTGCTACCCCCACAAGGTTGTGTCACTACCTTATTACCTGTATTCATTTCCCTGTCTCTCTGACTCTCATGACGACAATGACTTGTTATCATAATATCATCATCATGTCTCTTTTGAATTTTCGTTTTTTAGATCTCAAATGGATTCTCAAACAAAACGGGGGGAAAAATCCTTTTTTTAATATATATCTAATAATCCAATGGACATCCTCAAGCTACAGGTCCTTTTTGGTCTTTACAGATCACAGTTAGTTTTCGTTTCTTTATATCTCTCATTCCCGATCTCCTGTGCAGGCTCCGCCGGAGAGTGTCATAAAAAGCATACCAGAATTAGGGTTTCTGCTGGCAGATTGACTTGTGAGGTTCTTCTTTCAGACTTGTTCAACTTCCAGGCATATCTTTTTCTTCCAGCTTCCCAAGCCCTAATTAATTGGGAAGCTCCGGCTTACTTAAGCCGGAGAATATGGGAGATCTGTTTTTTCTTCTCTTTCCAAAACTCTTAATTAGTTCATCATTTACCAAGGTGTGTATATATATATGTCCGATGTTGTAGCTAATATTAATATATCATCCTTCATCTTCTGGCATTTCTTCACAGAAGTAGGGTTTCCTTTGCTTGGTCAAAAGTGTTCTGAGCCTTTCATATATTTTGCTTCTTGGAGCACCAATATAATTATGAGACGGTTGATTATTCAGGAAAACCATGGTTTAAATATTTTGTGAAGTCTTAAACTTACATTATATTAGTATGCTTAACTTCATCAGTTATATATATATCTGGCTGGCTTATCGTTACAATATGTTTTTGCTGATACGCCGGCCTTCCAGTCTTCCTCTCCTCTTTCTTGTTTCAATGCTTCTTTTATTTATACCTCTTCTAGTTTTTCTTGTATAATATTTTCATGCTTAATTACAAGCGTTAGTTCTTGCAAATCTTACTTTGACTGGCTACTTCTTATTTCTGGAAGCTCTTCTTTAGGGTAATTAATTGGCTAGTAGTTTTATAACAATTCATGTTCATATATACCAGGCCGAGAGTAATGTTTAAAGCCATCGTTTTCGCATAATTAATATCTTTAACTAGTTGTGACAAAAAAATCCGTCTTCGATCATCTTATTTCCATAAAATCCTTCCTCAAACGTTCCTAATTTTCTGGCTTGAAGTTAATTAATGCTCAGCTGACTTTTCATACAAGAGAGAAAATGCCTGTAAGATTATTATTTGAGCCTTATCGATCAATTGACTTGGTAAATTAAAATTGTTTGAATTTATCATATCATCTCTAGCTCTGACTTGGGTCTAGCTTATATGTTGACAGGTTAATGAGAAGGGAGAAGTAGGAGCTTCCTTCAGCCCAGCCATGGATGAAGAATGAAGGGTTGCTGAAGTAACTGCTGAGTCATTCACACACATACTCAGTAAGGATCAAACGGCCTCCTTTTGGTACTGAGATTGTGAGAATGAAGCAGCAGATATTTTGCTTCCCTCTTTCTCTGTGCTTGGACTGAAGGGAGCTCCTTCTTCTTCTTTGTCTTCCTCTTCTCATCCCAAATCGCAATAGGCACAAGAAAAGCTTTCGTAGACAGTCACTGCTACTACTTTGCAACTTGTAAGTATCATTGACCACTATATGTGCCCAATATCTAGCAATTCATTATGTAGGTTTCAATATATTCTTGTTGGCTTCTTTTTTTAAAAATTAATTATTTTAATTTGCTTGTTATTTATAATTCAAAGTTAGATGTTAAAGTTTTATCACAGTATAACTATACACACTAAATGTATTATCTCTGTATATTTATTAAAATTAATTATAGTACTATTTGAGGGTGATTAAAAATAAATAGTGTAATCTATGTATAGATTATGCTGATATTTTATGTTGATTTATATTGATAAAAATAAATTTTATCTCACATGTGCCGTATGTCTGTAGGGTTTAATTAATAAATTAACAATAACTAGTTAAAAAATTAAACTAAAATATTCTTTGTAGTGGAGTGTTATATATATACTTCCTCTAGTCCTTATTATAATGCACAAACTAACAAATTTATTTAGTTTTTTTATAAGGCACGTGCTTGTTTCCAATAAGCATTGATTACTTTTTTTCATGTCTACCCCCTAATTAATAAAGGTAATGGGTGAGAGTAATAATTAATATAATGTTAAAGTTTAATGCAATCAGTAGGGGTAATATTAAAAATTACTTAGATTTTAGGACAACTTTATTGACTTTAACTATTTTTATTGGTTTGTGAAAAAAGTTAGTTAGTGTTTTATAATAAGGACAAGAAGGAGTATGTATGTATATGAGCCATGATGAAGAACCATTGACACACATGTATGAACAGCTTTTTTTTTTTGCTCGAACATGTATGAACAGCTTCAAAAGTGAACAATGAAGATGATGATTAGTAGAAAAAATTTGCATCGTAACTTGCAACTCAGGAAACTGGGCGGCCGACGCAACTAGCTAGGCTGCAGGTAGCTGCTACAATTAGGCTGCAGGTAGCTGCTACAATTGACGCTTTAACCTTTTCCGCTGATTTATACACTTTTTCTTGGGCACTTGCATGTTTAATTTTGGTCTGTCTACAGTCTACACCACTATTTGTGTCAAATGTACAGCACTACGAGTATTTGTATCAAATTCATTTGACCTTAACTTCTGGTTCTGCCAAACCTGTATGTACTGTTTTCTGCAGATCTCTATCTTGCCGACTAAACGATCACCAATAATGTATCTTTTGGACTTTATTTTCTACTCAAAATATGTGAGCCATTTGTACTGTTGCGCGTATTCAATATGCTTATGATGATGATGAGCAGACAAGTTGAAGCAGGTCCTTGTGGAATCAGATCTCAGTTCATATATACAGACACACACAGAGGGGCACGCACTCATAACTGACCCTTAGCTCATTTTCTTTAATTTTCCGAGGCATGTTACTTAATATAAGTGGAGATATCCACATACATGCGCTCTCGTCAGTTCCATATATATTGAGTTGCACATTAATTATTAGTCCTTATTATAAGGTACCAACTAGTAAATTTATTTGGTCCTTTTTATAAGGCATTTGTTTGTTCCCAAGGAGCATTGATTATTTTTTTCATGTCTACCCCTAATTAATAAAGGTAATGGGTGAGAGTAATAATTAATATAATATTAGAGTTTAGTGGAATTAGTAGGGGTAATATTGGAAATTACTTAGATTCTAGGACAACTTTATTGACTTTAACTACTTTTATTGGTTTGTGAGAAAAGTTAGTTGGTGCCTTATAATAAGGACCAGAGGGAGTAGTTAGTTGTACTCCTTATGTTTCTTATTATAAGGCATCAATTAGTAAGTTTATTTGGTCATTTTTATAAGGCACTTGTTTGTTCCCAATGAACATTGATTAATTTTTTCCATGTCTACCCTTAATTAATAAAGGTAATGGTTGAGAGTAATAATTAATATAATATTAGAGTTTAGTGTAATTAGTAGGGATAATATTAGAAATTACCTAAATTTTAGGATAACTTTATTAACTTTAACTACTTTTATTGGTTTGTGAGAAAAGTTAGTTAGTACCTTGTAATAAAGAAGATGGAGTACTACTCCCTAGTTAATTTAGTTAGAAGTTACGTTCTAAATATGTAAGCTGACAGGAAACTTGTTTCTTATAGTATCCTCAATGAAACTAACTAAAGTGGTTCATTTATTACTGAGAGAACATTTCTCTCCTTTTTGATAAAGGTATGAGTAAAAACTTACGATAAATACCATAAATAAATAAAAATTGTTGCTTATAAAAGGAAAGGAAAGGAGGATATTTCTCAAAAAGTTGTCCTAGGCTTTCAACAGACACCGCCTCGAGAAGTTGGAGCTGCACAACTTTCACTGACGTTGAATATGGGTTCTCACCCAACAATGTATGATTTTATCTTCTTTTGCGTACCTTAAAATATGATATGGCCTTGAAACAAGTGGAGCATATCGGTACTGACAAATCAAATCCGGATATACTCTGGATAAAGCACAAGTTCCCATTCTCTTCAAGTGGGACTCTGAATTTGTGCCTCCGTGCAACTGTGTATACATAGAAAGTCCCCCCTCAAAAGAAGTGGAAAATGCAACAACAACATAATTAAAATAGACTCAAATATCCAGAGAAATAGAGATTCAAGTTGCAATTAATTAATAAATTTGCACGTCCGATCCAACTAAGAATGTGTACGTTTGGTGGGAAAAAATTAAGGATATATATTATATGTAGGTCGAAAATGGAGAGATGCAGACTAATTAAATGCAGAAAGTATTGATAGCTTCCCTCCCATGTCATGTGAATGAATTATATATATATATGTGTGTGTTGGAATCTGCAGGGTTGTGGTTGCTTTGCTGCCACACAAAAGGTAACAATATATATCAGCATATATATCGAAGCATAATATATTTAGGATCGGAGGTATTATTTGATATTATAATCATATTTTTTGAATATTTTTATCTTGAATGTTAATTAGTTAGAGATATGGTTGTTATGATACACTCCGTTAGGGCACTAATGATTCTAGCATGTATATATGCCTCTAATCTATTAATGAAAGGTATGCAATTCATTCTCATTTTAATATTTTACATGATACCAGAGTATGTGGTCTCCTGATATCAAAATTGTGTTAGACGAGATGATGAAAAGCTTAGGTACATCTTATAACATCGACACTTCTCAAGAGAATGGAGCTCGATAAGCAAGATGGCAAGCAGAAACCATTAAAGTGCAATCATTATGGGAAGCTTGGACACATCAAAGATCGATGTTATGAGATCGTATAAGACTTCAAGAAGGGAGGACATGACAAAAGAGAATGGAGGCAAGGTTCGAGAGCAACACAGGTGAGCTTCAATGAAAGCCCCATTCTTAGTCTCATGCCCAAACAGTATGATCATCTGGTGCAATATCTCAACAAGGAAGACAATCCCTTGAATCTTTGAAGAGATCAATTGGTCAGGTATCCTTTAATTATAATATTATGATTCAAATAAAAGATTTTCTACCTCACATATAAAGGTTATCTTTCGGCCATCAAATCATATGATGAGCCCAAGAGCTTTCAACAAACATGTAAATGTTCATTGGTGTGAGGCTATGCAAAATGAAATACATGCACTTTAAGCCAATGGGACTTGGACACAACATCTTCCAACGGAGAAACATCTTATTGACTCTAAATGGGTTTACAAAAACAAATTTAAACCAACTAGATAGTTGTATTCTCGTAAAGCGCGATTAGTAGCACAAGGTTTTACTTAGCGAGAAAGTATAGATCTTCATGAAATTTTTTCCCTAGTTGCAAAACTTGTTACTGTTCAAACATTGTTGGCTATGGCAGTCAAATGAGGACTTACGGTTCACCAATTGGATGTTAATAATGCATTCCTCCATAGTGATCTTCATGAGGAGGTTTATATGAAAATACCTGAAGGCTTTGCTCCAATAGGAGAGACACGTGTCTACAGATTGATGAAGTCTCTATATGGGTTTCGTCAAGCTTAAAAAAATTGGAATAAAAAGTTTACTAGCTCATTGACAAGTTTAGGTTTCAGGCAATCCCAGTCAGATTACTCTTTATTCATTTATCGGCGTGGTGACATATACACTATGACCTTGATCTACGTTGATAATGTCAGTCTCTCCAGCACCAGCAATGACCATATGAGCCATATAAGCTTAAAGACTGATTCACCATCAAGATATCGAACCCTTAAAGTATTTCTTGGGCATTGAAGTGGCTCAATCCCTTGAGAGCATGGTACTTATCCAATGCAAATATGCCTTGGATATCTTGAAGGGAATAATAAGAATGACTGGTGTAGGCCCAACAAGTTTCCCATAGAGCAGAATTGTTATCTTAGTAGTGTTAAGGGTGATCCACATCCAAACCCAAGGTGCTATTGAAGACTAGTTGGCCAACTCTTGTGCCTCACACGAGGCCCGAACATCATGAATGTTCTTAATCAATTTGAGATGCCGGGATCATGCACACGTGTCCTTTGTACCTTAAGTCTAACATGGGACAAGGCATCTTCTTACGAAGTACAGACTCTCTCAACTTGAACGCATATTGTGATGCAGATTAGGGACAATGCATGCCATGAGACTCAAAGTTCTTACACTGGTTATTTTATCACCTAAGGTGGGTCTCCCATCTCATGTGGTAGCAAAAGGCAACGTGTGGTTTCCCTTTCCTCAGCATAAGCTAAATACCAAGCAATGTCTAGCACAGTTAAAGAAGTTGTATGGTTACAAAGGCTCCTTCGTGACCTTGGGGGGCGAGTCAACAATCTTCAACTCCACTATATTGTGATAATCAAGCTACCATTCGTATTGTCAAGAACCTGGTCTTTCATGAGAGGACTAATCATGTTGAAATGGATTGCTACTTTGTCCGTTAACGAGTCTAATCTAGCTCAGGACATCTCTCAATTAAAGATCTGGATAAAATATCAAATTACTGACATCTTCACAAAGGCATTCGAATCTGACGAATTTCCAGAACTTTCCAGCAAGTTGGGCATTATAGGTGGAAAACGAGCTGGGCCGACCCTTTAGAGCTCAAACCTAAATAAGCTGGCCCATTTAGGCTCAACTCCCATAAAAGGTCATTATTTTGAAGCCCAACTCATTTACTCATAGGGTTCGGGCTCAGACCACAGGCTTCAAGCCCGTTTAACAATTTTTTTCTTCATTTTCTTAAAGAAATTAAATTAAAATACTAAAATCTTTAATTTGAGACAAACATTTTTAAAGTATTAAATATTTTATCTTTTTTGATAAATAGAATAAGTAACAATTTGCATTAAAATAAAATTTTTCATGAGATAAATACTCTACTTTCTCATTTCTCAATGTATGTTATTAATTTCTATTTTTGATATAGTTTGTACAATATTCAGACTTCTTCAAATACAATTAAAAAATTATTCTCTTTGTTTACCTTACATCAATAAAAAAAATGATTCTTTCAATATTTTATAAGGAAAAAATTCTTTGGGAAAAATATTAAGAACCAAATGAAATATTCTTAAAAATTGATCAGTAAATAATTCTTTCAATCAGTAATATTTAATTAACTATAATAACATCAACAAGCCACTCTTAGCTTTTTAAGAAGAATATAATTAATTTGGCCCGTTTAAGCCTGCGGCTCTACAAGGCTAGCCCTTTTAGGGCCGACTCCTTCTAAAGGCTCTAAATCATAAGTCTAGCCCTTGACAGGCTCGACCCCATTTCCTAACTCTATGGGGCCAATGGTGGAGGGGGGGCAAGTGCCCACCCTTGAAACGTCGTTGTTTGGTTTTTTTTTTTTTTTTAAAATAATAATAATAATAATACATGTTTGAATGATTGTCTACCGTTAAATTAAGTGTCTACCCTTAATACATCAAGATTGTACTTCGTGATCGGATGGGGATGACTGGTTAAATGATTGTTTAATGCCTTATATTGAAAAATATGTATTTGATAGCAATGATAATAAGGCAATTATGATTGAATTTCAAAAAATAAGGTCTAGAAGGATGACATTGTAATTATTTTTGTTTTAATATACTTTTGTTATTAAAATATATGTACTTGAACTTATTGAGTGTCCACCCTTCATTGTAATTTATTTAGCTGCATTTCTAACGGCACTTAGCCTTACTTTTCTAAAGAACATATTTGTAAAATAATTGTCTCTAATATTACATCATCAGTATTCACTTGATTTCATGAATATTTTTTTGATATTTTTTCTTTTCTTATTTATATATATATTTTTTAATACATTTAAAACTTTTATTTTTAAAAAAAAAAAATCGGGCAGACCCCAAATCCCCCCACCACTGGTGGCCACCCTTCATAAATTTTCTGGATCAGCCCTTGTATGGGGCATTCATAATCCTCATGCGCCTGAGGGGAGTAAAGCTTGGAGCATATTACAGGATTTGAGATTTGACATTGTTATAGTATGATTATATTATTTGAATATTTTTATTTTGAATATTAGTTAGAGATACGGGTGGTATGATACTTTTCATTAGGGCACTCATGATTCTAGCATGTGTATATATACCTCTAATCTATGCGTATATATATCTCTAATCTATCAATGAAAGGTGTGCAATTCATTCTCATTTTAATATTTATAGTTTTCGTATATATTTATAACTGCGAAACTCAGAGACCGACCAGATGCATGCATTGGCGAATTTATTTTTGGGTCAGAGGTTTTTCGTTGTTCACAAGCACACAACTTATGTTCATGACTCATTCATGGATCTGAATCTGCTTCATCGGAATGAAACTCTGGCAAATCATAGGGGACTATGCTCTCTGTCTTTACAACATTGGAATATACATCTCTTTAGTTAATTAGGTTTGCCCAAGTCTTCACAAACTACAAGTCCGCGTTGAACATCTTGAACCGAACATGACCAAATGAATCGATTCTCTCATGATTCCCGGAATTGCATATTCACTAATTAGAGTTTTCAGTTCAATGGATTCAACTCGTTTGCTATTAATTTGATATCGAGTGACCTCAGTGCATGAGCTTTGTAAGTTGTGTTTCCCTCGTTTACATGTTGACGGATGGAGCTTTATTATCAAGGTTTTCTCATTCATAATAACGGCTCTTGTTCATATCATCATATGACAAGATTCTTATTTTACCTTCCGCTTGCCATACAAACGCGGCTCTAATTGTTAACGTTAAAACATGCAGTTCAATTAATAATTACCATCACTCGACTCACATGTAAAATCAACGGATCTGACTATGGTCCTCTTCCTCTCTCATCATCTTCCTCATTTAAACCGTTGGATGAAAAGTTGAACGGTACAGATTTTTTAAAAAAAATTTACCGCATGCGTTTTTTTTTTTGGAACACTTTACCACATGTGTTCACGCTACTGCATGCGGTAAAAATTTAATTATTAGGCAGAATAGAGAAGTGGACGGTCCACTGCAGTGGACCATAGCCGGATCCAAAATGAACATGGTTTTTATCATATACTCCTCTTATATGATTTACGAGACACCTTCAACATATTTCACACTGTCAACAAAAACTTTAAAATTCATTAAATATACTATAAAATTCAACAATTTTCTAATTTTATCTCTATTTAATATATATTATACCTCATGAAAACAAAATCAACAAAAATAAAATAAAATAAAGGACAGAGTTGTACATTCATATATGAAAACTTTAACGAAGTGCCTTATCAACAAGTCTCACACAAAACTCAACCCAATATGCATATAATAATGGTAAAAACCCCAAAATAATTTTTTTAAAAATAGGTTACTTCATAATTTTAGGCCGACTATAGGCCCAATTTGAAACCGGGGACGGGTCCAACCCCAGAACTCAAATTTCAAGCCCAATTGATACTGGACAGAGCCCCGCAGCCGGCTCAAACTGAGAAACTAGCTTTAGGCCTCTTGCATATTCTACGAGGTATACATGGATTAGTACAGTAATTTTGATTCAATTTATATATATATGATTATTAGACTTCATCAGACAATGACTACAGCTGAGGCACGAACATCTTTCATTGGCAACATATTTTGGCTCCGAGTACACGTGTATAATCAGTGGTTCAGTGCAGCAAAGTGCTGCCCCATACATTTATTGGAAAATGCTATCCAGAAATAAGCATAATCAGTGGTTCAGTGCAGCAAAGTGTTGCCGGATTCACAGCTTAGATGTGGGACGTTTCTCATTAAAAACAATCATCACCTTCCCGATAGCTTTTCTGTCTCTGATAGCAGCGAAGGCGAGGTGGGCCTGCAAGGACGGATCGTTGCCAAATCGTTGATTTTAAAGAATATATGCAAGGATATTTCTTGTATACTACATCTTAGCTGATAACATATGTATATCAGTATATATAGAGAGAGAGAGAGCAATATTAAAACACATTGAAAGGGATGACAGAAACCAGCAAGCCATTGCAACCGCCCAAAATAGATTTTACATGCAACTGCCATATTTAGTTCACATTCATCAAGATAGAATAAAATCAAATCATGCAATTGTTTGACCTCCTCTCCAATTCACTTTATTCATTAGGGGCTTCAGAAGCAATTCACTAAATTAAAAAATCAGGCAACCCAGTTTCTAGCTAGAGATAATTACTCTCCAACCTGTAAAGTATGTTTCTTAGCAGAACCAGGGAAGATCTAATAATGGCACGACTTGCAACATTTCCACAAATTAAAAGAACCAATATGCACAAAAGAAAAATCCCTGACCTCAGCGAGCGCGTAAGAATGAGAAATGTGGACAGAAATCAAGCCTCTTGCCAGCCAGGATAGTAGCTCCCTTACAGAATCTTCAAGAACACTTGGCCGATGTATTTTATAGCTACCCCAGTAAAGGCCGTGCACTGTCCAATTCTGTCACAACGACATTGAATATCAATAAATATAAGACATCACAGTCAAAACAAATGAAGGATCCAAATAATAAGCATTTTACAGTAACCAGAAAGAGGAAATAGTGCTATGGCAGGGGTTAATAGCTTTTCATTTGGAAAGTTTGGCAGCTGGTTTTGTGCTGTGTTAGATCCATAAAATAATGTAACCTCTGTTCTCCACTGCCTTTTCACCACCATTGTTTGAAAGGAAAAGAAGACGGAAGAACCCAATAATGTGTGTGTACATAATTGTAAGTTTTCAGGCTACGACATCAAGAATGTGACTCAAGCAAACCAATTACATAGTAAATGTGAAACAACAAGAGAGAACTGCTTCACAAATTGTAATATTCCCTCAAGTGACCATATTGGAAGAGGAGAAGGGAGGAAATGAACAAAAGAAGGTTAGATCAATTTCGATAGTAATTTGAGAGGCGTCAGAAGTGCTTCCCTTCAATATCTCAGGCTGATTTTAAATCCTTCCTTCCAATACTTGATTTTAGAATTTAATCCAGGCAAAAAGTCATCCAGTCAACAATCAGTCCGAGAATTAGTTCCTGATGTACCTTGACAAGAGCTATATTAGAAGGGATGACAGGAATTTCACCACTTGCAAACCCAATGATCAGAATGTGAGCTCCCCAGTTCAAAAGCTTCATAGTTTCTTTAGTAAGCTTGCCTCCAACTGGGTCATACAGAACATCAACCCCTTTGAGCTTTCGAGCCTTAAGAAACTCTTTGACGCTTTGAGTGACATTTTGACAAGCCAAGTCCACCACATGATCAGTACCAAGTGATTTCAAGAGCTTCACCTTTTCACTTCCCCTGTTACCAGGTTGTGTTAGAAATGCTAAACTCCTAGAGATACTTAGTAAATGAGCAACTGATAGATAGAGAAATGCTTCTCAACTGCTACTTTATCAACAACTAAAACAATTCACTACCTAGCGACTGCTATGACGATGGCACCACAAGCTTTTCCAATTTGTACGGCTGCAAGGCCTACACCCCCTGCCGCTCCCAAAACAAGCAATACCTGCAGTTCCATGATCTATTTTACTAAACCATTGGACACAATATACAACAACCAAAGCTGTAAAGAGAAATAGGTAATAGCATTAAACTGACTGAAACAGACCATAGGAAGAACCGAATTAAGGGTAGTTGTAAGAATTATGGGTATACATGCTGGATCAAAAGATACATACAAACTTGCACTGACATATCATGATTAGTCTGGTCAACTAATCTTCAATAAATGGTTAAACCGATGAATTTTCATGTTGAAGATAATCAGATACCTGACCAGAGGTCAATCCAGCTCTATGGACGAGTGCAACGTGTGAAGTACCGAAAGCCACTGGAAGAGC
This sequence comes from Acacia pycnantha, assembly GCA_025563575.1. Taxonomy (NCBI): domain Eukaryota; kingdom Viridiplantae; phylum Streptophyta; class Magnoliopsida; order Fabales; family Fabaceae; genus Acacia; species Acacia pycnantha. Next base: position 1,435,980 of record JAMWYP010000083.1, read on the forward strand.
GCCGGCAGCAACCAGATCACAACCTTCTGGTACGCGAAACCTTAACAATGAACAGCAATTAAACACATGACGTAGAATAGTTCCAAAATTAAAAATGAAATGGAGTGAAGGGCAAACGGAAAATTTGGGCAGACTCTTACAGAAGGCTCTGGTCTACAACGATGAATTCAGCAAAAGACCCAAGAGGAACGAAGGAACAAACAGGGTCTCCGACTCTGAGAATGGAAACTTTGGGGCCTACGGCGTCAACGAAGCCAGAAAAATCGGAACCTGGGATAAATGGCAATGAAGCCTTCTCTTGATACTTACCCAGTATCTGCAAATAATTTGCGAAATTCAAGCTGGTGGCTTTGATTCTAACCCTTACAGAAGTGGGAGAATCCAACTCAGGGATAGGGTGATCTTTGGAGACTAATATTGGGCTAGAATTATCTTGTGCTGCCACAGTCGGGTCACCCAATTTCCTGCACAGAAGAGCTTCCATTTCTTTTGGGTTCGGAGTTTCGCTCCTTGAGAACGATGATGCATTATGTTATATTAATATGCCGTTTAGAGTATACCGATATTGTAGAGTTAGGGAGTTTGATTTTTTGTTTTATACTACCTCATTATAAAAGTTAGTTGACTTTTTTTAAAGAGATTAAGGAAGCTAAATAAATTATTTAATCATTTCATATGTTGTGTATCCTTAAATTATATATTAGTTTATTGGTTAAACTAATTAATTTGGAGAAAAAAATAAAAATACTCTAAAATAATTTAATTAGCTTCCTTAATCTCTCCAAAAAGTTCAACTATAGAAAATAGTATACTATTATTTTGAGTCACTACCACTTTTTCATAGTTAGATCAGAATCTCATCTCTCTCTTATTGAGATTTTGATATAACGGTGTAAAAGTGGTAGTAACCAAAAATAGTAGTAACAATATCCTATTGAGCAGAATTTTTTTTTTTTTGCTACAGAAATTTTAGGAAAAGGGTTGGGCTCACCCACGATCCAAATGCAGGGCAAAGTCCCCCTTCCTCCTAGGTGATACCAATGTTGTGCAGGGCGAGCCGTCTATTACCCTCAAGCATTTACTTAGGCACCCAATAACTACGATACCTTCCCTAACGCCTTGACCAACTCCAAAATCGACTCATTTCCTTTGGAAGCCGAAATTCTAATTGTGGTGTTGTATAATCTTTTTTAAAAACAAAATTGGGAAACCATACTCAAGTACCAAAATAAAATAAAAAAAAATCATAAAAAAGTCGGAAAGCGGGTTTTCTTCTCAAAAAAGCTTCTTAGAAACTATATTAATATTAATTTTAAATGTGAAATTATTTTCTTGCCTCTTTTTTTCTTCTTTAACAATTTCTGACTTGATCTGGATCTAAGAGCCAAGGCACATAATCATTTCCCCATCATTTTGTTTCTAAAATTAAATATACTCGTGCTTAGTGCTTGATTAGTGTTTGGGGCTAGTTTCTTGGAATTGCAAGTTTGTAACACAGAAAAATGAAAGAACATAGAGAGTTTCATTGACAAGGAGCAAGAAATTCGATAAAGTGAGGCGATGGAGGCAGACAAATGAAATGGTGTATGCAGACAAATGACGAGGGTACTCCCATTTCCACGGTGTATTATTATTATTATTATTTGAAAGTATGCACTTAATCCTTTAATCCTTTATATTTGGATTAACTTTCATTTTAGACCTCTAAATTTAAAAAACACACTTTTAATCCTTTAAAGTTAATCCTGTTAATTTTATCTAATAGAAAATTGTGACTTATTAAATTAAAGTGACGACTGTGCAATTAATTTATGAAAAATCAATTCAACTTTTGTGGCAAATAACTAAAATGGAAAAAATATATATATATATCAACTGGGGAAAACCTCAACAGAACTAGGGAGAAATCTAACCCCTCTCGAGTGCATCTGTGCTTGCGGCTTCCCAATAGGTGATTAGAGTCAAAGGAGGCTCTGCCTTTATTCACACATGCCAGAAGCTCTGTTTTTGCTTAGCTCCACATGTCCTCGCCGTAATCCTCCTCCCCACAAAAAGGTTATTGTTTCACGGGGTCTTTTTCTACATCATCACCAGCATCTAAAACAAACGTCCCTTTCTTCATATAACTGCCGTTTAAGTTGTTGGGGGGGAAAATATTTGCACCCACTTTGCTTTTTCTCTGGACGCCGCAAGAACATGTGGAGTAATGTGAAGGACGACAAGGATTATGCTATTAATCAGGAAAATATGTCTAAGAAAGCGGGGGGGATTGTGCCAAGTGTGTGAAATTAATTGAATGGTCAATATTGGAGCTCGCACATTCCCCGCATACCTCCCATCACCATTTCATTTCACACTCGTTTTCGCCATCTTAGGATTTCGGGCCTCCTCTGTCTCTGGTTGCCAAACTACAGGAGAGTCGATAGTGAGGAGTCCGCTTTTTCTCCTCATCTCCTCTCTACCCATCCCTCTTTATCTTCAGATCTGAACGTCGAAATTTTGATCCAACGGCCCGACCATATTTTTCGAGCTACCGCATACGGTATTTCAAAAAAAATAACCTGGACCGTTGGATCAAAATTTCGACGGTCAGATCTTAGGATAATGAGGGATGGACAGAGAGAAGATGAGGAGAGTATCCAATTCCCGATAGTGAGAGAGGTTAGGGTCGTTATTAGAAGTGATTTTATTTTCTTTTATGTTTTTTCTCTCAGAACTTGAATTGCTAATTTCATAATCATCCCTTTAATTTAATAAGTCACCGTTTTTTGTTAAGTGAGGCTAAAAGTGTTAAGTTTAAAACAATAAAAGTGTACTTTTTAAAATGAAACTTGATAAATGTATATTTTAGCTTTTTTTTTATACTAATAAAAGTCAACATATATTACAAGTAATTATTGTTTCTGGAGATTTAAAATCTATACAGTGCAGCAATCCTTACGGATTGAGCCTAGTTGTAGTGAATTGGGGAAGAAAGACGGAAGGCGGCCTATATTTTTCGGTGGCCTCAGGTTGATTGCTTTGCACTTTCACTGAAGATCAGATATTACATCAACATGCTTTGTATTAAAGATATGATTGGGAACACCAAATTGAGCTGCTTGATTTATATAAGCTGGGCTAGTAAACTAACATTAATTAATATCTAAGAGAGAGCAAGTAATATTTACAACAGAGGCCAGTCTGTTACTTGTTTAGGAAGGAGGATTTGTGGGTAAGGTAAGAGTATCATAAGCAAGGCCTGGAGGAACATCAAATCCAGACATGAAGTCATCTCCAAATATGAGAGCTCCCATTGCCAACCCTGGAGGTAGATTCTCAGGAGGATTAGCCCCACATGATGGTGACGGCAAAGAATCATTTTTGGGAAGTAAAGTGGGAATATAGCCAACATTTGAAGGTGGGGGTGGTGGAGAAGGAGTTCTACGTCGTTTGTAACAGGGTGTCCCCTCATCCAGGTCTGTGTCAGAGTCTTTTGTAGGAAATTGCATCGGATAGGAGCAGGGAATGTTCGTCCGAGCTTCATTCTTTTGGTGGCGAGGTGAAGCCAGAGGCAAATGCTTCGAATACTTCTCCTCTGATTCTGATCCATTTTCTGTAGTCTTCTTTCCTACACAACAAACCCAAAATGCTTCAGATGTATTAAAACATTAAACCCTTACTTTTGCTACCCAAAAATTACATGTCTCAATCTTCAATCTTAATTTTATAGTTTAAAAAAAAATCACTTGAATTGACCAGGAAAAAAAAAATATCTCAGATCACGTGATTGACGCATGCAACTTTACAAAGACCAGAAGGCAAGGTTCCTGTCTAAAAAGGTATAGCCAGAAATTAGCCGCATTTACACCTGGCTTCGAATTTTGCTCTTTCTTTTCCTCCAAAATACGAATTGAAATATCAATGAAGCCTCGTGGTTTGTCGGAATCCTTCTTTCGTAATTGGTAGCTCCGAACTTCCTCATTTCCCGGCCTTAAAGAAACCTCAGAATTTGGAACCTTATTCGCTAGAAACTCTTTGATGATAACAGGTGCAGAGCCATGAATCTTTTCCGTGAGGAATATGGGGTCTATACTGTGAACTTCCACATTCAACACTAGATCTCGAATGTTGATATCTGACTCAGAGTCATCAACCAGAATGGCAAACTTGGTTTTCCAAACAGGATTTTCACTCCCAGAAGCATCAACCTTGGTGCAGTATTTGAAGTTAGGATCAATCCATCCAACAGCAAACCATTGACGCTTCCAAAGCGAGGGTGAATGCTCGAGCCCATGAGCTGATACGAGGCTTACCTCAACCCAGATTTTCCCCATAGAAGGCTCATCGAAGAAAAACAAGATAATAAAGAGATCTTTGCCTCCAAAAATTCTTCCTTCGAAGAGGTTTGAACAGGAAAAGAGAAAAAGAATATGCTTTGCATGGTTCCAAAGCCTACTTTTCTTTTCTGCTGGGATAATCGAAGTCCTTATTAGACATTAGCGTTAAATGCCGCCTGCGAAATGCATCACAAACAAGCAGGAATCTATTACGACTGCAAATGGGAATATTAAACTGGTCACGTGTAAAAGAATTTGTAGAAAGAAATTTCACCAGAACCTACAATTTTAACATATTTACATTGACCATAGGGCTCCTTCTTCCCGCAGTTACTCATTCCCAGTTCTCACGTCAAATGAGAAATTTAATTTACACCTGTCAAGAAGAAGAAACAAAAATAGAGATGCCAATTATTGAATTTTTTCTCATTGAGCGGGTACTAATCTTGTCTTTGCTTCGTGCAGATTTCTTTCTGTTTGCGGTGAGGCTCCACTCATTACATGATTGTCCTCGAAGATTTGAAGGGTCCTTTAAGAGGTGGAACCAACAATAGCTTTTGACCTATGCGTCTTACGTCGGATTCACCTTCCCGGGTCATTGATGATGTAGACCTTGTGTACATCATGGTAGTAGAGTTCAAAATGTCTCCTCCAAATCCACATGCCTTAAAGAATAACCTGACAATAGATTTGCTCATAAATTGCAGTCCATGAGAGGATAGGACAGGGTGCCCCAGAAGGATCAATTAAATACCTCTCATTCTCTGTACAAAGAGCTGCAATGTCATAAATGTCTCTATTTGTGAGCATCCTACAAAGAGGAAGTGGTGATATTAAGATTCCTGGAGATTTAAGAGTTTGATCGCCAGAGTAAAGAAAGGGAGAAGAAGCAGAGTGCCAAGAGACAACAAAAACTTGCTAAGTTAGGTCAAAACATCACCTTCTTTGCATTTTTTGCAGAACCTAGTACATATTCAAATCAAATAACTCAAAATATGGTAACTTGATAATTTATGAAATCAAGATATGAAGCTTATATTTTTTTTATATATAATATGAAGCTTATATTTTTGTGATCCAAATAATGACTGAACGCTAACAATCGCTGACCCGCAATAAACTCAAAGTACTATGGTTGAAGCGTGACAACAAGCAGTCAAATATGCAGCAATAATTGAAAGTGCCTAATTTGTGAAGCAACTCATCTCATGAACTATTCAGATTAACATTAAACAATTGTACAAGAGAGAGCACGATACCTAACAATCTTTGTAACTATCATTCGGCCAATTCCCAATCTCCGCAGGGAAGGAATGACCTGCAAAGTACTGAAGCATGTTTATGCACGCACGTTGACTAAAATGATCGAATTGCCAAACAAATAACCGATTGAGAAGCATAAAATGCAGTTTCTTCAACGTCATGTGTTATTCTAATCTATTGCGATATCAATTTATTTCGCCGTAACCATGTTTTATTAATGGGAAGTCATGAATTTTTACCATCACATCATAGATTGAAGCGGTGAGGCCACAATCAGAAATGGCACGGCCAAAGCCCACCAAATGACCATCGTAGGGAGAAACCGGCGTCACGCTCTGCAAGAAATCCGTCACACCCATAATCGTCTTTGATGAATCCGCGGAGGAAGTGAAATCTCCGTCCCCATCATCATCAACAATATGTTGAGGTTTGCAGAAGACTGAGACAACCACAGCGCTGTGAGACAGAGCAACGCGGAGCTTATGGATATCGACGGATTCGACGCGGCCATGGGAGCCCACATAATTGGGGAACCTATAGCACGAGTGGTTGCAATCGGCATAGAGTTGTTGAAGCTGGTGAAGATCAGCGTGTTTTGGGTCCGTGGAAAAGTAAATCGGAAAAGGCGGCCTCATTGCTGGGGTTAGCCGCTTTCTATCGATTTGTGAGGTTTGGGTGCTTCTTCTTCTGATCCATCTCAATTCCATGTACGCGGACTGAAAACCCTTCATCGGTTGTTTTTTGAACTGCATCCGAATCTTCATACGAACTGCAACTCTCGTCACTGCCATGTCCATCGGAACCTTCGTGACGGGGATTGGGATGTTAGCGCCAAGCTGGAGGATAGAGAGGAGATTCGTGGCGCTGCTCTCTCGTGAGGGAACGCGGGCGTCTCATTCCTTATCGGCACCCACACCGTGGCATGGATTGTGTCCATTCACAATTTCACCTGGACACACAAAATTTCCTTGAAAGAATTTGAGTCAGATGGTCTTTTTTTTTTTTTTTTTTGAGTCAGATGGTCATAAAAACTAGGAATTCCACACGTTGTAGAAAATTTGAAAAATATGTTATACTACTACTAGTATTCATGTGATGCATTAAAAATTTTGTATTTTGTGTAGAAAATAACATCATAGTTTAATAATTCTGTACAAAAAATACTTATCACTGTTACTTCATTTAATCCGGATTTTTCCTAAAAGAAAAAACAGTTGAAAGTGGATCTGAATTTGATTCCCACTTTTTAAGGTTTGAGATGATGATTTCCTTCACATCATAATCTCAGCCCACGAAAATTTCATGGTTGATCAAAAAAGTTCCCATGGCCCCAACAATATGGATTAGATTGATGTGCGGGAAGTGGATCAAATTGGTAGGGACGAATGCTGTGGGCAGTCCAGATAGACACTGCCCCGGTTACTTCTTACCCGCTTTTCTTTCATATGAAAAACCAATTCAATCTTTGACTTCATTCACATTAATCATATCCCTCTATTTACCTTCACGCACGTTTTCCATACCCTGCGTGAAGGTCTACATCACGAGCTGCCGCCATCAATAGTACTCTAACTTATTGTAAATTTTATATTTATGTGGTAAAATTAAGGGTTAAATACCAATTTTGTCCCCTGAAGTACGCGTTCAGGAGCAATTTTGCCCCTTAAGTTTTAAATGTAGCAATGTTGCCCCTGAAGTATAAAAAACGGAGCAATGTTGCCCCTCCGTTAGAAACCCTAACGGTCAACGTTAGGTCAACTAACGTTGACCGTTAGGGTTTCTAACGGTGGGGCAACATTGCTCCGTTTTGATACTTCAGGGGTAACATTGCTCCACCAAAAACTTAAGGGGCAAAATTGGTACTTAACCCTAAAATTAATATTTCAGTCCTTATAACTTTTGTAGTTTCTACACTACTCTAATCTATTGCAACACAGTCTTTATAATTTTAATTATTCTATTGAGTTCTTAATATAAGATATATTTATCTAATTTGATAAGATTAAGAAAGTTAATTAGATTAGTTAATATGAAATATGTTATTTAAAATACCCTACTCACATTCTTTAATTCCTTCATTGCTACTCCTCCTTAACTCATTGTCGAGGGGCACTGATAGAGGTTAATTAGGACACGATTAATAAATAAGAAAATTATGTCTTATATTTCTGACTAAAATAAACTCCTTAAATATATTTTTATATTAATAACTAGAGTATGTTGTAACCCAGTCCCGTGACTTCGATTCATTATAACTCTGTTTTTTATTTTTTAAAAAAATACTTATGTATATATTATATATAAACCGTACACACATTGCATGGGCACATAACTAGGAAGGGTTGAATACGCAAATTGACATGTATAAATCCAGAAAACGCGTTTGAGCTGCCCCTTACTAGCCCCGACGAAGCTTAATTTTGGTCATAGTCAAATGAAAAACAATTGCATTCAAAAGGTATTTTCTTTATACTAATGCTATTTATACTTATTAGTCAAACAACATAGGGAAAATTACGGGCAGACCCCAAGGAAGAGAATTCATCACATTAAGTCCCTTAAAATCATGAAATTACACAAGAGTCCCTAGGAACTTCTGTGTAATTATTTGTGAATGTTAAATTACCATTTTGGACTTTTGTGTGATTATTTTTATTTCTCACGTCCAGAGGCTATTATTTACAACAACAAATGCTATATTTACAACAACCTTCGAAAACCTGGATTTTTTTCATTTCTCACGTCCAGAGGCTATTTACAACAACAAATGCTATAGTTACAACAAAAAAAACATATATTAACAACAACCTTCGAAAACCTGGAATTTTTTTTTTCCATTTCTCACGTTCAAAGGCTATTTACAACAACAAATGTTATATTTACAACAGAAAAAAACATATATTTACAACAACATTCGAAAACCTGAATTTTTTTCATTTATCACGTCTAGCGGCTATTTACAACAACAAATGCTATATTTACAACAGAATAAACATATATTCACAACATCTTCTGAGAATTTTGAAAGCTATATATAAACTATCAAAAAAAAATCCAGGTTTACAGTCGTGAGTCATGCGAAGGTGGTGACTCGTCGAAGATTCATGGAGTGATATTAGAGCATTCCGTGGAGAAGCCTTCGAATCTGCTAGAAAAGTCAGATCCCAAACCTTTGGCGGGAGATTTCGAGTTTCGGATTGAAGATCCAGTCACCATGCTCCCGGCTGATGAGCTCTGTTCCGATGGGAAGCTCATACCGCTTCAACTATTTGTGGTTAAGCCTTCTTCCACGAACGAGTCAACTTTGCCCGAGGCGAGGTCGCCGGAGGTAGCCAAGGCTGGGCGCGTTGCTGATATCTCCAGTACGGACCCTTACTTGTTCTCGCTAAAGGCTTCGAGGTGTTCGAGTCGCTGGAAGGAGATCCTAGGTCTAAAGAAGTTGTATCTAAATTCTCGTTGGAATAAATATTGGAAGAGAGAGAAGAAAAAGGGAGAGAGGAGAAGGAATAAGAAGAACAAAGAGAGAGTAGAAGACATGAGAGGGAATGTCAGATTGGTAAGTTAACATTCACAAATAATTACATAAAAGTCTCTAGGGACTTCTGTGTAATTTCATGATTTTAAGGGACTTTATTATGATAAATTATCTTTCTTGGGACCTGTGCGTACTTTTTCCAACAACATAATTTAGATATTATTTCAAATGCTCTGGAAATAAAACATTTTTTTTAGAAATAGACTCACTGGGATATCTAAAATAGGATGAACATTTAAGCAGAAGAAATTAATTAGTCCGGTTAAATAAGTTACAAATGCACGTGAGCGGTTTTTTTATTTTATTTATTTATTACGCCATGATATATATATATATATATATATCCCATTAAAAGGACATGAAAAAGGCAATATAAGGAGATGCATGCATATATAGAGGAGTGTACGACTATGTTCTGAATAATTGATCAAACACGTCCACATGCATTCAAACACCTCTAAAGCTTCTGAGCAAAAAAAAAAAAAACACCTCTAAAGCTAGCTAGCTAGTTGATGGGAATATGCCCCCTAAGGTATGTACTCGTACTATAATAATTTCATTAATGACGTCCTCACCCCCGGCCCGGCCATTCTCCTAATAATAAACTCCATACCATTCCAGTCCACCTTGCAAATTAAACAAAAGTGAAGCTTGTGTTTGTGCGTGCGTGAGCGTGACACGTAACAATAATGTTATACCATAAATAAATATTAGTAATATATATTATTAGCGAATAAAGGAAATTAAAAGGGGAGGCCCTGGAGGACGTACAGATCACATGCGAGCGATGTTACTCTGACACGCCCCTCTAAATATAAAAAAGGGAAAGAAGGGTTCATGCATGTGGATATCCTACTTTCCCTTGCTTTTAATTGGCGGTGCACGGAAAATGAAATCCATATATAGCAGCATGCCACACTCACGCCTCTTTTATTTTATTCCGTCTCCTCTTCAAAATCTAAGGTTTAAATTTGTAAAGGGCTTCGATCATTTTTATAAATTATAATAACAATTTATCTGCCATTTAATACCTTTTTTTTATTACCTCACTCTCTTTTATTAATTATTTTTTCCACATCCATTATTTTTCTTCCTCTTTTCATTTATTAAACTGGATAGAGTATTTTTGTCAAGGAGGGGTTTTTCAGTAAAAAAAAAAAAAAACTATAAAAGGGGAAACTTATGTAGTGTGCAAATATACATATCAACCTCGAAAGTGACCAGTAGATATTCTCAAAATAAAAAAGTATATAATTTAAATAAAATAGACTATATATATTGTGGTTATTTTTCAAACGAAATGTGTATACATTACACACACATATTTGGAAGAAGTGCCTCGGAAAAGGGGGAAGAAGAAGAAGAAGAAAAGTAGTTGAGTTAGAGAAGAGCACGCCAGAGCGTACGACAGAGGGAGCGATCGGAAATTGGGCGAATTCGAGAGGAGACGTCTTTTAGTTAGGGTCTGGGCGAGTTTTAATTAGTAATAACTTTGTTCCAAATTAAAAGTTTTTTTAAGACAATTTTATTTTGAAAATGTAAAAAATAAGTAATTTTATTCTGACCATTATTATAAAATAATTTTATTCAGATCATTATTATAATTAATTTTAATCATTAGTTGATCAAATATGTTGAACTAATAGTTTAGACGTTATCCATATATTTTTGTTAATCGGTGAATTTATCCTAAAAATTTTAAATCTAATTAATTTTGAAAGTCCGAATTAGATAACACATAAACTTAAACTTTTGATATAAATTTATACCTTAATAAAAATAGCGTGATTTATATATAAACTATCAACTTAGTATATTTAGTTAACGGTTGAGATAATATCATCACAGAGTTGCTCTATTTTTTGCATTTCAGGAGGCAAATTATCCTTTAAAAGCTTTCTGGGCAAAATTATGAAAAATCAGGAATAAAATTTGCCCCTCAGCCCATTATAAAACGGGAAGCTGCGCGTTTGAGCACAATCAGTGAGCTCCACACTCAATGGACAAGGTCACAAATCATCATATCATGCACACCCACACACACGTTCCCAAGTCTCCTTGAAGGTCCGGTTGCATTAAAAAAATCTTCCAGCACACTTTTGGCTCCCTTGCCATTCGCTCTCTAGCTTGTGACACTGCGATACAAGCTGTTTAATCCGGTGAACGAAGAAGGCGGGCGGAGAGATCGATGTGGACGGGGATAGGCTGGTGGTGGGTGGGCGTGGTGGGGGTGTTGAGCTGGATAGCGTATGCATGTAGGAGCGTGTGGGGGAAATCGGAGAGGGTGAGGAGGAAGCTGCGCGCGCAGGGGATCAGAGGCCCTCCTCCTTCCCTCTTCTACGGCAATCTGCCTCTTATGCAGAAACTCCAGTCTCAGGCCAAGCCTTCCTCTCTCTCCTCCCACCATTCCCATCTATTCGTCGCCCACGACTACACCTCCAACCTCTTCCCTTACTTCGAGCACTGGCGACGACAATACGGTAAATTCATTCCTTCATTAGCCTATTCTTCTCTTCTACTCTTCTTCGATGCATCTCTTGACTGATCGTGGCGAAAAGCAATATGATCGGTACGGTCGAGCACAGTGGGTTCTGTTCCTGTCTGTGTTTGATTGAGTTTAAGTGCCAGTTTTCAATTCCGCATGGGTCAACTTTCTGGCATGATGAAAGCAGCAGTCTTTCCCAACATCACTTGGGAAAATTGGGATAGAAAACAGGAAAAAGCATGCCTAGGATCTTGACAATGATTAAAGACGATATATACCACTCGGTGCGCCTTGAGAGTTGCCAGTGACAGGGGCGGGGAATAATCATCACCCCAACCCACAAATTCCCCCTATTTTATTTTCTAGTTTAATTAAACTCACATGCCTTATTTATATTTATAATTTATAAATAGAGTCCTTTACGAGCTTCTGAATGATATATATCAGTTCTTTCAACTTCTATGGATAAATGGATGATTGGTTGATTTTTCGGTTCCAAAGCTAAAGTCAACTCTTGCCAGCTTACTGGTAGGTATGGTACTGGGGGAGACACACCGAAGGTTCTAATAAACTTCCATGCTCCAACCTCCGATCCTCATTCCTCTCAGCTGACTCCGTAGGGAGCGAGAGAGAGGCGGAGTATTTAAATGGTCACAAGTCAATTATTTCTGTCTTTTTTAAAAAAAAAAAATCAATAACTTAATACTACTATCTTTTTTTTTTTTAATATATAACTCATATTGTATAATCATTTTTTTTAGAAATATTATTGTTTTGAAAATAAAATGAACGAGTTTAAATACCATATGAGTGTTGGATACAGATTTGCTGTTGATATAAAATATAAAAATAAATTACAAATAGGATGATTCATTCATCCTTTTTATAGATACCGTGGTAATTAGTTATGTTAATCATCAATAATAAATGTTTATTGATAATTTTTTTAAAATATTTCTTAATCTTGTGCTTCGTAAATATCATTTGATGAAAACTACCTTAGCAGGTACTAGTACTACAATCATCAATATGAATATTTTATTAAAAAAAATGATAAAATTAGATGAGTAGATTGGTATCATACATTGGAGAATAAAATAAACCCCAGCCTAGCTAGCTCCCATAACTAGGACATGAGGAGTAAACAACCTAGTTCATTCTCCTGGATTTAGTTCACCAAAAAAAATAAAAAACTTGGCTGGGGTCAGAGAGGACACCATGTTGCATGTATTTTATTGGTAAGGTGGTACTGTGTCAAATATCATATATAAGAATATAATCACCTTTACAGCTGTGGTATTGCAATTTTGGATAGTTAAATAGCTTCATAGGCAGCACCACCTGTGAAGTAGCTTGCACATATTATTATTAGTGGATCAGCAAGCTGGTGTCTAGAGCGTTACGGATCATTTCGGTCGGGTCCCATCAAATAAATGGATCAACGTCGTTAGGTCCCTGTCATAATTATTATCAGATTCTCCTCCACATGAAACTTTATATCTTCTTTTTTTTTTTTATAACAAAGTAGATTTACGGGGAAAATAAGGATTTGGTAACATGGATGGAGCACGCGCAATATGACTTGCAGGGCCACTGTACACGTATTCCACAGGGACGAAGCAGCATCTTTTTGTGAACGAACCAGAGCTAGTGAGGGAGATGAACCAGTGCCTCACTTTGGATTTTGGAAAGCCCTCTGATGTAACCAACAGGTTAGCTCCCTTGCTTGGAAATGGCATTTTGAGAGCCAACGGGCCCAGCTGGGCACACCAGAGGAAGCTTGTTTCAGCTGAGTTCTTTATCGACAAAGTTAAGGTGCGTGATTGATTAGATTATCCTTAATCATCATCATTACATACTAGGATATTATATTACATTATGTATTATATCCTACACCATCACCTACTCACCTTTGTGGCTTTGTCTTCACTTCTGTCGTGTTGGATTGATTTGATTAGATTTATATAGTAGAATATCATAAGAGAGGATCGGAATTGACAACAAATTAATAATGATCCATCTTTTTCTCCCGCCGGCCGGAGGGGACCCTTCCCTCTATTAATAATGTTAGTTTTTTTAATCTGTATGTAGATGAAAGGTGCGTCCAATATATGTTATTTATATCACTAAAAAAATAATTCTAACGCGACATATTCAAGTTATCTTGTTCCAATGATTTTGTGTTATTTTAATTTGTGAATACTGAATAGCACCACTCATATGATAATGATACATCGATATTTTAATATATTCTCAAACAATCTCATTTATTCTAGTTTGGATTATGCACAGGCTTTATCCTGGCAAATTGAATCAAATCCGAAAAAAAAGAATTATTTTGATGAGTATCATCTCACATCAAAGCCTGGACTGCAAAAGTATTTCTTTATACTTTCATGGGCACCCCTCGCATTGTATACGTCGTTCTCTTGCATAATATATTATCCTGGATAAGAGATACGCCCAGTTCAATTCCTCTGTTATCTAACTAGAAATATGGTATACTTTATTTAACATGTTGAATATAAGCACGTCTTAAAACTGTACGTTCGCATTTAGTGCGCAAGGTCCTATCCACTCTGAGAGGTTTTGTGCCTTTAATAACATGTCACTAGAGGGACGCGTGTCAAGTATATATACATGTGCATTTAGTGACGTGAGATGACATTATATCTATATTCTATACACATGTATGGGGCGTGCAGGGTATGGTGGGGCTTATGATAGAATCAGCGCAGCCGATGCTATCGAAATGGGAGCACTCCATGAATGAGGCCGCTGAGGCCCAAGTTGAAGTGGCACAAGATTTGAGGAGCTTCTCCGCTGACGTCATCTCAAGAGTTTGTTTCGGCCATTCCTACTCCAAGGGAAAAGAGGTCTTCTCTAAGCTCAGAACCATGCAGAAGGCCATGTCCAAGCAAGGTGGCTTCCTCTTCGGCCTCTCTGGCTTTCGGTGGGCCCACTTATCTTCTTCTCTAACTTTTTTGTTTTGTTGTTGTTGTTATTACTGTAGTATAGAATAAATAATTAGTGCACTCGATCTCTAATTAGGCCAAGTGTACTGTGATGATTGGTGATGTGGCAGGGGCATGGTTAATTTGTGGAGGAGGAAGGAAGACGAGATGGGCAAGTTGGAAAGAGAGGTGGAGTCGCTGATCTGGGACTTAGTGGAGGAACGCAAGCGACAAGGGTCGTCGGAGAAGGATCTGATGCAGTTACTTCTGGAAGCAGCCGAGAGTGAGGAAGGTGTAGGCGACGACTTGTCCAAGAAATTCATAGTGGATAACTGCAAGAACATATACTTCGCCGGCCATGAAACCACAGCCGTCGCCGCCTCTTGGACCTTGATGCTTCTCGCTTTACACCCACAGTGGCAAACTGCCATCGCACAGGAGGTTGCTCAGTTTTGCCCCGACGGCATCCCAAACGCAGAATCTCTCCCCAGCCTAAAAAAGGTACATGCATGCATATATATACTAGCTTGTTTGGTCTTTCTATACATGCATATAGTATGTATTCCACTAGTACTTAAAGTGAATTAACCGAGTTTAATTGTACGAACACAGATGACGATGGTGATTCAAGAAGCTCTGCGTTTGTATCCACCGGCGGCGTTTGTGTCGAGGGAGGCGTATGGGGACATTAAAATAGGGAACCTGTTGGTTCCAAAAGGGGTGTGTGTGTGGACTCTGATCCCAAGGCTGCATAGAGACCCAGACATATGGGGACCTGATGCCAATGAGTTCAAGCCAGAAAGGTTCAGCGACGGTGTGTCTAAGGCATGCAAGTTCCCACAAGCATACGTGCCCTTTGGAGTGGGCAATCGCTTGTGCTTGGGCAAAAACTTCGCTCTCGTTGAGTTGAAGGTGGTGCTCGCACTTATCCTCTCTCGTTTCACCTTCTCTCTTTCGCCTACTCATAAGCACTCTCCCGCTTTCCGAATGATTATAGAGCCTGGACATGGCGTACACCTCCTCATTCACAGGATCTCATCACCTCTCTCTCCTCATGTACCAACTTGCTAGAGCCGCCACGCCTTTTCCTTGCTCTCAAATTGTCTCGAGCTTTCATAGGCTTGTGGTGTCTAGCTATCTATATATATATATATTGGAGGTAATCCCTTTTGAGAAATAATTGAGCCCATGCGGGTGAACTGTGTTTCTTGACAGGAAAAAAACATCCCAACCTAACTCAAAACGAACGATGATGGACTAAATAACAGTGCAAAGAAATACGTAAAGATTTTCTGGACTAGTGAATAGTATACACATGGTTGTACGTATATTACAAGTGTACGTACGTATGGCCAGCAACTCGTAGTGAATCAAGAAATGGTCATATTTGCGAGTCTTGTGGCGGAGAAAAACTTAAATGACTACAGGCCATCTACAACATTATATGATTATTTTTGCACACCAAGCTGGACGAGCTAGGTTCTTGCATACAGCCCCGGGCTCTATGAGTACTTACTGGGGACTTATGATATCGCCTACCTAAGGAGTCCCAGCGACGGCAGAGGGGATCGAACCCACGACCCAATGGCCTAATCTTAAATCCCTTACCATCTATGCCAACTCACATTGACATGACGCAAAGAAATTAAAGCTGCACGTTATGTAAAAAGAACCCTCTGAGGTAGGCTCTGGCAAGGAGAGTTCCCGATAATTTTTTATTTTCACCAACGAAAATTCTGGACCAGCTAGCACGGGTCCAGCCCTATTATTTCTGGGCCTGTGATCAAGCCCAATTTAAAATGTTAATCAATATCCTTCTTCTTGTTTTTTTTTTTTATAAGAAAATTTTAAAAAAGAGATTGGACTCACCCACAATCTAAGGGTTAACTCCCTAACGCTTTGACCAATTTCAAGATCGAATCCTCTCTCTTTGATGAGAGTATCCGATCTTTTTACCAGTTGAACCCAAAAACGAGGGCTAATCAATATCCTTCTTGACAGCAGTATTAATAATCAACATCAGAGTCTATACATTTTTTGTACAAAAAAAATCGGGTTAATGGGCAATTTGGCCAACCAACTATTGGCTCAGGAGCAGCCAGCACAAAAAACTATTAAGCGTACCAAAAATACCAACAAACCTTTAAAAAGGAGCGCCTAGCACAACGCCATTGACATCGTTAACAAAAAATTAACTTCCGTTATCTAAGGTGCAGATTGGCCAATGAACTCTTACTTCAGAAGCGCCCAGCACAAAATTCTAAATTTTACTAAATTAAATTCTTTTTTTCTCAATTGTCATTATTCAAAACTACTTGTATAGATATCTATGGACAAAAATTATTCATTCTTTAATTTTGACAAAATTATAATTTGCTAAAATAAACAAAATTTTTAATTAAAAATATAATTATATGATTTAAATAAAACTCAAGGTGTTTTATAATTTATTATATATGTTAAACAAAAAATTATATGATTTATTTTTATAATAAAACTCACATAAATTTCTTTTAAAATAAAATAATAATTTTTATGAAAAAAAGAATTTGATTAATAAGTGCATTTTTACATATTTTACTCTAATTCTCTCATATCATTTATCATACATTCTTTTTGAAAAAGAATTTGATTAATAAGTGCACTTTTACATATTTTACTCTAATTCTCTCATATCATTTATCATACATTCTTTTTGAAAAAGAATTTAATTAATAAGTGCACTTTTACATATTTTACTCTAATTCTCTCATATAATTTATCATACATTTTTTTCTCATAAAAATTATTATTTTATTTTAAAAGAAATTTATGTGAGTTTTATTATAAAAATGAATAATTTTTGTTCATAAATATCTATACAAGTAGTTTTGAATATGACAATTGAGAAAACAAGAATTTAATTTAGTAAAATTTAGAATTTTGTGTTGGGCGCTCCTGGAGTAAGAGTTCGTTGGCCAATCTGCACATTAGATAACAGATGTTAACTTTTTGTTAACGGCATTGTGCTGGGCGCTCCTTTTTAAAAGTTTGTTGGTATTTTTGGTACGCTTAATAGTCTTCTGTGCTGGGTGCTCCTGAGCCAATTGTTGGTTGGCCAAATTACCCCTTAACCCAAAAAAAATCTACACATTTTAGGGGGAGCTGCATTTTATAACAATTTATGTGTGGCTTGGCTGCTTAATACAGGTAGACGGGCCATTTGAACGACCACAATGGGTTTATTGCCTCAGTTTTGCCCCCCTAAAAATATGTTAGATACATAAATACGCACCAAAATATTAATAATTTAAGTACAATTAATATTATTGTATTATATTATCAAATTTATGCCAGATTGCGTTATTCTTAAATTTTGAGCATCACAACTTTAAATTGTGCGACCACATTTGGTCTTGATTAACAAATAATAAAGTAAATATGATCTTTTAATTTTTTTTTACCAGTAAATATCCTGTCACTGCAATGAGTATTTAAAAATTGAAATAAACATGTAATTTGATATGATTGAGTAGATAAACGTTAAGTAAATGTTGAAAGAGAATTTTAATATAATTTTTAGATCTTTATTAAATATGATCTTTTTAATTTTTTTTACCAGTAAATACCCTGTCACTGCAGTGAGTATTTAAAAATTGAAATAAACATATAATTTGAAAGATTATATGATTGAGGAGATAAACGTTAAGTAAATGTTGAAAGAGAATTTTTATATAATTTTTAGATCTATATTAAATATGATATATTTTTTTTTTTTTACCAGTAAATACCCTGTCATTGCAGTGAGTATTTAAAAATTGAAATGAACATATAATTTGAAAGATTATATGATTGAGTAGATAAACGTTAAGTAAATGTTGAAAGAGAATTTTTATACAATTTTTAGATCTTTATTAAATATGATATTTTTAATTTTTTTAACCAGTAAATACCCTGTCACTATAGTGAGTATTTAAAAAATGAAATAAACATATAATTTGAAAGATTACATGATTGAGTAGATAAACGTTAAGTAAACGTTGAAAAGAGAATTTTTATATAATTTTTAGATATTTCTTGAATAATAATGCTTAAGATTTAAGAAAGAGATTATGATTTTGTTTTTTAAAAAGAACGAAAATGTAAGAAGTCCAGTTTAATAGGGTAAGATTGAATATATTTTGTGTGTGTATATAGTTGGACTATATACATATGGGAAAAATATTTCTCGAGTTATCTCTAATGACCCTAAAACTACCTCGTTTTGAATTAATGAATGGTGAGTTAGTAATTTTAGGTGAATTAATGAATGGTGTTTTGGTAAAATTTATATGATTAAAAAATAAACAAAATTACAAAAACACCATTCATTAATCCAAAACGACGTAGTTTTGGGGTCACCGGAGATAACTCTATCTCTAATGAAATCGTTTACCATATATATATATATATATATATATATATATGAGTAATATTGGTTTACGGGTAATTGAGATTTTTCTCTGACATCTTGCAATTTACAAATCTACCGCCCTTTTGATTCCGAAACAGATTTTGAAGCGGGATCCGGTTCGAACCTAGAAGACGCCCCCCCATTGAATCCTTCTCTGTTGGGGCCATCCTTCGTTCTTGTAGAGGAGTGAAATAGAGAAACAGGTGGCTATGGTTTCTATTGCTTCTAAGTGAAATGCTGATACCTTGAATTTCGGCTTTAGGGAACGAAGGAATTAGGGTTTTAACAATCGAGGATTAGTTGCGTAGCAGATTCAGCTGCCGAAGTTCCAGTTCCCGAAATCACTGTATTGGTCGAATTCTCGGTGATGTATGAATTTAGGATTCAAATTTGTGGCCAGTTGTTTTGAGAGAGGCTTACATGGAAGGTGGGAGGAGGATAACGGCGAGTCCACGACCTTGCTGTGGTCGGAGGATAGTGGCGAAGAAGAGGCCACATCGAGGTGGGGGAGTTGACGGGTTTGTCAACAGCGTTAAGAAGCTTCAAAGGCGTGAAATCAGCTCAAAGCGCGATCGTGCTTTCAGCATGAGCGATGCTCAGGAAAGATTTCGCAATATTCGCTTGCAGGTTCCATTCTTGACTTTCTTCTTTGATACTTAGTATCTTGCTTTCAGCTCACAGGTTTTTCTTCCCCATTCTCCATCTTGAATCATTAGATGTCCCCTTTAATTTTTGTAGCCATGAATTATTGCAGGCTCTTCCTCGTTTGATTGAATCAAACCCCGCCCCCCGGGGGGGGGGGGGGTGTTTGATTGGCTTGTGCCTTTTATGCTTCACCGCTAGGAACTCCCTTAAAAAGTTCAAGTTCTTGAGTTTCTTTCGTTTTTATTGTTTACTCCCAGAATCTTTTGCAGCCGCTATAATGTAGAAAATTGCTGGTCGAGTACGACTTGAAATTTAGGAAGCGCATCAAATTGGAAAAGTAATCCAAGTTATTCAAGAGCATCCTCTCATTTTTCTTTCGGATAGTGTCTCACTACTATATCTATTCATTGTGAACGTGTACCAGGTTCCCGTTTCGGAAACTTTTACTGGTCTGAAGTTGCTTCCTTGAATTAAGAATTCCTTTGTTGTATCCCCCAATCATACGAGCATTTGTAGATGTTAGCTGTGAGGGATCAGCCTCGTGCTTGTGCTCGATCACTTTAGCGTTAAGAAGAGGCATTTTACGAATGGGACTCTGGAACCAGATAAGCAGTACAGCCGAAACTGTCATTGCGTAAATGTGAATTTGTTTGAAGTTTTAATGACGTGCTCATTGTGAGCAAACAAGGCTAGATGGGCTATGAAAAATTGATTTTCTTTATTATTGCATGTTTAGAGTTGAGTGTGATCTTGTTTATAGAAATACTTTTCTGCAACTTTGTGCAGTATAACATTTGAAACCCACTTTTTCCAAGCCATATAATGAGACATGTGGTTCTTTTTTATTCGTTGGATGCTGAACAATACCCTAGCTTTACTAGTGAGATGCCAGATGTGTACTTTGATATTCGTATACGTGCCCATCTTTTTTACCAATTTGTGAAGATTGATGGATTCTTTATAGGAAGAATATGATACGTACGATCCAAAAGGTCCTTCTTCATTGGCACTTCCGTTTTTGAGAAAAAGGTCAAAAATTATTGAGATTGTAGCAGCACGAGACATTGTTTTTGCTCTTGCGCAATCTGGTGTTTGTGCAGCATTTAGTCGAGGTAATAACTCGTATTTATGTGTTTTATAATATCTGAATAACTGTTCTGTTCTATATATGTCTCAAAGTATAAATACATATAAATATATTATTCGTTGGATGCAGAGACCAATCAAAGGATATGCTTCTTGAATGTGAGTCCTGATGAAGTTATCCGAAGTCTGTTTTATAATAAAAACAATGACTCGCTTATCACGGTTTCTGTCTATGCGTCAGACAGTTACAGTTCTTTGAAATGTAGAAGCACAAGAATTGAGTATGTATAAAGCTCTAGTCTTTTTCACTTTCTGTTTCTCCCCCCGCTGGACAAACACGAAGAAAAACTATAATGCAAAATAACTCAAGATGGACATACATGCACTTGGAAACTAAATTAAAAGAAGTAGAAATCATCAATTTATTGTTTGCTTGCTTGTGAATTGTGCTGATATTTCTATGTTGTCCAGATACATTGGGAGGGGAAAACCAGATGCTGGCTTTGCTCTTTTCGAATCTGAGTCTTTGAAGTGGCCAGGTTTTGTTGAGTTTGACGATGTTAATGGGAAAGTACTCACTTATTCTGCTCAGGATAGGTAATACTATATTCATGTAGCATGGATTTTTCAGTTCCATGATATGATTTTCTTTTATAACATGCCTTATTGATTGGGATACTTGTACCTGTCCGTGTTTTCCCTCTACAGCATATACAAGGTGTTTGACCTCAAAAACTATACAATGTTGTATTCCATTTCTGATAAAAATGTCCAAGAGATTAAGATCAGGTAATTGTAATTCTCTTTCCGCGCTTGTGAAATTGTAGTTGCACTTGTACACTATACACTACATTATCATAGAGCTGGTCTAAGGCCATGCTCAAATGTATGAAAAATGTATCACGTCCTCTTAGTTCTGGATAACATTGATACCCCCCCAAAAGTCTTGCTTTATTTTCACTTTGCTCTTGTTTGATTATTTTTCTTGATCAGTCCGGGGATCATGTTACTGATTTTTGCTAAAGCAAGTAGCCATGTCCCACTTAAAATCCTCTCAATTGAAGATGGTTCTGTTTTGAAATCGTTCAACCATCTCCTCCATCGGAATAAGAAAGTGGATTTCATTGAACAGTTTAATGAAAAGCTTCTTGTCAAGCAAGAAAATGAGAACCTTCAAATTCTGGATGTAAGTTTCTTTCTACTTCTACATAACTGTATACATTAATGTCCCAAAAAAATGTATACGTTAATTCTCATCTGAGTATCTGAATTTCAATTATCTCTAGGTGCGGACTTTTGAGCTAAAAGAAGTTAGCAGAAGTGAATTTATGACGCCGTCTGCGTTCATATTTCTATATGAGAACCAATTGTTCTTGACCTTTCGAAATCGTACTGTGGCTGTGTGGAATTTCCGTGGACAACACGTAACTTCTTTTGAGGATCATTTACTGTGGCATCCTGACTGCAATACAAATAATATATATATTACCAGTGACCAGGATCTCATCATATCATACTGCAAGGCTGATTCTGACGATCCATTGTCTGAAGGAACTGGTACTTCTTTGTTTTCTTATATAGATTTTATAAGATCCTGTTCCTTTTTTTTTTCCCTCCCATTAAATACAACTAAAAGTTCTTATAGTGCATCGTGAACGGACTATTTGAGTAACAATTTTGTTAAAGAGAGATATTGTCTTCGAAGTTGCATAGTTAAAATGTTGTGCTTCTTGGATGCAGCAGGATCCATCAATGTTAGCAACATTTTGACTGGCAAGTGTCTGGCTAAAATCAGAGCTAGCAATAGCTTTCCCATGGAAAATGAATGTGGTTGTGGCGACAGTTGTGCAATTAGTAGTAGTTGTTCAAAGAAGCGAAAGCATGTCTCCAGAATTCGGAGCACAGTCGCTGAAGCCTTGGAAGATATTACCGCACTCTTCTATGATGAAGAGCGCAATGAGATCTACACTGGCAATAGACACGGGTTGGTTCACGTTTGGTCTAACTGATCTATTATTGACTTTGTCCTTGTTTTGTTTTTTCTACGGCTGATTTGATTGACCTTTCCTGCTATAAGAACTTTCAGGAGCTGTAACCTATTTGGGCTTGTATTATTCTGTGTCATTTTGTAGTGCTTGTTGCCAACATATCGAGCGAGTTTGTTATGTAGGGGACAATAGGTCTGTGCCAAGTGTTGTAAGCTGGTAACTCACCAGATGTTTGCTTCTGCTGTAATCTATTGTACATTTTCATGAAGCAACTTCAATGGATTGAAGTAAAAAATGAGTAACATCAACTATGTTAACTAACTTTTCTTTCATTTTTCTCTCCATAGCTCCTCCTGGTGCTGGTAAATAATCAGTTTCTACCAGTTTTGTTGGATCCATCTTTCTTATCCCTCCTATTTCTAGCGGCTGGACCAGGGTGTGATACCTGTTTGGATACCCAAAAAAATAAAAGTGATTGTAAATCTTGATTGTCTTGTTTGGGTAATTTTTTAAGAATTCCGATCAACCCCAATGAATCGTAATTTTACCCCCAGGTGCAGCATAAGTGACAAAAAGGTTGTTTATTAGATCATAAAATCCCAATTGAAACTTCCTGGACAACAATTTCTCTAATTTATCTTCTGATTCCTTCTCCAAATATTTTTCTAAATATTCTCTACATGTATCTTGTCTAATATTTTTCAATTAACGTATTTTAAATAATCTAATTTTAAATATTGTTTTGCCCATTATTTAACATAAATTTTAAATTATTTTAATTAATTATGATTATAAAATAAAATAAAATTTAAATGTTCGTGTCATTTATTAAATCATATTTAATAATTATTATTAAACATTCAATTATCTTTTCTATTAAATATAATCATGAAAATGTAAATAGCTTTATTGAAGAAATAAACTTGATTGTATAATCTGTTGCAATCCTAATAAAATAATAAAATATCATATTTATTAATTTATTTTTCTATTTAGATATTAAATCATGTGACAATGATAGCCAGGTCCTGTAACATACTTCTAACACTTTTATAATTTTTCTTTCAATTTCATTTATTTCCTTTGTTAAATATAACTTTATAAAATTCATAGGATTTTTTATAATTATATTTTCATAAGAGCTTTTAATAAATGAAATCCAAATATAATCACAATTGTTAAAGTTACTTGTGGAAAAAAATATCCAAACAAAAATTATGACTAACGACACTTTTATTTGAATGTTACTTATGTAAATCACAATTATGATTGTCTATCCATAATCAAACAGCCACAAAATATTTCAACATTTCATTCTAATTTTGTACGTAAAATAGAATAAAGAATTATTTTTTTCTAACGTGCATATTTTGCTATTTTTCAAATTTCAATGGTCGCTACTAAACTTTTTAAAATATTTTTACAAATAATTTGAATTTGTATAGTACATCCGCTATATTAAACGGTTTACACTCCGTACTAGCATTATTTATTTTATGATTAAAACTTACACGTAATAACATAGCTAGTTAAAAAAATGCCTACCTAATTACTATTTATATAAATAATTTTGTAATTTTTAATATGAATATTATAGTTCTTGTATAAAAAAATGTATTTCATAATAATGGCCATGTCTGGTATGGGAAAAAGTGTTGATAAAATTGGTAATGTAACTGAAAAGGACATGAGATATGTGCATTTTCCAATTCCATTTTAAAAAAGAAAACATAAAATTACTTATTGATTATACAAATGAAAATTTAGAAGTTTTCGACCCCAAACATCTCCATCAAGAAAAAAAGGAAAAATAACAAATAATTATACACAAATTTATAATAAAAATAGGGGACGCTTCTTATATTATACTAAAAATTTTACACTTTACTATGGTCAATTGAATATTTTATATTAATTGGAATATTGATTTCGGCATTCTAAGAACTCAATTGTCTTTTTTTTTTTTTTTTGGTCTAGTAAGAACTCAATTGTTAGGAAACGTGGATTTTCTTATCCATGATTTACCCTTTAATTAAATCATGCTTTAACACTATTTAACCTTTTTATAAAAAAATAAAAAAAATCAATCTACTTTGATCAAAAAGGAAATTTTGGATCTTATAAAATATGGATCTTCTCTTTCTTCGGAAAGTTGCAGTTCTATGGTTTCGTTAAATATGAGGGGGATATGAATCAATATCCCCATCCTTCTGTCTTCCCTGAAATTTGCTCTTATGATTGACCCTCTTGAAAATTAGGTATTCTAAGTTCGATTCTAGATATGACGTCAATAATATATTAGAACTGGCGTGATTTTAAGGATTGATCTTGTTCAAGATAGCTCAAGACTGAAGGGACATGTTTACCCGAAAATCTCCCCTCGCTGAAACTGCTCAAGCTGAAGACAAATGGCAACCAGATGAACAAAAGATGCTCTGAAGATAACGTCTCCTCTTTTCAAACATTTGCATAATCTCCATATCCGTGTATTTTGGTTTCACATTAGTTTTGCTTGTTTCCAACGAGAATCCAAGCATGAAGCACTACACACACCAGAAAGGTTCAAGGTTTTGAGAAAATAATAGCATATTAAATAAACTTCTTAATAAATAATGGTTCAAGGATAATTGACTATATTATTTCGAATTACTAACTTATATGAACGGGTTATTGAAGTTTTCACTGTTGAATTCTTTCACCGATGAAGCCACTGCATACAAATCTGAATTCAAATGCTAACAATTACGATGATGAATTATCAATAGACACAAAGTAACGGCAATGGTTTAAGATGGTAGTACCTCACATCTTCGTGCTCATTTTGCTGGAAAACCTTTCCTTGAGTCCCTTCAGGCCCTCACTAATCAATTCTCAGTTTCTTTCTAAGGTACTGAAGATATGGGAATACCGAGTGTGCATGAAGTCCATAATAACGTGAGAAGATATCACATATTCGATTTATGCTTTCCAGCGCAGTTTTGTCACCCATGGAAATTTGAATGGAACAAAGCTTCACTAGCTCAAAACCAATGACAATATCATCCGGATTATATAGCTTTTCCAGAATCTGCCACCCGTAAATGAATCACATCACGTTTAGTAACAGAAAGATAGATTTATTCATCACATAGATCAAAATTTAATTTAACATCTTAACATAGTTTAACATGAAGTCGGACTGAAGCATGAATCATATCAAATTCCTCAAAACGTGATCCAGAAAAATAAGTTCAGCACACACACTACAGAATCAACGGACGAAATTGTCTATCCTGCAGGTCCGGATGAGTTCAACGCTCAGCCAAACTGATTGGATAGCATATAAATAAGCATCATTTGATTTTTTAGGAGTCAAAATATGAGATTCAAGGTCATGCACCAGAACCAGAACTGTATTCACAGCAAAGAGGACAGAGATCAGGAAATCAATCACTGAAAACAAGTTCAGCTAAAAAAAGCTTCCATATGGGAACTGAATTCCAAATTTCATTATTATTCGACCTTCAACAGTCAGCAACAGTTACTAGATGCCAGATAAATGCCAGCTGACACAACAAAATTACCCAAACAAAACAAATGACAAAAACAAGTCAACCTGTGAGATATAGGCAGTAATAAGTTACCAGCAAAGATGCTTTACAATGGTCCATTGCTAATTGTAATTCTCCCACCGTACAAAAGGCCTGAGCAAGGCTGTCCTCTGCCTGCATGCATTATGTCACATAGAATGGAACGAATTTTAGAATACTAAATGACAAACATATGACCTAGTTCATCTACCTCAGTTTATAACCTTCATTAGAGGCACTTTATCAGTTTATCTAAGTTTGATCACTCAAAATGGAGGTTAAATGCATCAAGTTGAGATGTACCTCTGCAATATGCCTGTTGTAGGAATGCAAATATGACTTCAGCATATGAAGAGATTTTAATGCATCTGAAATAGTAGTATTCACAATTTCTTTTGATGTTACTGCATCCTGCAATCTGTCAAATTCAGTATATGAAGATGGGAATAAAATGCACATATATTTGGAAGGCATGTGCACAGTGAACAGGTTTATGACTTTCAGTTTTACTTTGAAATGAGCACACGTAAAATTAACAGCCAGAGCATCAAGCTAAAGCTTGAACTTGGGTTCTATTTTTATATTTCAGGTGAACAAGGAAATATGTACACAAGGGACCCAAGATGCATACCTTTTGATGCATATCCAAGCTTTATCAACTACAGTGCATGAAGACTCTAAATCACGGTAAGAACCGCATCTCAAACAGTACCCTGGCTGAATATGAGCGTAGCCATCATTTTGGTTGAATAAACGAAGACAGATTTTATAAATGTCATCATTCTTATAAACCTGAAAGGATGGCCAAGACTATGACATCAATGTCTTGTAGGTTCAACCCTCCTCCAAAGCCAAAACAAGAAAAAAAAAACATATGTATACAGACCCAACTTTGGAGAGAATTAGGAGAGTAATTGCTCCTTATTATTCATACTACACTAGTACAAGCACAACAAAATGCCTTACTTTGTCAGCACCAGGGAAGTGCTTAATTTTCCGCCTTTCCCAGTCAACTACTCTACTGTCCAAGACTGCACCAGAACAATCTAGACTGACACAGTGAAAAGCGTTGAGGACAACATCAGATAGATTGAATTCTGAACAAGCACCACAGTGACAATGAAACGAGTACTCCTCTTTCAGAAAGGCTTGGCGATCTTTACTATCCCATAACCCAACCTGCAAAAAATAACTCAAACAAACTGCATAAAGTACTTGTACAGACCACGTTAGATTGACAATAGTCACAATACCATTTTTCGTATCCTTTCTTTCTTATGCCTAACTAAGTTTGCTAGGTAGGTATGGCTCAATCCACCAAAGTTATTACAACTTCAATCAGCATAGACAAGATCCAAAGGAATTCAAGCCAAAAGACAGATCATCAAATGAAAGACAGCTTTTAATTGCCAGAATCTAACCTGTGGACCATAGGACAATTCAAGCTGAGACCCAGCTGCTACAACTTCTGTTGTCCGTATACACAAGGTACGTGAAAGAAAATAAGCATGAACATTTGGTTGGCAAGAATGGTTGAACAAGCTGCCATCTTTGTAAATAGCTTTACCCACTCTGACCTGAGAAGCAACAGGCAATGACTCAGAATCATCATGTTCTAATTGTCTCAAAATAAAGTTGACATGTAATTCTACTATCATCAACACTAAAAGCAGTCAGACAAGTAAATTGCAAGCCAAAATGATTGAAAGCAGACAAAAGAAGGAAAAACATTGAAGTTCATCTTAGTTTATGTACCTGTTCCACTTTACTCGTCAAGTATCCACTGGCTAGAGATTTTCCAAACTGATCCTGTAGTCCATGAGCATCTATAGATCTTATATGAACAACAGTCATGCAATTCACTTTGATTTGAGAAAAAATTATGACAACCTGCATCGACAGAAAACGATTAGGCTTAATACTTAATTATCTTAATGATTCAAACATAAACCAACTTTGTTTAATTTGTTTAATAGATTTAATTTATCTGATGATTAAATAAAAAAATGGTGTTAAAAACTTGCATAGATACCAAACAAATTATATTGTAAAACTAACTCCACTAGACTTATCCAGAAGTTGGAGTTTCACAAACAGCCACTAAACTTCCAGTGAGACTCCATAAACTCGAGAAATAAGGCGAATTAGACAGTAATCTATGGGTGATTACAAAAATACAATCATGTATAATAAACATTAACATGTAAAAATGATCAAAATAGTGCAAGATACGGCATGAAAGTGCATGTAAGTGTAGCAACCTGTGACATAGTGACCCCATCCATGGAAAACCTAGCACCACAAGAGTGTAGCAGACAGTGTAGCAATATAATGGCATAGATATGTAAATCCAATTTGCAATCAGATGGCAGTTGTGCATAACAATGAGAAAGCTCCTGCACAAGAAAGAAAGAGGCAATAAGCATTCAGGTAGTCATATTCAAATACCATTGACAAAATGAACAATAATGCAAAAGAAGTATGAATAAATAATGTATTTATTATTTATACCAGGCTTTTCACGAAGTATGTAATATCTTCATATGCACTTTTGTGGAAAAACTTTGCTAGTACTCGGCCTGCTAAAACAATCTCAGATGGTAATACTGTCGACCAATGTACACCTTGGCACTCATGCTTATGTTCAGGAATATCCTCAATCTCATGTTTAGAACCAATGCCTAATATAATCCCTGTAGCATATGCCCCAAGATCACTGGGCAGACTGTTAAAAATGCCATGGTCTTCAGGATTAATCTTGAAAATTTGTCCACCAGCCTGTATCTGGCATTGCTGGGAGCAATATAGTGGTATTGAACAAGATCTACAAGGAACTGCATCAGTAGGTAGGTCATTCAAGCAGTAATGGCAATGTGTTTCTCGGCATTGCTTTAATATTATCTGAAAATATAGACAAATAAAAATTAATTAAAGATAACTTTCCAAGATAACTAAATTTATAGTCCTCAAATAATACAAATACAGTTGAAAAAAAATTCATGCATTGACCCAAACATTATTGCAGGTTTCCTATCTAAAAATGACAGCAAAAAACATGCCATTAATTGACCACGTATGAACTTATTATAGCACATATATCTAAAATTCACTGGCGTTCAGTTCATAGAAGCAGAATTTGGGTCATCCATTTATCGAAATCTGCATCAGGAGTGCAAAAGAACAGAGTGCGTATCATAGTCTTGTCTTTAACTAAAGTTCAAATGAGACATGGAGCATCCAATTCTATCAAATGCAGTTTTTGTGTGTGTGAGTGCATGTGGTAGTCTTGATTTCTTCAATATTTATTCGTCCACCACTAAGCAGAATGGAACCAAAAAGATTGCTGAGAAGTTTTGAAGAAAAATTGCTAAAAGTAAATTGATAGTTTGTGATACAACATAAGTTTTTCCCCTACCGTGGCATAAGGTTCTTCACAATGAACTAAAGAAGCTGGAGATATGTCACATGACGATGTCATACCCCGTCCTTTATCAGGCGTGGTGACCAACTGTAGCTTTATTTGGGGCATCTCATCTACCAAGAAGGATCTACATCAGTTTTAGTTATTCAACAAGAGAAAATGATCCAATGGGTAAGTTCACTATTATATTCAAGGATTGCCTATGATCCAGAAATACATTTGAGTAGAGCTCGCCTGATATAAAAAAACAGTAGGGACAAATAAAAGGACAAAGTCTGAACATAATAATCAGACCTCAGTAATATAGAACTGAAAAAAGTATGATGATAAATTTACAATGAATTCTGTCACTTGATACATAGATAATCTTGAAATTGTGAAAGAACCCAACTCGGCAAAATTCTGACTAATTAGCTGATTCTTCAAGTCAGCAACTTAATAAGAAAAACTTCTTACCTTCTGTATCCAAGCCATTATTCTCATTCTGAACTACTGAACTTGCTCCCTCGCATTGGTGTAATATATTTTTAAGTTCACTTTCTATTTGTTTCTTCCCACTCAATGATGATTCCATGCTCTTTGCCACACTGAAATCACAGATTGCATCTTTATGATTTCTCAATGAAACATTCGCCTTACCTCTCCTGTACCATGCCTGAGGCAGAGTTAAGAAGTCATTAAAAATGAGCAGAATCTAGCTTTCAGATATGCGGCTATGTACTCCAACCACATGCAACAAACATTAAAGCACAAATTCCTAATAATTTTCTGGCAACAGAGACTCTTCAGGATGGGGAACAAAAAGCTGTCAGCATATTGCTAATTTCAGGGCATCAAACAGCCTATATCTGTACTCCCATCAGCAAATACTGGAATATAATTAAACTAATCCTATAAATAATTAAATCTAAAACATTTATTGCCTACGTCGTTTAGAATATATGCAAGAGTTCGAACACCTTCCTTAAAAGTATATATCTAAATCAAGTAGTAGGAGAGTAGTTTTAGGTTCATATAACAGTGATATCCACCTTTGCATAGCTTGGACATATCTGTAGAGCTCGAGTGCAGTCTCGCAAACACTCAATTAAAAGATCCAATTTCTGCAGGAAACATGCTCAGTAGCAATATCAAGGTCAATATATTAAATCAATTCTGTTGGTATAGGTTCACATGACTGGCATCAAAATCAACCTTACATGCAATACAGTAGCTCGATTAATGTATAATATTGCAACCAGATTCTTCTCCGGGCCAAAAGTCTCCAAAGGAGCCATACGCAGTGCCTGTACCTCATTTTCAAAATGTACGAGAGTAAGTTGGAAATAATTATACACACACATATATATAAGCAAGATTCTACTATAGCAGCTCCTTCTTTCCTAAGAAGCATATCGTGCAGAGTAATTCCTAAGAGGCATAACGTGCAATTCCTATTCTCCTGATACCAAAATTTGAATCCATATCCTATTAGCAGACAGCAAATTTAAGTGAGAAGTTGAGGAAAGAACCTTCGTATAGCAATTCAAAGCCTTCTTATAATCTTCTCTCAAGAAGTAATGGTTGCCAAGCTGCTTGGATTCCAAAGCAGCGGCCTCACTCTTACCACATAAAGCATTTTTTGGGTCTGCTAAGTCACTCACCATCTAACAACATTTTGAAATTGATTCAGTCAATTATTTGAATGAAAATCCAATATCCATCAACTGAAAGCATAAAATGCATAGAGAGAGGTTTAGCGTGTAGCTTACTTGGTGAAAAGGCTCAAAATGAAGAAAGAAATGGTGAAGAGAAGAACATGTGGTCGGAAGATCATCTGTAGTACTCTCTCCAATCATTCGCTTCAGGCTCTCCGGGATTGCAGCTTTCAGAGTCTCCATCTCCTCCAAGGCTAGAACCCGACTGACTGTGTAGTGTGTACTTTGCTCAACAACACTAGACGAAGAAGCACGGAGCTTGGAGGCTTGGAGCTTGACATTTCACTACCTTTGCGCGTCAAACGTCATGTCGTTTTTCACCGGGTAGGGGAAAACTGAATATGATTATATATTACGCCCACCTTGCGCGCGCTCAGAGGAAGGTTTTCTCGTTCTGATATCTACTGTTTAAATATATAAAATTAGAATATTCAGCATTATTCAAATTGGAATCTCTGGACTCTAATATACTTAGAAAATTTCTGGTAAAAAATGCTACCTCCGGTCCTAATTATAGGAATATTTTTGTAGTGTAATTTACACTACAAAAATATGTTCATATAATTAAGACCGGAGGGAGTATATATTTATAGAATTAGAACCTCATATTTTGACTAACACAGGGTTGATCTAGGTGTAATGCCCGCTTGATCCTTCTAAGTCTCAAATTCTTTTTCGTAAAAGAGATACTTTTTTTTTGTTGCCCACCCGGTTCACCGGAGCTTTGCCCCGACTAATCCGGATCCGACCCGCATCGCGCACCTGACTTTGGTGGAAGAGCCTCCCAACGGGGTTTTTTGCATTCACAAGGCTTGAATTCGAGACATTGCTTAAGCGACCCAAGCCGCTTACCACTTAAGCCAACCCCGTTGGTGTAAAAGAGATACTTAATTACTTAAATTGAAAGGGTAGTCACGAATTTTAAACCGGATAATATTATTAAAAGAGGAAAAAGAAAAAGAATCTCACATTTTGAGTTTTGTGATTGCTCTTTTTTTTTTTCTTCCACTTCCAATAAATGGGAGGGGAGCTATTGTAAATTTTTTTGTTAAAAACACTCACAACTTACACCAACCATGAAACTGATATACAAACTCTTAAATTAAATATTTTTAATTTTTTGTATCCAAATATACGAGAAAAATAAATGATGGCCCAACAAAGGTATGAAAGATATTAACCGATCACAAAACGCCGTACTAGTATTCCCCCCCCCCCCCAAGATCAATTTTATTAATAGCCGTACTAGTATTAATCACTGAATTTTTATATGAACTTTTTCAAATTCTATTTTGCCAAAATAATGTCATTTTTTTCATTGCTCAAAGCTTACAAAATAATCGAAAAAGAATATAAGATTTAAAAAATAACAATGAGAGTGGAAATTTGATATTTGAACAGGTATAATAGGTTATACTTGGATCTAGTGGCACAAAAAATCTTGTCTATCGTGAGGAAGGTCACAAATTCTATCATATGCATATATTTGTGTGGGTGTATGTTTGGATATATTTGTGTATATACTTTGAATTGTCAAGATAAAAAGGTTATTTTAGTCCATAGTTGTATGAGCTAAGTGTTCTTAAATTCAGCTAATAAAAATTAATTCAAATTATAAATTACGTTTTTTTTAAAGAAAGAAAAATTCAGTAATAAATAAATTATTTCAAAAATGAAGTACCACATAATAGAGAGATAGAGTAAAAGACATTTTCCAGGAAAAAAAAGTAAAAGAGATTCCGGGATTACTAATTTAAAAAAGCAAGAAATTTTATTGGGAAAATTACAGTCAGGTCCCAAGTTAGAAAAAATAGTACTAAAAAGCCTTTGAAATCTTTAATTTATAATTGAGTCTCGTTTGACTTTTGAGTGATAAAATCAAAATGTTAAAAGACCCAAATATCTTAGTGTCAGCTGTCTCAATTATGAATGGCCGCTCATGAATTTGTCAATGGTTTTTTTCATTGACAAGTCCATTGGCAGCCATAATAAATTTATGTATTTGCATTGACAAGTGAGATAATTGATACTAAAGGTACTTGGATCTTTTAACATTTTAATTATGTTACCTCAAAGTCTCACAGGACTTAGTTGCAAATTGAAGATTTTAAGGGATTTTTTAATAATAATTTTTCTAGCTTGGACCTCAGTTCAATTTTCCGAATTTTATTTGCTTTCCTTCTGGAGATTTTTATACAATTCAGATGAATCCAAGAAGACATGAATGAAAAGATTATCCAAATTCCCTCAGTCTCTCAAGTCTCCTTCTGAACATCCACACGTAACTCCAAAAACAAAAAGAAGCTTCTTTAATAGATTTCTCTCTTGCATCATTAGTAAGATCTCCACGCTGCATCCATAGTCCCTTGGCCTGAAAGGGGCATGGTAATGACAAAACCAGACTCTGAGTTGCTCAACTTCTCTAGGAGGTCCCTGATTAGGCCACCAACTATATAAGACACCCCTGAGGCAGCAAGTGACATAGTAACGTAGTAGAACACAGTCTTGAAATACGATTTGGGTGGTCTTTTGGGGTAAACCTTTCCGATAGCGAGGAGAATGATGCATAGAAGAGAAGTTGCTGCTACTGCGGCAAGCTTAAATTCAGACTGGAAATTCTTACGGATCAAAATACCATAAATAAAAATAGGAACAGACCCAAATATCAGGAATGATAAAATAGCCACAACTGCATGAAGTATAAAATTTTCCCGGCATCCTAGTAGTTCTTGATACCGATCTTCTTGCGTGTTTGTTTGCTGTAGATCCTCTCCAGATTTATCATCTTTCAATTCAAGAAGCTGAAGAAAAAAGAGGGCGCTTAGGTCAAAAGTGAAAGTGGCAAAAACTTGAACGTTTGAGAATGAGAATGAGAATGAGGAGTGCAAGGATTGAATGAAGCTCACTCACATTATGGCCAATGACAAATAATCCACCGATCAGATTTGCCAATCCCAATGCTATGATGTTTACTGCAACACAGGACCACAGAATAAACACATATTACCAACCAAAGTATCAACTTTTCAACATGAAATTGTAGTGAATATAAAGTTTAAGATTGTAATTCAAGAACTGGAGCCAATGATCCCTTAGAAACAGCTAATTCTACCCTGAAAACCAAATATGCTTAAATCTGCTTTACACATTGTTACGGATCTGGATTAAGCCCAATGGCAATAAGGCCCAACCACGGGCAGGCATGGTAGACCCGGTCTCGCCTGTTATCCTGAAGGATCTCAACTTCCCCGGTAATATAGGAGCAACTCCGCATAGGGCACGGCAGTTCGGATCATGGGCCGGAAATCGCGTCAGGCTGCTCCAGGTATGCTCTATAAATACTAAAGCAACGACCCAAGGTACACACGTTCTACCCCGAGCTATTTACCTACAGTCACACTGTGCACACACCTGACACCCTACCCCCTTGGCTAAGAGCCTGGTTGTGTACAGTGATCCCACATCTTTCCGAGTGCTTCCCTCATAGGCATTCGGGAAGAGACCTTTGGTCCTACATCAACGTACCAGCCCATCAGGTTGGACATCTGTGTTCTACACTAGAACACACATGGTATGATTACGTTTTACCATTTACTAATGGACAAGTTCTAGATAAAATCTTATCATTCACATCTAATCAAGTATTATAATATACCAGATAGCCATGTGGAAAAAAAATAGAAAGAAAAATTCTCATCATGGATGTGATGACTTGTGCATGTACTAATGGATGTGCTTTAACAACCATTTGTTCAACTTTAAGCATATCACACGAATCTTTAGTCATCCATCATTAGAAACTTGACTGCATCATATTACTCCCCTCAAATTAAGACCTATAAAGTACCTTCTGCCCTAAGAGAGAACTAAATCCATGTCTCCACAAATACCTGAATTATCTTAAGAGCCCAGTCCCTAGAAACGTGAGGAAAAGAAAAACACTTACATGGGGCAGCACCAGAACCAACTGCAGATGACACAATTCCCAGACTTGTGATTGATTCGATTAAACCCCCATAAACAATACTTTTAAGTATTTCCAATCCACGAGTTTCACCAATTTCAGCTCTTGATTGTTCCCCAACATAAACTTGAGTAGCCGTGTTTCCCAAAATAGAGCCATTAATTGGATCAGTAACTCCTATGTGAGAGGCACTCGATTTAATTTTGCCCTCCTCAACATCAACTATCACATCACCCCCTGCGTATTGATTATATTTGATGTTATTGCACAATAGACAAACCCGCAAAATTCTTGGAAGAACATAAACTGAAAAGTAGAAGAGGTAAAGGAAGGTAAATTCTGTCGTCCACATACCTGTATTGCCGCCACTGACTGCAGGTTTTGTTTCGCCTTCAGTATTCTTTTCCACTGTCTTTGTCAGCCTAAAGTCTTCCCCAGACGAAATTTTAGCATTTACTCCAGAACTTTGCATGCCAGTAGCTGCATCATTTTCAACCTGTGCTTGCATTATCAACGAGGAATAGCCATTCTGAAAAATTTCAGGTGTCTTGTTTATGTCCTTTTGTGACTTCTCAGGCATTCTAGAACCTACATCTGACGGAACCAAAAAATCAGGTTCCCCTTCACCAGGTTTCAAAGTGGCATCTTTTGCAGGTTCTCCAGGACTTGTAAGTCCTTTGCTGGTAATTGCGGTTGCTGAAAGATCCCTCTCTTGGTTGGGTACTAAAGTGCTGGAAAAGTCCTTTGAGGGCAAATTTGCAACAGTATTTGCTTCGGAGTGTTCTGCTGAAGTAAGCAGCAATGTCTTAATTATGAAATGCAGCTATAAGATAATGCATTTAAAAAATTGGCATTACGTACAATTAACCAGTGCGAGCAGGTTTCTCATATAATTCTCTAGCTTAAACGTATACCAAACAAAATATCTACAATCAAGAGGAAATAATCAATATTTTGCAATTTTTTAACTTAACAACATAATGCTTTATTTATTTTATTTTGATGGACGTAAGTCATTTATATGCTCTTGAAAATGACATTTTGTTCTAAGACAGTAAAAGAGCACCATGTGCTGTCGCAGAATGACATTCCAAGAAGATAGCTGATTTCAAATGCCAAATTTGTAATACACAATCAGGTAAGTATATGATTTTCCCCCATTTTTCACCCCCCCCCCCCCCAAAAAAAAAAAAAAGATTTTGTCAATTGTGTGTTAAAAGAACAAAATCAGACACAAACAACGAAATCAAGGAACTGATATTATTAATCAAAAGCATACCTGTGTTCTTTATATCTGCTGAACCATTCTTTTCCTCTCCCACACTGATCACCAGATTTCCATCCGGTCCTCCATACCCAGGCTTCACATCAGGCACAACTTTTCCATTGTCAATAGTACTTCTACCAGGAACAGGGCTGTCTAGATGATCATTTTCAGGGGAGTTTATTACACTGGAAGCAATCGATGATGAGTGTTTCTGCTCAGCAGGGCCAGTTTTAGAATTTTTAGAGGAAGTTTTACCTACAATATTATGTCAAGAAAACCAAAAACATTAATTAGGAGTGAAAAGCTGTATTGCTCGGTTCACATATGTAGGCTCAATCACTCAACAAAATTTAAGAAATAAAACTAAAGAAATTTTAATCAAAGGTGATGCAACAGGGAAGAAAACCAAAAAAGAGCGTAAAAGATTACTGAGAGCAGTATCATACCTTGCTCATCAGATGTTTTCCCTTTATTTGAGGTAAATAGAGAGAGAAACCAATTTCCACTAGAATCTGCAACACTTGAAGATTTTGGCACATTTGATATGCTTATACTTGAAGAACTCTTAGTGTCAGATGTAGGTATAGTTGAAGTTATTCGTGAAGTTTCATGCCCACGAGCACCGCTGGGATTCCAGAACAGATTGAAACAATTTCCTGCCAAAATAATGGGATTTAAGAACATAAGCATTAAAGATCAATCAAGATATGTTGTGAGAAAAACTTTCTGCATTTGTTTTTTTTTTTGGGGGTGTCATGCACAAATATGTAAGGAGGATAGCCTTCAATTTCCACAGACCTCTGGGAATAAAAATGCTGAAGCATTCTAAGCATCTAAACACTTCTTGTTCTTGAACAGGATCGTTATCAAGAGGTCGCTGCTGCTCTAAATGACCAGCATCAGAAGTTAAATTTGCATGATCACCTTGGATGGTTTCTTGTGCTGAACTACCCACCCTCTCGGAGCTAACTATAGTGTCCAACCTATCACGCTTTGATTTGTTGTCCAAATTACGAGGGCTCCTTTTTCTTTTTCTGAGAATAACCCTCTTGGTGATGCAAGAATTGCAATTAGGACAGAACAAATCATGCGTCTCTTGTTTCGCCAATACAGCCTCAACATCAAGTTCCTCCAGTTGTTGGTCAATTTCTTCTATTAGTTCAGGGTCTTGTTTTGTACTAGTTTCACCAACAAAATCCTTAGCATCATTAGTTTTTATTTCAGACGAATCATGCAAAGGTGGTAATTTTGAATTAAAAGGGCCTTTGTCCTCCACAGTTTTCATATCCTGATTGTTGACTCCACTGCATGCACTTTTTTGAATGTTTGGATTATCCACTTGTATATTGAATTTTCCCACTCCATTATATGTGGGAAGAGCAGACCTTGCACCATCTCCATTTTGAACTGCATAGGATACTTTATTGGCTTCACTGCCTGCAAGAATGTCATAGATTTCCGTCACAATATTGAATGGCCATGAGACAGTTTACGTAAAAAAAAAAATAGAATCACGCAACTTAAGATGTCTAAAAGGAATTTAAATTTGCCACAATTTTATACTTTCCTACTAGACCAAACATATGATAAAAGTACAGTAACATTGGTGATGCAAACCAGGAGAATGCTTCCAATAAGAATTACAACGAGTCAGAGAGGCTAAGCCGCATAGGTGGCTCAAAACTGCTCGGTGTGTTTTGGAAATCTTGACATCTACTGACCTTTAGTTTCACAAACAAAACATGGTTCATGTTGGATCATGGTTCTGATATTCATCAACAAGTCAGAGTTTTGCTTAAGATCCCAAATGGGCACAGTCCATGGACTGTCAAATTGCTTGGTCCAGGTGCAGTGGTGACATTTCCATTTTCCTTCATAAATAAACAAGGAATGACTACATGTCTACTGATTAGACAATTTTGAGGGCTGGAATAGCAACGTAAATTAAGTTACTCGTATAATACCCAAATTTCAACAGTTCGATTAAATATGAGCAGTGCTCATCTCAATCGACACAGAACTTAATTTAAAGATACAACAACAAAAAAAAACCATAAAACTTGTGATTCCCACATATAAAACAGGAAGGAATAGAAGGAAAAGAAACAAGAGAGATAGTTAGTGGGACATACCGTCTTGCTTGTCAAAGTAAACGCTATTCTGACTCTGAGATGCAGCAGTATTATTACTAATTATAGACTCTCCATTAGATGATGTTCCTGAAAATTCTGCTACAAGCCCAAGCCCAACTGCTGCGTTATCAGCCTTTTCCACGTGACAATGATGGTTGTCATCTCCCGTAATCTCGCCCATCTCCGGGAC
Organism: Acacia pycnantha; assembly: GCA_025563575.1. Classification (NCBI taxonomy): domain Eukaryota; kingdom Viridiplantae; phylum Streptophyta; class Magnoliopsida; order Fabales; family Fabaceae; genus Acacia; species Acacia pycnantha. The sequence goes on from JAMWYP010000083.1 coordinate 1,474,927, forward strand.
CTGCTCGTCTTTCTGAATAAGAAGCTCCTGTCGACCAAAATCGAGTGAGGAAACGTTAGTGGCATGCCCAATAACTCCATTAACAGTAGGGGATGAAAAAGAAGAAGATGATGGTAGAGTCACATTGGGAACAACGTTATCCTGAAGTTTCTTCCGGGCCTGCCTTCCCTCCAAGTCATCCTCCTCCTGAACTTGTTCTTCTTCTTGCTCGATGGTAGCCCATTGAAGGAGCTCATTTGCATGCTTCTGCTCCATCGATGGATGAATGGTGGGTGACAGAGGAGGACATGTCATATATGGAGAGAATTTGAAGTTTTTGTTTTGTCTCTGATGTTGAAAGGGTGGGGATAGAGACAACGCCCGCCTCCAATAAAAAAAAACTCTGGGCCAATGAAATCTTTATTCCCACAGGAGTCTGCTGTGTCACACACACAGCCGGTGTGACGCATGCCCCCACTATGAAGTTGGTTGGCAATCATTTATTGGGACCATGACAAGGGCATTTATTTACAACAGCATTTATTTTTTTATTAGAATAAGTCCCACATTAATTCCATAAACATTGAAGTTATTATATCACTTTGATCCTATTTATAAGTTTTATTTTGACTAAATCTTACATACCAAGGAAAGATAATTAACTCAACGATTATGGAGTAGATTTTCAACTTTACCCTTATTTATGATTGAGTATTTTTCAACTGTATCTTCTCTCTCTATTTGCATGATTGCAATTAATATGGGTAAAATTGTCACAATCTCATTTATTACATGAAATTAGACTTATAAATAGGACCAAATTTTTTAGTCAAAATAGACTTATAAATAAAATCAAAATAGTATATAACCAACGCCCAACGGTATGTCTTAATAAATCCACTAGTCCTTTTGATAGATTTTGATGGAAAGACTAACCTAATATATATCTTAATCACTGAAATCTAATGCGGTATCAGAGTCATCCAATTAAGGGACACAAGAAAAAAACAGAGAAAAAAAATTGTAGACTTGAGGCCTGACTTTAAAAAAAAAAAAAGTATAAGGCCAAGAAAGAGAGAGAGAAGATGTGTAAATAGTAGAATACATTAAGAAAAGTCCCACAATGATTATATAAAGAATGAAGTGAATGTATTTAACTCAATGGTATGTCTTACGAAATTGATTTGAGTCATTTTGATAAAAAGACCAACCTAATGCATATCTTAATCACTAAAATCTAATATTTTTATCTTTTAAATCCTAATAAAAGAGCCAGAAAATTGATTTATAAAAAGATTTGAAGGGTGCATATGAATGTACCTTTTTTTTTTTCTCATAAGTGCATATGAATGTTACTTAAAAAACTACTATTCCAAATTTAATCAGAATTTTAAATATGAATTGTGCATGCATGTATCTTTTGTGTGTTGTAATGAGATGATGTGGGCCACAACAAATGATTCATGCATTCTCTGGAAAGTAATGTGAAATATTAATAATATTCTTACCTAACTTATAAGTGCGTAGTAAATAGGTACTGTGTTTTAGCCAAAAAAAAAAAATTAAAAAGGTACTGTGAATCTAACACTTCGCCCATATCTCAACTGGCATAAAGGTTGGTGGCCAGCAAACAAGAATCTGTGCTGGGAGCATGGGAGAAGAGGTATTGCGAATGCATATTAGGTGCACATAATTAGGTACTCAATTATGTGTTCATATCTTTATTAGAGGTATAAACATATTATTTTTATTATATATTTTATTTATTTAAATTTAAATTATATGCTGCTTTCTGGATTTTTTTTTGCACCCAGTATTTCAAAATCAATTACTTTCCATGATACTGGTGTTAGAGATAAATGCAGAACTGGAAGCTAATTAATTAGAGATACTTGGTGCAAAAAAAATTCCAGAAAGCAGTATATAATTTAAATCTAAATAAATACAATATATTAAAAAAAAAATGCCTATACCTCTAATAGAGGCATGAACACATAATTGGGCACCTAATTATATGTACCCGAGCTATTGCTGAGTTGTTGGGTATACTATCAACTAACAAGGCCTTCATCTTTTATCAGTTTTATCATTTAAATTATTATTTTTATGGTTACAAATTACACCGACCATCTCTTGGAATTATATGAATTATTTCATGGTCATATTCGTGATCGCTGCAAAGACAAGATGAGTATAATTGTGTTATTATCAGCTCAGTCATTATTATTATTATTATTATATTAAAAATAAAGTTATGGTTTCATATCACATGAAAAATCAAATTTTAAATAATTTTATTAAATATAATAAAAATAAAAAACATGGATACTTAAAATTCTAATAACAGTAGTAGATAAATAGAGATGAAAGGATGATTAAATGAGTTGGAGTTGGGCTGCGGGTGGTAATACTCCCTCTAGTCATTATTATAATGAACCAATTATATATTCTTACAAATCAATAAAAACAGTTAAAGTCAATAAAGTTGTCCTACAATTTAAGTATACTGGAAAATCCTTACTAATTGCACTAAACTCTAATATCATAGTCTCTCTTATCCTTATAATAAGACACCAACTATTAAGTGTATTTACCCTTCTTATAAGGCATTTGTTTGTTTTCAAGAAACATTAATTGATTTTCTCCATGTATGCCTATAATTAATAAGTGTAACGGGTGAGAGTAATAATAATATAATATTAGAGTTTAATGCAATTAGTAGGGATAATATTGGAAGTTACTTAAATTGTAGAACAACTTTATTGACTTTAACTGTTTTTATTGGTTTGTGTGAATTGTTAGTTTGTGCCTTATAATAAGGACTAGAGGGAGTATTAATTATTACTCTCACTCACTACTTTTATTAATTATGGATATACATATAAAAAATAATTAATATTTTTTAAAAAAAGTAAGTGTCTTATAAAAAAGATAAAATAAATTTGTTAATTTATGTCTTATAATAAAGATAAGAGATAGTAATAAGTGAGTTGAAGCGAGTGACCGAGGACCTAAAAGAAAGAAAAGAAAAGACAGAGTATTTGAGGGATTACGATCTCCTAGAGATCTGTTCACAGACCGCTTGATCGAGATCTGGTCACAGTTCACACCTCCGACAACATCATAAATGCAGTTGAAGTATTCCAATCCACTCTGTCTCAGTCTGACTTGATATTATCTTAAAATAAACTAGTACTCGTTTTTTTAATATATCCTCAACATCTTCTTCAACGATGAACCAGTCTCTTCGATTTTTTCCACAAAAATACCAGGTGCTCAACTTTGCTCTAGATTTTTTAATTTGAAAGGGAGCGATGGCCGAATTTAGTTTCCCAGGCTTTCAATTTTACATTTTCTACCATGTTTTACTTTAAATATAAGACATAATACATTTTAAAAAAAAAAATTAAGGAAGTTAAATAATTTTTTTTAAAAATATTTGTTTATTATTTTTTCTTTAAACTAATATAACCTAATAATATCCAACATATATTATAACTAAATTATTTATCTAATTTCCTTAATATTTTTAAAAGAAGTCATCTATATCTTTAATAAAACTTTCTCTTCATTCATGAATGACATTTTTGGATTAAAATATTTTAATAACATGCGATATGGTATGCACCTAAAAAACAAGCTCACCTATGCTTATTATATCCCTGTCACTACACCTGCCCTCAGCTGGTGATTTCATAAATTAAGCGCTCTTGATAAGATCTGAAAGACCGAACATTTAATTAATTATAATTTAGCTCTGCATTGCAACAGCCTGTCATGAACTCATGATTCATGAGCCGCTGACCAAATATATTAAATGAAAAGATCACGGCAACTCAGTGAGTACATTTACACATGAGAAAGCTAGAATTTCATTTTTAATGTTTGGTTGAATGGCCAATCGCAGTATACTTTACATTACAACGTGGAATGTTTAATTCTCATAAATACTATATTTTCATACTTGCTCAGAAAGTTGTCAATACACATATAGAGTAGATTAAGTGATTCTATTCATTTTATTAAACAAAAATGTCTCAGATCATTGCTAACGCTACCAGCTACATTAAAATGAATAATATAGAAATGAATAAGAATATTACTTAGAAAAGTTCAAGTAAATATTACTTAAGGTTTAATATTTATGATCAGATCCACTTTGAATGGATATTGAGAGAAGCATATTTACCTGAATTTGTAAATATTGCATCAAATGGATATTTATTTGTTGTTGGAGAATGCTCATTTGGAACAGCAAACGATGAGTATTTAAAAATAACTTTTCAATCGTGATTTACAGAATATGAGGTAAATACGTTACATAAGTGTTGTCTGAACTTATGAACTTATGTGCACAGGTATTTATAAGCTTCCCAATCATTTGTTACCTTTCATGAGGACAAAGCCAAAAAAAATAGCCATTGCCAAAACCTTAACAAAGAAGCTTGCAATCTTAACAGCGCGAAGAAGCAGAAAGGCAATCCAACGGAAATAGGCTCCCCCTCAATCCCAACAACTGTAGGCAGAGTTTATTCAGACTATCTAGCTTTAAAGAAAACTGATTCAGTTAACGATTTTTTTTTACTCAAATATCTATACATCTAAAAAATACATGCCAAAGATACAACTAAATTATTATTCACGGATCTCCTTTGGTAGGCGATCTCGTAAGTTCCTATTAAGTGCTCAAAGAACCCGGGGCCGTGCCCTGGCCTTGGTGGGGGACTGATGCCGAACCCCTCCAAAACCTTTTTCTACCAAAAATATATATATATCATTCACGGACAAATATGCCGATAGAAATAATTCAATGGCACGAAATAGGATATACCAAGATAGTAACTCGACGTTGCAAGGAGATTCAAATGGCCATCTATAACTCAAGAAATGTGCTATCGACAATCTTGAGATTCTCCATCTCCTCTTCACCGGCAATTCCAGGATCAACATAACACAACTGAAATAATACAGATCATCAGACCTTATAATTTGATTCTGTAAGAAGAAAGCATATACGAGTAATTTTTTAAGAGAAGACAGACCTGATACTGTGGCTTCTTTAGCGTGTGAATCCCTCTTTTAATGAATCTCTGCCATCCAACTTTTCCTCTGAGCGAGCTCTCCAGAGCAGCGGTTTTCTATGATGATAAGTCACAACATTGGAAATGATACATCATCATAAGCAACAAGTTTTTGCCAGAATATACAGAGGGAAAAAAATTCAGAGAGAGCATCGAAGCCTACTTCTATTCCACTACTGAAAAAAGAAAGAAAGAAAATGGCTAAGAATAATATATTTTTTTTTTTTTGGAAAAAAAGTATACTACTCATATAGCCTGCTTTCTAAACCAACATTCTTTCTTCTCAGAACCAGGAGAGACTAAGAATAATAATATTTTTCTTAAAAAAAAAAAAGCATACTACTCATTTGCAAAATTCAAGTTTATTCATTCTCAAAGTTGCTTCAAGAATAGGATGACCTTTACTTGCTGGCCAATATCATAGTAGTCCCATGCCTTTAACTGAACAAAGCTATATGCAAAGATACTACATACTTGTATGAATCATGATGTGCAAACACATAAAGATGTCTAAAAATCCAATTAAACAATAAATATTAACAAGGAACAACCAAAGACCTGAAGGGGAAAAAAATTACATGAGAAGGATCAAAAATAAGGAGACTGTATTGCAGAGCTCCAGTCCGTTCACGTTTAACTTGAATCCCAACTATAGTTCTTGAATGTCCATCACGTTGAAAGTACAAAGGCCTGTCCAAGAAAACTTCTCAAAATTAGAAAACTATAAGGAAGACAATATTTTCTGTGGTTAGAATTTGTGTCAATTTGCAACCAAACTTACGATTTCTCACTGACAACTACACGTCGGTGGCCAAATTGGATAGAACAATTATTGGAAAAGTAATTCCACACGAAGTCAATGAGAACTTGATGACCTTTACATTTGTTTGCATTATCATCACATGCTTTGTCCATAGTGTCATCAGGTTGGATGACAGAAGAATTTGACTTTTCATTCTCACTAGACTTTACATGGGAAACATCACGAGAGAGATATCTATCCATTGGTCCATAAAAATGAAATGCTTTCCTTATACTTCCTTTACAATTTTTCATTTGCTTAGTCCCCAGACTTGAACCTGGGGCAGACAGATAAAGTGATTCAGATTCCTTTGGACCAAAATCCACTACTCTTGCCCGAAGCCCAAAAGAACGCAAAAGAGCAGCACATTCAGTGGTCCCTATCCATTTTTCTGAACCATAAATGACATGATTGAATTGATCAGAGCCAGCTGCATCAAAACCACTTTCCCAAGCAATCTCAAGCCATCTTTGGAGTGATGTGATGTCAGGAACAAATCCAGAACCACCAAACAAAACTTCTCTGGCTTGTGGCCTTTGCACCATCAAGTGAGAGCTAAGCGTTTGAATATTTCGCCAACCACAACCCCATCCAACATCCTTTGACTCAATGCTTTGGAAATGATCAACATAACCTGTCAAAAGGGCTTTCGAGTCACCAGGTTCATACTCTAAACAATTTCTTAGTAAGGCCATCAAACCCCCTTCAACTTTGTGAAATGTACTCCTCATCTGTAAATCAATCAAGCAATATTTCTTTTCCTCGATTTTACACATTCCAATATATCTAGCCCGACCACCACACACAGAATTTTTGTCTCCAGGAATGGTTTCGAACTGCACGCTACTGACTGCATGCTCAACCTGAAGAGTAACATTATAATTATAATTATTAATTATCACTGTACATGACAATATACTGATTTTGTAGCTCTTTTTTTGTCCCCTTCATACACAGGCAAAATGCAACGCATACAGAAAACTAATTAACAGAGAAAATCATTGGAGTTGGAGTCTAATTCACAAGTTGGAATATTGCATAAATTGCACATGTTGTTCAGGAGACACTGATACATGTCAAAAGGGTCAGCTAACTCACTCACTCCCAATAGTTAGTTAGATGACCCCTCCGACACATTCAATAGAATAAGATGGGTCATTTGCGTTTACAGCATCTTTTGGATCAAAATGAGGTTAATCAATATCGGCATAATTGTCTTCATAAGTTTTGGGGTTTGAATGATCAGATTGTGTATTGGAAAGAGGAAGAGAGATTATCAGTGGATGTGCTCCCACCTGTGCATGAAGATCATTCCTTTGCTTTGACAACCCCTGCTTAAGCCTGAGTTCTATCTTCCACCGGAAAGGATTGGAATGTGATGTTCACAATTTTGTCCATGCTTACTTAGCCAGCGTTTTAAACCAGAGAATGTGGCTTCTCTAGGTCTTTTGCAACTACTTCTAATCCACAATATATACGGTTACTGTTGAGTAGTATAATTAGGGAGGAGAATTAGGGAGAAATAATATAAGAAGAATGATGTATATTATCAATGGAGCAATATGCCCTACAAAGAGTATTTTGTGATTAAGAGTAATGGTGAGGGTGTGGATCCCTTTATATAGATTAGGGCCCCTAACTAACCCTCTAACTAACTCTTTAACTAATCACTAACTAATCAATTGAATTACAACAACTAAGCCCTTAATATAATGGGCCTTAACCAACTAATATATTCTCTTATATTTTAACACGCCCCCTCAAGTTGAACACTATTTATCTTAAATGTGCTCAACTTGAACAACACAAAATAAGGGGATAAGGTGAATCAAATTGAATTAGTTTTACAATCAACAAAGATCCAAAGATTTCTTCAGTTCATTTAGTTCACAGTACTCTTCTCCATATCTACTGTTGCTGCTTCACTTCTGCAACATTGCTTCTCATTTTCACAATTGATAGGAGCGAGGAGGCGATTCTTCACTGCTCTCTACTCTACTTTCCCTTAAATCGACAGGAGCGAGGAGGCTATTCTTTACTACTCTCTACTCTGCTTTCCCTTAAATCGACAGGAACGAGGAGGCATCATTTCTCTGCTCTCTACTCTACTCTCCAACATCATCACTTGCAGATACAATGAACACTGAATATGAATCCAGCTGCCACCACTTTCTTCAAATCTCCTCACATTGCAGATTGTCCAACCACAGACATTTACAGAACCAGCCAATATAAAGGTTTAACCAATTATTAATCTAGAAGGCACAACCACCACAAACATTCAATTATTGATACCATAAGCAAACTCCAAGATCTTCCCTGCATAAAGCTTCTGAAGCATTTCAGAAAAGGCTATATTTGCAGGTTTATTTAACTTCAAACCCCCAAAACGAGCACCTTCCACCAATCCCATGATTTTCTAAGCTCAAGATCAACAGGTTGCCATCCTTATAGTCAATGAAATGTGAACAACAGAGTGATGTAAAAAAAGATACACATAACGCTTTCATGCTGACCAGATCAAGTTCATGTCATCCGTTGTTGCAAAAGCATGTCTAATTGAGATGCCATTTAGAATCACCATAATGCCAATCAAACTTTCATGACCCAGTATAAATTCCAGCATGAAGACTACAGAACTTAACCAAGACACCAACAAGAATCATGCTCAAGAAGCCCTCCGTCGTGCTAAGTTCAAGTTCCCTGGCCGCCAAAAGATCATTGTCAGCAGAAAATGGGGTTTCACCAAGTTTAGCCGTGCTGACTATGTGAGGTTGAACTGTTGAAGTCAGAGGGCAGAATCATGCCAGATGGTGTAAATGCCAAGCTTCTTGGATGCCATGGACCTTTGGCTAACCGTCAGCCTGGAAGAGCCTTTCTGCTCGCAACTGCAAAGGACAAGAATCAAGCTCGTGTGATATTCAGCTGTAGTGATATTCTGCTGCTTTTCGCGTGAGTTCAGCCGATTGTGCGTGGGCCGTTCTTGCGTGATTCAAGGGGAAATCGCCGATCGTGGTTCTTTGCCGGAGATTGGTGCTTGCCGAAGATTGCAGGGGCATAATGCCTTTCGTGCATCTCTCTTCGTGATTGTCGACTCCCCGGCTATGTCTTGCTCTGTGGTGTCGGGTCTGGGTTGAACTCACCGGATCTTAGTTATTGATGACCTTTCGTGCGTCTGGCCGTGGGTTAGTGTGTAGATGGCAGATCTTGACGGGAGAGCAAGAATCGTGAGGTTAATCGGCGTTCTTGGGTCTCAGTTCAGGGCGGCGTTCTTGGGTCTCAGTTTAGGGCGCAGGGGCACCGTTTCATGAGCGATGGTGGCCTAGCCTGTCGGGTAAATCTCAATCTTGAATATCCGATTGAGATTTGGACTCTTCTTGGATATCTGATCAGAGTGGGTCGTGTGTGTCTGCGTTTGGGCTTACTTTCCCTAAAAGATTATGTTCTCTCCTCCTGCTAACAATGAGTATAATGAATCTTGATTATTGGGCCCTGAATCTTGAAAAGAAGACCTGGCTTATGATACCATGTTGAGTAGTATAATTAGGGAGGAGAATTAGGTGGCAGTAGCGTCCAGCCGTTCTTCAAGATCGTGACGGATGAAGAAAAAACGAGACCACACGTTTGAGGACTTTGGATCTTGAACATCCGGATCTTTGAAGGTGACGGGTCCAGATCTTTAAATGGGCTTGGATCTTGGGTGTCCGCCCGGATCTTGGCCTCTGCTAGACTCTCCCTTTGGGATTGGATCTTGATTATCCGGTGGGCTGGTATTTGGCTTCTTCTTGGATATCCGATTTGGTGTTATCTGGGCTTTCAACACACAACAAAATGAGATGGGAGATGGGATCTTGATTACTAGGCTGCTGGTCTTGAAAAATGAACCTGGCTCATGATACCATGTTGAGTAGTATAATTAGGGAGGAGAATTAGGGAGAAAGAATATAAGAAGAATGATGTATATTATCAATGGAGCAATATACTCTACAAAGAGTATTTTGTGATTAAGAGTAATGGTGAGGGTATGGATCTCTTTATATAGATTAGGGCCCCTAACTAACCCTCTAACTAACTCTTTAACTAATCACTAACTAATCAATTGAATTACAACAACTAAACCCTTAATATAATGGGCCTTAACCAACTAATCTATTCCCTTATATTCTAACAGTTACCCAATAGGTGGGTTACCCAAGTCTTCTAAGACCACTATTCTGGTTGTGGTTTACTGTTTAAGCAAGGCAGCTCATTTCCTTGCTTTGAACACTCCTAATGCTACAGATGTTGATCAGGATGACAAAGTGGTCAAGCTTCAAAGATTTCCCGAGTTCATTGTTACTGATAGGGACGCCATTTTTTGTGGAAGGTTTTGAAAGGAGTTGTTTCACCTGAGCGGAGTTAAGCCATAAAACTCTTCCAGTTGCCATTCACAGACAGATGGCCAAATAGAGGTTTCAAATCATTCTCTAGAGTGTCACTCTCTATGTATGACAAGTGATTTCCCAAAGCAATGGGTTAAGTGGAATCCTTTTACTCCAGATTATGAACACCCGATCGGATCTGTCAAGAACGAGCTGACGACTACAGGGGAAGCGGCTGATTGCAGTCCCTGAGCCCAGCCCGGGCGGGAGGAATGCATGGTTCCCTGGCGCTTCATGGGACGGGCGTTCGCTGTCCCCCTCCCTGACGCACAATCTTACTCTTTCTTTGAACTCTAACAATTTTTTATCCCAGTCCTAGAAATAGTTGACATTACCAGTGCTTTGGACCTTTGATATCAGGCTACTTATCACTCTGCGAACATCTTAAAAATAAGCGACGTTTCAATTCTTTTTCCCTTTCCAACGATATACTAGATAAAAGCCCGAGTTTGCGCATGGTAAAAACGAGAAAAAAGGCTCTTGTGGCGGAGGAAGTACCGGAACAGACGGAGGTGGTGAGTTAGGGGGAAGCGCAAATTGCTGGGCCAACTCAAAATCCATAGCGAGTTGCTGCTGCTGGCGGCGGCCATCATCATCCTGGAAGTGGCTGTCCGCGTGCCTGCATTTGCAACCAGGTTCACTCGTTTCTGATATTGACTACATCTGAAAGATGAATTATAAAGACTGAAAAAGAAGAAAGGATACCGTTCGAGTTCCAATGACGGAACTGATAAGCCACAGAATGGGCAAGTCGAAGAATCCATTTTGCCCTCGATTAAAAATATTAGTTTTCAGAACCAGAATGGAGAGGGACGAAAAGGCAATCAAGCTTTTCCCTTTCCCCCCTCAGAAGTTTGAATGAAACACGGTGACCCTTTTTTGCCTTTTTTATTTTTTATTTTCATTTTTTATTTTCATTTTTATGAAAAGGGGAATTGGATAGGAATATCGGATATCGGCTCCAAGAGAACCAAATACCACAGTTTATCATGCTCTGCATCTTCCACCTTATGAAATCACCCTTTATATGAAGTTTATTTGAACTTTAAATAAGCCGCAGCCTTCATGCCCTAAATTGTAAACTTGTCAGATTCTATTTGAAGTTTATATTACTAGTTTCTTCTTGCTCCACGTTAATGCATCATTTCAATGATAACAGCAGCTTTTCTTCAAAAACACCAATGTCATTTTTTATCTCCACCTTGCCACGGGTACTTACAGTAGGGAAGTAGGTACTTCATTTCAGTAACATGATATTTAATGTGTGAATACATAACAGAAGCTTATTAGTTCTTGATCAGGGTACAATAACGTTTAGTGTCCGTAAACAAAATCAGTCAGGATATGTACACAATTCTAAGGGATCCCCAAACTATCTCTCTTTTCTTGAAAAGGTGTTTCATCTGTATACGTCATAAGCACCATTTCATGAAGCCATTGTAATTCTTAAGTCAGCATCAGCTCCCTGGACTATTGCATAAACCCAAAGCAAATATCATAGTTTCATAAGGCTTAAGCTTCATCCCTTTTCACGACTGGATTCCCACTACTAGAAAGAAGAAGGTCTCTCATATCTCGGTAACTCTTGAGCTCTTCCAGAGCCTCTGCTGTCTTTCGAGGCATGAAGAATCCAGAAGCAGTAGCAACTCCTTCCTCAAATTCAGTTTTCAAGGAAGGGGACGAATAGCAACTTGAATCTTCGCGCAAAGGTGGTGCTGTCCTAAGCATGTGAACAAGGACACCCACAGCAGCATCTTGTGACTTTCTTCCCATTGGCAGCGATGTCGAAGTAATTTCTGAAGCGCTCATACCATCCACATTTTGACTGCTTCCCCCAAAAAAATCAGGAAAAGGAAGTAAATAAGGCATTAAATCACAAATAATGCACATTAGAGATCAAACATGGCAGATCTAAATAATGATGCACTAAGTTTTTAATGACGTTTCAAAGAAATGACAAGGAAAATAACAAATCTAATATGTACTAGACAAAAGTAGCAACCTGAACGAAAAAAGGTTCATACAACATCAAACAATAAGAAAAAATTGATCATTAGCGAACAAAAAGATCGATTATTAGTGGCACACTTTTAAAATAAACAAACTCAAGCAAGAGCACTGGAACTAGCAGAGTGATAATGACATGCCTTCCTACCAATTGCTGTAAGATAATGTGTTAGATTTCAGGTGTAGTGGTCCCAAAGCATAGGCATATAGTATATAGCTAGAGACTCATATCCTCATTATATATACAAGAAGGTGACTAGTACATACATCTAGGAGTTGCACATGTGCCATACACATGCAAGAGGTCCATTTATTGCAAGCACAACTTGCACCTTGGTTGTTAGGGTATTAAACAGCGCCGGGTATAGACATGTAGACCACCCAAGGTGCAAATGTGTTTCGAGCCAAAAGAGCAACGGTGCTAAAGTGTGCCAGATTTCATTGTTCAAACCAAGTTTAACAACCTAAATTATTCACAGGAGGACAAACAGAGATTTGGATGAGAGAATGCATGCATGCATTCTCCTTAAAGTGTGGATGCATCTACAACATTGTCAGCATTAAAAAAAAATTGTCGTCTTGTACTATTAAGAACATGTAAACAGATTAAACAAACAATGATTCAGCACATCTTATGCAACAAATGCTGATTATTACCCATCAATTGTTTTAAAACTAAATACTGCAATAAAGGAGAAGTTGCCAGAATAATCATAGCGAAAGAAACTTCAATAGAACAGAAACAGATTCTCATCAAGGTAGTTTAACAGTCAGCTTGAAGATGCTTCATGCCATGACTTTATTTATCAATGATGAGGTCAATCGAAGTACCTAGAGTTAACATCTGGTGTATCGACATCATCAACAGCAAAAGGACATGAGAAGTCGCCATCATCCAAGTCATCCTGTAAAGATAATCTGCTAGAACTTCTAGAAAATCCAATCCGTGGTGAGCCACTTGAAGATAACAATCCTGAGAATCTCCCAGAATCGTCCTTGTTATCCTTGACAAACTATAAAACAAATGTTAAGCTTACTAAAACAGAATATGCACATTTGAAGTTCATGAGTAATAATGCAAGACCACAATTACCTTTAGATTAGCATAATTTGTTACCCCAGATTGCATCTCTCCAATCCTTGAAGCCTCCATTTTCCTGAATGACCTCATTCCAGATGGAGACTCCTGAGATGAAGTGTCATTTTTTATGCTTCTCGGGGATAAAGGTGGTAGAGAATTTCTACTATGATCTGAAAGATTAGGAGAGAGGTTCCTAGAACTTTTGCCCATTACTGGAAGAGGTATAGTTACAGGGGCAGTTTCAGATCGCATACGAGTACGCATTGGGTTAGGTGGAGATGGAGATGGTGAATGTGAAAATGGAGGAGAAAGCTGATACTCATCTTGACTAGTAGATCTTTGTCGGGCCAGCATTTGATGGTTATGAACTCTGATGCCATAATTATCAAGAGGTGGAGATGGATAATCACTGGGCATGGAAGGAAGACGATGCACCGGTGGGGATCCAACAAAGGGTTGGTTTGGTACAAAAGGTGCTCCCTTATGAAAGCCACTGGTCCAGGTATGAGGACGTTCAAGTGGTACTGGAGATGGGGGTGGTAACCCACTCAGTGGAAAGGACGTGGACCTAACACCCTTCTCTGAGGCAGGGAAGTATCTCAAAGGGTCAGTATTGGGGCTTCCAACATAATCAGTGATTATTTTTGGTGGCAATGGTGTTGAAAACTCAAGCTTGAAATCAGATAGTGTAGTACGGTAGTTGACAGATATCCAAAGGCAACCCGGAGGGGCCTCAATTGGAGTGAATTTGTATTCTTTCATCATTTTCTCCTCTGCCCGAGAGAAAGGATCACTAAATGAAGAAATTTTGTAACTAATATCAAAATTACAAGTATGATTTGATGTACTTAGCTGCCTGAATATACGATAAGCTGGAAGAAGCCTCATCTGAGAATACAGAGAACGGAACAGTATGATTGACTTCTTGTACGTCTTCTTGTAAGCGCCCGAAATGTCACCAGTGTGAGCCATTACTCGTGGACACTCGTACTGAACAACCCACCTCTCTATAACTGTCTCACCAGATGAACCTACTGCCAGAGACGGACCGGCCCCTTCTTGAACTAGTATAATGTCTATAACCATTGGATCCATCAAATTCCTGCGCCAGAAGTTCAAATTCTCTAGAGCAGCAGGTCGATCGCCTAATGCCAAGTTAAACCATCTATCACTCTTCTTCACCCGAGATCCAAGTGTTAACTCCCCGCTTCTCTCGTGTTGGTGAAGAGAAGGAACCCTTGAGTCTAAAATGGCATGCAAGCTCTTCGAAAGAAATTGAGAAACAATCTGTTCCAATTTCCCCGATTCAGGTTGCAAGTTATTCTGCAAATCCATCTTTTCCCAAGTAGAACGAATTCCTAATTAGGCTCCCCCTTTTCAAATAAATCCATTCTTGGTATACCAGAAAAAATCAGCCCGATGCCGATGAAACTCAGTATCTTTATCAAATAGAAAATTTTAAAAATGCAGGACGTAGAGGATAGATGATCTCTCGTTCACAGAAATTCCTCCATGATTAGTCAATATGCACCTCGACGAAGTGCACTGGTATCAAAAAAGTGTCCTGAATATGCAAAGGTAACCAGTAAAAAACACCTTCGATTAAACTAAAATGCAGATTCATCAAATGCAGCGAACGGAAAATAAACTGGGAACCCAGATCATGGCGAGAGAACTCTTAGGAAGACTTGAACGACACCAATTGACCGTACATGATTATCAAGTAATCAGCAACTAACTAATTGAAAATAAAACACAAAAAATATAAGAATCATCGTCCTCGTGAGGATCTAAGAAGAGAAAACAAAATTCTTCACACGGATAATACAAGTGAATCTCCATAAAGGAAGGCAAGAGGTAAAGTACCTACAAGTAAGCTACGATGAGTTTGGTAGGATTCGACGATACCCGTGAATGTAGAGCCGTAGGTACATCTAACCCAGGAAGAAGAAGGCAGATTGCGTTGCGTATAGCACCTATTGCCGTAGCGTTTTATCAATTCTCGCTGAAGTTTGTACATTTAAGTATTTAACTATATCAATGAGCATATAATAATGAATAATCCTCTGCTAATAGGATTCCACTGTTTTCATTTCACAAAGGCTGAGTGGCGGACTTTAACATTTTAGCTTCGGTACTGTTCCCTCCCCACTTGATTGGTGTTCTTCCTCTTTCCTTTGTTTATTTTTTTTTAATTTTCTTTTTTCCCATTATTGTTTTTTTTTTGGGGCCTATTCCCATTAATGATTCTGGCATGTATGAGATTATATACCACGGCGGAAGACAACAAAGATGATGGCTCTCCAAAAGATTTTTTTTTCTATTTTTTTATTGAATTGGTTGATGATGCTAACAAAAGAGTCACATCTATATGCTTATCTATTGATTGATGATGATTGGTTTATTTAGGAAGAATTCAGGTAAAAAAGAAGAAGGAAGAATTAATTTTACTTTTTATTGATGCTAAATCAAAATTTACAACAAATCAATGAATCCCTTGGTTCGCTTTATAATTTTTATTTTTGTACCTGATGGTTCGTTTTATATAATTAAACTTGCTGGAAAGTTAATTTTTCACAAAGAACGTAAATAATTACTTATTTTATTTTAAAATTTCCTAAAAATCCAATTAAGTAATTGTTTTTAAAATGAATGTTTGTATTTTTTACTGTTAAAAATACAATCACTACCGATTAGGTTTTGATTGAGTTAATAACCTATTTCAACCTCGTAAAAATGAGAACACAAATTGAATCTCAAGAAGTGTTATTGTTAAAAAAAGCGAAATCCCTTTATAGTTTAAATCTCAGAAAAGATCAATCTCAAACCTAAATGGTTTCAAAAATACCTTCTTCTTTTTATAAAGTGGGGGATACTCGTTTTGATTTTTTTTTTTTTTTTTAAATCCAAGCCATGCTTAAGTTTTTACTTTTTAATGCATGTTGGCTTGGCATTGGTGGGGATAAAATATGCTTCAGACTTTTTTTTTTCATCCAGTGTACTTTGATCCTTAAGCAAACATGCCTGTTAAATGAGGGCTTAGTTGGTAAATGATTTGTAAATATCTCTTTAAATATTTATTGTGTCAGGAGAAATGCCCTGCCTCTAGTGCATGGTAATTAAAAACGCGTTTTAAAACGTAAAAATGACGTTTTTATGTTTTATTTTGAACAAAACGCGTTTCGTTTGAGCAAAAAACGTAAACCTGGTAAAAACGCTGAGTTACAATGCAAAAACGTAAAAACGGCGCGTTAAAACGTAAAAGGACGAGGACTTTTTTTATTTCTTTAATTTTTTTCCCTGGCTAACCGGAGGCGAAGATTTTGAACGAAGAATAATGTTAGCTTAAAGATTAATAAAATAAGATTTTTTTTAATGGAATTTGATGATAATGTTGAATATTTTGATTGATATTGAATTGATTAGTATATATATGAACGATCTGTAGGCGCCTCCCCAATCCCCATCTTTAATTCGTGGCTGCTTCTTTTCTTTATATTAGGTATTCTTCCAATTCAATTTGTGGGCCCCCTTCCATTCAATTGAAATTTGAAACAATCTTCTAAATGTGATTTTTAGTACGTGGTTGTGCTGTCACTAATAAGAAGCAATATATAATAATAATAATATATTTATTTATTTATTTATTCCCTAAGCTCAAACTCTTATTTTAAATTGCATCCAGATTGATTTTTCTTAAAATCTCAATAAAATCTCTTTAAATTAGTAATAATATTTTCTAAAATATATCTCAAATATATTAAAAATAAGAAGTCATCACGTAAAAACGTACTGTGAAATAGGAATTATATAATTTTTTTTATATATATATGTAGGTAAAATCTACGTTTTGTATTATGATTTTACGTTTTATGATTTTTCATTCTCCTTCCATTTTCAGATAAAATCTACGTTTTCACTACCATGCTCTAGTGTGTCCTGGGACTCACCTAAATTATTTTCTAAAAAAAAAATAGGAAAAGAAAATAGTATGGGGACGGAATCCGGCCCTTTCTCTTTCCAAGTGGTTTAGTCAATACCCCCTTCAGCCCTCAAAAAAGTCCAGCACTATAGACCCAACCCCAACCTCTAATTTAAGTAAATACGGGCACCCAAAATATTTCTGGGCTCAGCTCAAAGCCCGTAAGTTAGAATATGATGATATGAACTCGACCCGATTATAGTTTTTCTAATTAAATTTAAAAACTGGAGTCGCTACATCTTTTTTTTTGGTGAAAGATAAAACTAGAGTGGCTCTCGTAGTGTAAACCGCACATTTTTTTTTTTTCAATTGTAATATATTAAAAATAAGGCAAATAAGAGTTGATAGCTCGTTAGAGACAGTATGAGCATCATAATTTGAAAATCGCTTATAAAAATATTTACAAGATACTAGTACTTACTAATAAAGTCTTTATACCTATTAAGATATTATTATATCTTATGTTAATATTTGATATATTTTCATGTTGAGATGTTGTTATTATTATTTAATTAAATTTATTCATATTAGATTAAATTAAATTCTATGATTAGCCTAGATTTGCCTATTTAGAGGCTCCTGCTCAGTTGCTTATATTAAATATTAAGTATTAATAATTTAATAATATTCAGAGCTCTGGTTTCCTCTTACTCAAATGATTATAGTTCTAAAAATACCTATAATATAAATCCACATTTCTATAAATATATGAAATGGTTCATCACCTTCCTTGTTGGTTGTTAGTACTTTCTAATGGATACTTTTTTAAAGCCGCCACTTTCTAATGGATACTTATTAATGAAAATAAGTGGGCGAGCACGTTGTTTATTTCAACTTTCTGTGTGACTGATTATGATTGGAAAACATCAAAAATTGAATCACATCCCATTTAGTTTTCAGATCCCATGTTGCCCCTAGGGTAGAGCAATGGGCAAGTGTATGCAACTCGTGCTTAAACCCATAACCTGCAATTTAACTTTATACAGGTACATACTAACTTTTACCTGTACCTCAACCCATTTAAACTTGTATAAACGAGCTATGACATAAATGAGCGGGTTAATTGGGTTTTGGGTAACTCATTTATATTTGACGTACTTGTTCTTTTTTAAAAAAATAAAAAATAAAATAAAAAATATATAAACATTAAGCATTCATCATTTCATCCAAATCCATAATTCTAAATTATAAAATTTGAATCTTCAAAGTTCAATAATCATAATTCATACAAAAGAACATAAATTTAGACAAGTATCATTATAATATAATTGTGATGTTCAAATTCCAACTTATAAATTAAAAGTCAAAGTCACGTAAAAGACAAAACAAAAGAGAGTGAGAGATTGAGAGTCGAGCTGTCGAAGAAAAATGAATATTACATTATTACTTATTGTCCTCAATGTCCTATCATTTGTCTATATATTTAATTTTTTAAAAAAATTAACTAAATGGGTAAGTTATAGACGCACAATTAAATTTTAAATGGACGGGTTTTAACTTAATCCGATATGGACCGTTTTAGACGAGCTCAAAATAACCCAACTACACCGGATTGCGGCGCAGGTTCTTTGCTCAGTCCTAGTTGCCCCTCACACCTCCGTGCCATAGTTATTCCCGCATCCCATGCTTAAAAAAAGGAGGGAAAAAAAACTCCCATTGTTTTGATCACAAGAGACGTGCTGGCACTTCACTTCTCATTGGAAAGTAGCCATCTTAAATATCCAGAAGCACTAAGCTCCGGCACATTAAAAAATCAACGAGTCTAGTTTTGATATTACAATTAAATAAAAAATAATACTAAATACACATATTATATAATCTATTAACATGGATACAAAGCCACGTCTTCAATAGTTTAAATAACTAAAAAATCAACTTAACCGATCCAATTACCGGCCAACATAACACCACGTGGACCTCCACAGGCCACACTAGAAGATTTAACGTTTTTTTGGAGGGTTTACCGTTTTTTTTTTATTTTTTTTATTATTTGTGTAACTAATGCTAAAATAAAAGGGTTTGTTGCCAAAAAAATATTTAAAATGAAAGGAATAAAAATACAACCTTCTTCGGCGCTACCAAAGTCTGGAGAGGGAAAGGAAAAACTCGCGCTAGAAGCAAAAGAGGACCATAGCCGAACATAAAATCAGAAGGACGCCACCACTAGAATGACGGTGAAGACGGAGAACAAAGGAGGGCCAGTACTGGTGAAGATAGAAGCTCACTGCTGTATGTCTATGTTTTGATATGAAAATTGCAACTCCAACCATCTCCGGCACTACCAGCTTCTGATTCTTCAGTCTCCACTTTACTTCTCTAGTGCGGTTAAGGTTTCGGATAAGGCTCGCCAGTAGTAAAGACGTCCCTGGCAAGAGAGAGGGAGAGAGTCACAAGAGGGAGTCAAGAGAGAGAGACGAATAGCGACTTTAATGTATATAATTTAATTATGTATATTTTATATAACAAGTTAGCATAAGAGATCAATCATGGATAGGTCATATTGGACGAAAAAAAATTATGGATAGGTCATGGGATGGTGAGGGAGGCGCTATCCTGTAGCCAGAGCTGGGAATCATGGCCGGCCCGAGAAGAGTCAGGGCCTAACAGGGCCGGCCTTCCAGGGTCCAAAGTAAGAAAAATATCTGTTTTTCAAAGCCCGACCCGAGAGTACCAGGACCAGGGGTGGCCCTCGAGGGCCCAGAAATTATTATTTCAAATTTTAATTATTTTTCCTCCGTTTTTTTTTACAGAAATATAATTAGTAAATTACAACACGAATCATCCAACAAATAAGCACAGTCACTAATTCATAATCAAAAGCAAACTATGTTCACAAATAACTCACATAAAACATAAGAAGCATACCACTAAGCGACATTAGTATTATGACTATTATTGTCGTCATTTTCGCCATTATCATCAATTTCAACGACATTTGAATATTTGATTGTTCTTCACTTTGAATAGTAGCCTTTGGCTCATGAGTAACAATATCATGAATTTCTTCTCTCACATCATGAACACATCCATAATCTTTATTTGCAACAAATAATAAACCAAATCATAAAATTAGAGTTTAATTATTATGTATTTGTAGTTAAATGGATAAATAACTCTATAACAAATACAAAAAATATATAAATTAATAAATTAAAAAAAGAAAAAAGAAAAAGCTACAGTGAAAAGGGCCTGCAGGGCCGGCCCGAGGCCCTCCAGGGCTGGCCCGTTTAAGTCCGAGGCCCTTCAAGGTCAATTTCAAATATCCCGTCCATTTTTCAAACCCGGCCATTGACGGGTCAGGGTTTAAACGGGCCAGTCTGATGGGCTTGGCCTGATTTCTCGGTTTTACCTAGAGGCATGTGTTTTAAAAAAAATAAAAAAAGGAAATTCAAAATGATGGTTTAATCACTTAATTACAATTAGGCCCGAGGCCCTCCAAGGTAGGCCCTCCAGGGCCAATTTCAAATATCTCGTCCATTTTTTAAACCCTGGCCCTTGACAGGTCAGGGCTTAAACGGACCGGCTCGATGGGCTCGGCTCGATTTCTCGGCTCTACCTGGAGGCATGTGTTTTAAAAAAAATAAAAAAAGGAAATTCAAAAATGATGGTTTAATCACTTAATTACAATTAGTTGAATGCGAAGCCTATGAGTCAGCAGCAGAAATTAATTAATCTGAAATTTGAAATCGAAATCAAGCAGAAAGCCACAGAATATAGGTTCATTGAACCTGGACACACTTGATTTCGGGCTATTTATAGTTGCCTTCAAACCAATTGTTCCTCGCAACAAATCCATTGGCGTACGCATATCTGACGTTGCCCTTCCTCTCCTCTTGCTTTCTGTGTTTCCGCTCGTTGCTCTTTTATTTTTCATGGCTCCAATGATGGCGGTGATTGGGATCGGGAGCCAAGAGAAGAAAGCAGACTCTCGTGACTCGGCGGCGTTGCAGCTGAAGAAGAGGAACGAGGAGTTGGAGAAGGAGCTGAGGCAGAGCAAAGAGAGGGAGGAGCTCATGAGGCGTGAGCTTCAGAGCGCGTGGGAGAGGCTCCGGGTGGCCGAAGACGCCGAGGAGAGTCTCTGCTCTCAGCTTGGCGAGTTGGAGGCTGAGGCTGTTCATCAGGCGCGTGACTATCAGGCCCGCATCGTCACTCTCATGGAACAACTCTCCCAGGCACAAAATCTCATCAAGGCCTACTCCATTTCTATTCCCTCTTCTTCATGATCAATTCTCACCTTCGCCGTGATCCAGCCTCGGTCGCCTCTTTTGTTTAGTCCGTTTACTAAAATAGAAAATTGTGTTGTATGTTGTAGTGGTAAACTGTAGATAGACATAAGGTCGAAATGTCTCGTCCTTTCTTTATTGTGAAAGGATTTGAGGGAATAAGGTCGAATTGTTCCTTGCGAAAGCTGCTCTGTTGGAGATTAACAACCATGGTGCCTCTGGGCTCTGGTATTCTTAATTGAGTACATCTCATTTAATTTTTGTGTTTTATTTATTTTTTTAATGCAATGATCAGCTCGTCTCAACTTTCTAGTTTGGGAGTCTGAATAAAACTGATGAAAACTCTGGTCATCCATGGAAAGCTTCCGATCCCCTGTCGGGCTGGAAATTTCTTAATTTTTCGAAGGCCAAGGTCCATCTTTGAAGTTAACAAGGATTTGATCCTCGCAAAACTGGTTATATTTTCAATATTAAGGTCCAGATAGAGTAACGAACACGAAATCCTGCTTCTCTCACTACAACAAAGAAAAGTCGCCGGAGAGAGAGATTAGTAACACATCAGTATGGTAAAATTTACTGCTAATGTTATTCTTACCAGCAAAAAAAAGTCCGGTGGAGTGATTGGTAAATGCTTCTGTTGTAACTATAGTAAAGTGAAGTGAAAAGAGCAAAATTTGAACTGGGCTAACTGTGACAATGCAGTTAAAATCAAGATTTTATATAAAATTGCTATTTTACCCTCAAAAGAAATTAATTCAAAATAAAAAAAATATTTTTTTTGCTAAAATATATTTTAAAAAAATATATTATTGTTAAGTTCGAACTTTTGAAGAAAAAAAATTCGCCAAGTTCGAACTTTCCCGCCAAATTTGAATTTCAGGGGTAAATCTGTCAAAAAATCATTTTCCTGGGAAGAAGACAGCTTTCCTTCCATTTTCGGATGGAAAGCATTTTCCCTCAAATGAGGGAAGATGGACCCTCACTGGAAGATGCTGACTGGACTTTCTGTGTAACAAATACTCAAAATCCATGGGAAGATTGGGATCTTCCATTTCTCTCCCCAAACTTTCTTTGTAACAAACGGGTCCCTAATGTCCACAGGAGTGGTGGACTGCAAAGGCAAAGGGGCCCATATCAATGGCAAGTGGTAACCAACGTGGAAATTCGAAAACCAACATCACTCCCCCCAACCCAATCACGAGTCCCGCCTTCCGAAAATAATTGGTATCTTTAAGTTTTCTTAATTTATAATTACTACTAGTATATATTTTCGAAATAGACTTTCGAACCATTCTAGAACATCCAAATTTAAATTCAGTCCATTAAATTCAAATTCAAGCAATACTCTCTTGTTTTATTATGGATAAATTTTAGGGTGGATCATGTGATAAAGAATTTGGATTTTGAAAAATTATTGGACGACATGTTCCACCTTAGATCTTCTGGTTGTTTTTTGAGTTTGATTTCTGGGTTGAATGGAACATTAATAATTTTTCATTTTCAATATCTAGTTAAGACATAAACAACAAATCAATCTATTTTACTGGTATTTGATTTCTATGGACTATTGATTTATTGTTCTTATTCATGATGGTAATTCAATTGCAATGGAATGATGAAGGCAATGAATCAGAAAAGTCTGGGGAAGAAGGTTTTTTTTTTTTTTTTTTTTTTTTTTGCAGTTAAGGGTACGTTAACACATTATAAATATAAGTATTAAATTAAAATAATATTCAACTTCCACAGCCCCATACTAAACATATTTTTAACGCTACTTCCACTTTTACTCCCACTTCTATTTCTACTTCAAGTTCCATCATAATCACTTCCAGCCTACCAAACGGGACATAAATTGTTTTGAGTTCAAATCTTCTAAATATGAATATAGTTGATTCAGGAAAAGAATTGCTATTTTTTTTTGGCTGGGATTTATACTCTGAGTTGGCCAAATTATCAGCAAGCCAGCAACCTTAGAATACACCAAAGCACAATAAACAAAAATGACACTTATTTAAAACACAAACTTGCCAGCATCCCTTCCATCGGTTTCTAAGCAGTATACAAATCTGGGGGGTGCAGCAACCTCCATTCAATTTAATTACGGCCTACTCGCTTCCCTTTCAGATCTGAGTCCCTATACCCAAACAAAGGCATATGTCAAGGAAAGGCAGAAAGCAGGGTCCACAGTATAACTAGAGAGTAGAGACAGTAATTATTCATACCTCTGGATGTGATCCAGAATCAACAGCCTAGGTCCGGGAGGGATTTTCACGTCTCTGAGAGCACTGCCGCAGACAAGGCAAAAAGAAAAAAAACGATTCAGACTTGCCATGATAAAGAGAAAACACAAGACAACATGTAATGAAAATTAAAAACTCTAGAAACCAATAAAAAAGATCAAGCCAATGGCCAACCTATCCGTGAGTAAAGGCAAAGTGTTGTCTGTCAACAAGCCTCTCTTGAAATTCTTCTCGTAACTCTGAAGGCCAAGGTTGTGCAACATGTGTCTCGTTTTGGCATAGTGAATATCTTCAGATGGTGGTTGTGAGAATCTTTGTCCGAACTGCATGATATTGGAACACTAAATCTTAGCATGAAAAGAATTGAGGGGCACCAAATTATAAAACTACATCACCAACATCCAAGTGCCCGGGCAAGTACACCTTACTTGGACAAAGGTCCATTAATCATGCAAGACTTTCCAACCATGGACTAAATACACCCAAAATTTTTTTTAAAAAAATACAAAGGAAGAAAGAAATTCATTTTTAGAATCTTCACTCAATGCATATTCCCGGTTATGTTGCTAACATGGAAAGCTCAATGGTTATGATCCCCTTATGAAACAGAGGTACAATGAAATAATAGTTAAAGCCCAATAAGAACTGCATAAAGATAACTTGGCTCTCCTCGTACCCACCTGATAGATTCCACCTTGAACAAGAGCAAAGAAAAGTCCAGAAGTGACTGCATTTGCTGCTTGATTTGGTCCACCCATACCACTTACCAATGAAAACATGGCTCCAGACCCAAAAGCCGCTGCCATGCTGTAATTGACAAGTTACTAGAGGTCATCAACAATTCAACATCATGTTTGCTACAAGAAAGCAAAGTGGCTTAAATGAGAATATAAAAACCAAAAAAATTAAGCTCAAAATTGTCTGCTTTGCCCATTACCCCATAACAGTTTTAAAACACATCAGGAGGGGATGTATTTATACCCTTATAAGTTATCTTTTGTTCCCACCCTAGTTGCCGTGGGACTTAACAATTCACCCCTTGGGTCTAACGTTCTCGTTGGCACATCGATCAAATTTGACTTTGATACTAATTGTAACATTCTTTATAACATCTCAACGCCTCACTCTTGAAATTGTTAACTTTGGAGACCCATTACCCTCACGGTTCTAAAACGAGTTGAGAGGAGAAAGTCCAATGCGGGACTTCACAATATACAGAAATGACTACGGTTTAATCAAATATGTTTAGGATACACCAAACAGAACAAATTTGACTCTTGGCTGTACATACACCAGATGCATGCAACATATTTCTCTTAACCAAGTTCCTTGATGGTTCAGTGCACATACAAGATGAAACAATTATGACCAATCAGGGTCAGAGGCTAAAATTTTCATTCATATTATGTCTCTCCAACATCAGATGGCATTTTTGTAGCTTTATTGCAAAAAAAAAAGAAAAAAAAATACAGGCCTACGAATTGTTTAAACCAGTATCTAATCTTTTGATGGACCCATGGCTCAGTTAACTCCATTATTTTGATCATAACTATAAAATTTAAGGGGAAGACAGAAATTTTGCTTTTACAATGTTTGAAAAATAAGCAATCTTTTTCATCCCGCCCAAAAATAGGCCTGTATACATTCCCTCTTCCAGCTTTATAATCATCAAGGAACTTCAAATTTCACCAAACTAAGTTTCAAGCATGAACATCAGGAAAAGCCAACCCAACTAACAAAAATGTTTTAACAGTTCAACATGCATCCAAATAGAAAGTCAGTGTTATAATATGGATTACGGTTAGATCCATATTATTAGGGATTAAGTTAGATCCACAATTATAGGGTTTACTGTTAGGCTCATCTCTTGTATATATATATGAACTCCTCTACATGAATAGAACAAGCTATTGAGATTATTCACTTACATGGTATCAGAGCTAGGGTTTCTGCCTAGGTTCCCTGAGTTCACGTCTGGTTTCCATTTTTTGGTTCAAGTCCGTCCGAAACAGAAAGAGAGAGAGAGAGGGAGGACAATTCGAATTCGGTTCCCAACGTCTGATTGGACCACGCGCCACCCAGCACGACTCTCCACCCTCCGATCGGCCAATCCCCGGAGGTTCGATCTCATTTCGACGGCGCGTGTACTACACGCGCTTCGCATACAGCGTCCTCTTCCTGGCGCGTGACGGCGCGTTTGGATCCTTTCCCGACGGAGACCTCCACCGTTCGCGTCGAATCACTGAACCCGGTTCCTTTCGGGTGTTTTTGTGTTCATTAGACGAGGTTTGCAGATCTGGGTTCATTTTTCTCGGCGCTGGTCTGTTGTTTCAGGTCTGGGTTTGTGCGTTTTCAGCATCTTTTGGTTGCTATCTTCATTATTTGATTGGTACTTGATCCTTTGTTTGTTGTGGTGCTCAACTTGGTCCTAGTGAGGCTTGATGGCTGCATCTACGTCTAGTTCTTCAATTGCTCTTGGTACAGGTAATATTGCCTCTAGTTTTGCTACTTCTTCCTCCAAGTGGATCATCGATTCGGTGCTACGATCATATGACAGGTAACCACCATTTGTTTTCCTCGTATGCGCCTTATGCCACTCCTTCCAGTATAACAATTGCCAACGGTTCTTATTCTCGTGTTCTTGGCTCTGGCACTGCCCAACCTACCCCATCTGTTTCCTTATCCCATGTCCTTAATGTCCCTGACCTTACATTTAATCTTTTGTCTCCTAGCAAACTCACTCGACAATCAAACTGTTTCATCACTCTCTTCCCTGACCGTTGTTTGATTCAGGATCTCACGACGAAGCGAGTTATTGGTAGGGGCTAAGAATCTGGCGGCCATTACTTCCTTGAGGATCAGGTACCACGTTCAGTTGCTTGCTCTGGTGGTTCGTCCCCTTTTGACATTCATTGTCGTTTAGGTCATGTGTCTTTGTCTTCTTTGAAGAGGATGTATCATCAATTCCATCATTTGTCATCTTTAGAATGTGAGTCATGTCAGTTTGCTAAACATCATCGTGTTCATTTGGCACCTCGCGTTAATAAACAAGCTGCGTCTCCTTTTGATTTAGTCCATTCTGATGTTTGGGGTCCATGTCATGTCGAGTCCAAGGCTGGTTTTAGTTACTTTGTTACTTTTGTTGATGATTTCTCTCGTACCACTTGGCTTCATTTAATGAAAACTCTTTCCGAGTTGTTTTCTCATTTTTGCCATTTCTGTGCTGAAATCCAAACTCAGTTTGGTGTGTCTGTCAAAACCTTACGGAGTGACAATGCTAAAGAATACTTTTCTACCCAATTTCAAACCTATATGCTCCAACATGGCATGCTTCATCATCCTCTGTCCCAGATACACCAGCTCAAAATGGTGTTGCAGAACGTAAGAACCGACACTTATTAGAAGTTGCTCGGGCTCTCATGTTTCAAATGAATGTTCCTAAACCTTTTTGGGCTGACGCTGTGTCTACTGCGTGCTTCCTTATTAATCGTATGTCCCCTCTTGTCCTCAATGGTGCTACTCCATACACCACCTTATTTCCTTCCAAACCCCTGTTTCCTGTTGACCCTAAAATCTTTGGTTGTGTCTGTTTTGTTCGTGATGTTCGTCCCATTGTTACCAAACTTGATCCCAAGTCTCTTAAGTGTGTCTTCCTTGGATATTCTAGGGTTCAGAAGGGTTATCAGTGTTATTCTCCCACTCTTCGGCGTTATCTTGTGTCTACAGATGTCACATTCCATGAGTCAACTTCGTTTTTTCCTGTCTCTACTCCACCCCCATCTCCTGTCTCTACTGATGACACCTCTGACAATCTTGATGATCTCTTGGTCTATACGGTTCAGTTACCACCAGTGCAAGCATCTGATCCAGCACCTGCTAAACCACCTATCTATCATGTTTATCGTAAACGCCCTAAGGCAAGTAATGTAGTTGATCAGGTTCATGACCCACCAATGATCGCCGATGTCGATCCAAAGATCCGTTCCTTCTACTCCTACTTTTGTACCAGGATCAATGCGATATTCTTGATACTCCCGACCCTTCCATTGCTACCCTCGAACCGACCACGGTGCTCGATACTCGATGACTTGCCTATTGCTTTACGCAAAGGTAAGCGTACTTGCACCTATCCTATTTCTTCCTTTGTTTCCTATAACCATTTGTCTCCTCCATCTTGTTCCTTCATAGCATCCTTAGACTCTCTCACTTGTTCCCACTACTCTCCAACAAGCCTTGACCCATCCCGGTTGGCGTCTTTGCAATGGAAGAAGAAATGGTGGCCCTTGATAAGGCAGGTACTTGGAATCTTGTTGATTTGCCTCTTGGTAAGAAGGCTATCGGGTGTAAGTGGGTGTTCACGGTCAAAACGAAAGCTGATGGCACCTTGGAACGTTTGAAAGCTCGATTGGTTGCCAAGGGTTATGCTCAGACCTATGGTGTTGACTATTCAGAAACCTTTTCTCCTGTGGCAAAATTGTCCTCTGTTCGCCTCTTCATTTCTATGGCGACCAATTATGGTTGGGATCTTCATCAATTGGATGTTAAGAATGCGTTCTTGAATGGTGATCTTCTTGAGGAAGTATACATGGAGCAACCACCTGGTTTTGTTGCTCAGGGGGAGCGTGGGAAGGTATGCCATCTTCAAAAGTCTTTATATGGCTTGAAGCAGAGCCCTCGTGCTTGGTTTGACAGGTTTAGCTTTGTGGTTAAGAAATTTGGTCTGAGTCAGAGTAAGTGTGACCATTCTGTGTTTTATCAGCAGACAGATGCTGGGATGATTCTGTTAGTGGTATATGTTGACAATATTGTTATTACGGGTAGCAATGCTTCGGGAATCTCATCACTTAAGGCCTTTCTTAATTCTCATTTTCAAACAATGGATTTGGGTCCGTTAAAGTACTTTCTTGGAATATAGGTTATGAGAAGTAAGAAAGGCATCCTCTTGACACAAAGGAAATATGTTCTTGATTTGTTAAAAGAAACTGGGAAACTCGGAGCAGACCAAGTAGTGTTCCCATGATTCCTAATCCCTTCTTGGACATGGATGATCGCATTCCGTTTGATGAGCTAC
This sequence comes from Acacia pycnantha, assembly GCA_025563575.1. Classification (NCBI taxonomy): domain Eukaryota; kingdom Viridiplantae; phylum Streptophyta; class Magnoliopsida; order Fabales; family Fabaceae; genus Acacia; species Acacia pycnantha. The sequence continues at coordinate 1,503,814 of JAMWYP010000083.1, forward strand.
CCGAGGATATACAAAGAAAGTTGATCCGGAGAAGATCAAACCGTTTGCCTATCCTGAGAGATATCGTAGATTAATTGGGAAAATGAACTATCTCACGGTAACTCGCCCCCAATTCATGACTGCACCAACCGTTGCTCAGTGGGAAGCTTTAGAACATGTCTTACATTATTTGAAGGGCTCACCTGGTCGTGGTGTACTCTATACGAATCATGGCCACATCAAGATTGAATGTTTTTGTGATGCAGATCATGCGGGGTCAAAGGCTACCAGAAGATCCACCACAGGATATTGTGTGTTTGTTGGTGGAAATTTAGTATCATGGAGGAGTAAGAAGCAAGATGTGGTTTCTAAGTCGAGTGCAGAAGCTTATAGAGCCATGTCTCAGTCAGTACAGGAAATTGTGTGGATTCACCAGTTAATGAAGGAGGTTGGCCTTGCCACGTCTTTACCTGCGAAGTTGTGGTGTGATAATAAAGCTGCTCTACACATAGCCTCCAACTCTGTGTTTCATGAACGTACAAAACACATTGAGATTGACTGTCACTTTGTACGTGATAAGATTAAGGAGAACTTTATTTCTACAGGGCATGTGCGGTCTAGTGACCAATTGGGTGACCTTCTGACTAAGGCTTTAAATGGGACTCGGGTTGACTATCTTTGTAACAAGTTGGGCTTGATTAACATCTATGCTCCAACTTGAGGGGGAGTGTTATAATATAGATTACGGTTAGATCCATATTATTAGGGATTAAGTTAGATCCACAATTATAGGGTTTACTGTTAGGCTCATCTCTTGTATATATATATGAACTCCTCTACATGAATAGAACAAGCTATTGAGATTATTCACTTACAGTCAGCATACCAAGGGTACCAAAGTCAAGACTTTCTTTGGCCACATAAGGATGCCCTACAATAAGAATACTAAATATACTTGGAGATATAGAGAAAGATTCTACTTCTAACTTACATGCAAGGAAAAAAAAATTGCATTAAATTGAAAATACTAAAACATGGAAATTGTATTTTTCCTTTCTGGTTATGCAATAATATTAAAGTCTAATCATTTCCCTCACATATCTGTGCAATACTATCGCTACTACAAAGGAAGTACAAATTAATATCAGATATGCTACTTTATCTTTATTAAAAAAAAAATTAAACAAGGACTAAGTCACATAAATTCATGTTTTCCAGGCGAGCAGTAAAGTTGCCACCAATAGCCAGAAATTTAAAAAGGTGTAGGTGAGTTTCAAACCTCCATGCATAGCAAAGAACAAAATTTTATGGTAATGCAACTACAAATTATCATCCAATATGATCTAATTACAGTAAGACTACCATTTCCATGTCTAACAGTCCATAAATTATTCACATTCCTTTCATCTGTGATATTGGGGTTGGGGATCACCTATATGCATGGGAACAATAACAACTAGTAACATTTTGAAGAAAATAAATCTCAGCAGGCTCGATCAGGGGATATCATGTATAATATGATTAATCATACCAATTTAGCTCAAAGAATAGTCCAGGTCGAGTTAGGGAGGGAAAGTTAAATAAAGAAACAAAAATAATGAGAGAATTAGAAAACTCCTACTACAATCTCACCTGGACTGGACATCTTCCTTCCCCCTCAATCTTTTCAAGACGCAGGATATACCAGCATTCACTCCTGTCATGACAGCAAAGTTGCGAGCTTGTACCAAAGGACCCCCAGAAAGAGCCTATAATTGGAAAAATAAACTCTTACGTCACGCACAGACGAATATAACTCCTATATCAATCGATTCATGTTAAACATATTTACTGCCATGCAACAATCATACAAACCCGTGCAAGGTACGGAGTCTAGATTTTGTGATATATTGAAGCAGGTGCGTGCTATGAAACTAAAACTATGGCGCTACAGAACAAAGTCCAGTCCCTAAGCTAATTATCGTGCTCTATTCGACATGGAAAAGAGACATCATTTCTACATTTAAATTGAAGCAACAAATTATATCCACAAACAAATCCATACTACTCCCTCGGAGGTCCTAATTATAAGATATAGGAAGCTAATTAAAATATTTTAGAGTATTTTTATTTTTATTTTTTTCTTCCATGTAATTAGTTTGACCAATAAACTAATATATAATCTAAAGATACACAACATATAAAATGATTTAGTAACTTGTTTAGCTTTTTTAATCTCTCCAAACAAAGTCAACTATGTCTTAATTAATTAGGAACTATGTCTTATAATTAGAAAGGTAGTATATGATAGGAGAGAGAATCTAAATAAAAAAAACATATTCAATACTTAACCAATAGTCTAGAACTGCCGCAGAATCAGACAGCGTTAAAGTGCAACTAGACCATTACCCATGAACAATAATTAGTACTAAGGGGTTCCGAATTGAATCTATCGGGGCACGGAAGACTAAAAAGGGAAAATTGGGTATCCTGACCTGAGCTTGCTTAAGAGAGGCCATGGCTTGAGGGTTGAGAGAAGCCTCAGGCGGCGTGGGCAAAGGGGAAGAAGCATCGTTAGTGATAGTGCCCATAACAGCGCCAATAGCTGCGCCTTGGAAGGCGCTGGTAGCAGTGACGACTACAGCCTCGACAGGTAAAGACTGCTTGGAGAGCCACATCTTGAAGCCATTCTCCAATTCTTTGAAACGCGTTTGGAGCATTTCTATGGGATTCTGAAGCTCTTGAGTTGACACTTTAGCCAGTACCACTCCTTCCGGCTTCCCTCGTTCCATTTTCATAGTTCTGAATCAACGGTGCCGACCGCTTTCGTGCTCGGTGCTGAAAATGCGAGACGGATAACGAAGATCTTCGAATTTTTGTCCGTTTTCAGTTCCCTTATACCTATGTTTTTTTTGGGCTCAAACGATAGAAACATGGGCCGGGTCAACTTGATCCAGCTCTTCCTCCTCCCCCAGTCCCCTCCTTCTTTTACCTGGGAACGGTGATAATGTTAGATATGATGGAACAATTTTGAGTAAATTACTAAAATAGTCATGTAATAAATTTTTTTGTTAGCGTAATACTCCCTCGTGTCCTTATCATAATCAAGTGAATGAATTTGTGGATAAATTTTGCCCATTTTATTTCTCTGCACATAATGTGATTTAATTTTTCCAACTTCAAACATAAATTAAAGGCGAAGGTAAAATGGAAAAATAGTAATTAAAAAGATAAAAATTGCCTTGAGATTGATTGAGTAGATGTTTAATATATTTCATATTAAACTGTAAAACGTATTTCAACTCCCGCGGCTCAGAACCCAAAACAAGGAGTTCCCGCCCTCAGTTCATCTTCGCCTCCAGTAAAGCGGCAGGAATACTGTAGACAGGTAGCTAGCAACGGTTTCCATTGTTTTCCGAAATGTCAGGTGTACAGAAATCTGGCTGATCCGGCTTGACGAGGTTGTTTCACTTACTTTCTTATTCCTTTTGCTTGTGCCTTTTAAGTGTTCGATCATTTGCTTCAGATGTCTAAGAATTGCTTCAAGCTTCATATTCCATAATAGCCTCACTGTTTCACAGGTTTTTCACTGCATAAAAAGGATTTTTATTAAGCACAAAAATCTGCTGATGACTAATTCGAGGGAGAGCTCTCCGGATTGGCTGCGTTCATTTAAGGTATTAGCACAATACTTTTCTTTCTGTTTAATTGCTTCAGAAGATTCGATTGGATTCTTCAATTTTATTTAGGATTACTTTCTAATTTGCCTACACGAGCTTGGCGGTTGGAGTACGATGCTTGCCATAAGCTTCAATTTCTGAAGCAAGTTAAATTTCCTCTTTAAATCGTTCATTAGTATCTTGGTACCTTACCATTCACAAGCATTGATGATGCAGTAGCATAACATACTTTCCTTACGTCTGTGTGCTTGCTAATTAGAACAATTGATAATGTTAACAAGGTGCCAACTGATTCGCCACTGACGATATCCACGAATTCTGGGTCTTTACAAGATGATAGCAATTCAGTTGAGGATAAATCTGGCCATGAAGAGTCATCTATAAAGTCGTCTACATTTTCTGAGATAGACAAGAAGGATACCACTGGCCCAGGCAAAAGCTGTGCCGAGTCTGCACCCAGACAGACCGTAGAAGCAGTCTCTCGGACACCATCAAGAAGAAAGAAAGGGAACAGCCAAAAGAAAGATGGTATATTTGAGATGAGTGCTGTGTCTGTTAAGATGAATATGTAAATCAGGTCTAGGATTCGTGTTGAGTCATTTAAAGCTCAATAAAAATGTATAAACTTAAAACAGGAGCATATGCATAATATCAATAGCAACAGGATGTGAAGATTCTCGGTTTGATCTTTTAGTGAACTTTCATTGACGTCCTTCTATCATGATCCAGGAGATGGGAAGAAAAGGAAGGATACGAATAAGCCAAACGAAGACGAGCATATTAAACATAATGTAAGAACTTGTTCATTGATATTATTAGAAGTATCTGCGTGCAGGCTTTTGCTCCTAAAACGATTTGTATCGGTATTTCATTGCCTATAGATAGAGTGTTTTATATCCTAATAGTAGCTAGCCTGCTGCCTTCTACAAGGAAAAGCAGAAAACGGATGTTATTTGCACTGGTAGTGTCCAACCAACTATTCTGTGGCACTGGTTGCTATTGGCTAATGGTATTTATTTATTTTTTCCTTTAAGGAATCTATTCATTCAGTCTGGACACTATCATCTGATTCGGAGTCATGTGATCATAGTCCAGAAAGGGATGTGCATAACAACGGGCAGGAAGCTTATGCGTACCAAAAATCTGAATTCCTAGATGAAGAAAAATGTGAGGATGAAGTTCTTATTGGCAAAGATGGGAGGTCTCCGTTAAAGAAGGAATCAAAAGAGAAGCTTCCACAGAAGCAAATACACCAAGATGATCATACACCACTTAATGCGAAGAGCACAAAAGGCAGAGCAAAAGGGAAAGGTATGAACTATGAAGTGAGTTGCTTCAGAATAATTATTAAACATGCAAGAGATGTCCATTTTCAAGCATGTGTACTTGAGTTAAGGATTTGCTTATTATCTTCTGCATGTCATCTGAAATTGGGACAGGGAGTGGTGAAGATGCCGAAGTTAAAGAGGAAGGAACTTCTGAAAAACATGTTGAACCAAATGTAAGAACAGTCGAGATTATAATGGGTACTATAAATCGGTTCATAATGTACCCTTGGCTTCAATGCATGAATAATTTGAAGGCATATGGATTTTCTATCTAGTCTGACATCCTGAGTTTTGCAATTTTGCATGCTATTTGTGTTTTGCAGGTCACTTCAGGGTTGCCTTTGTTGCTTTCTGAGAAGGTTCAACGTACAAAGGTTTGACAGCCTCATTATGTTATAGCTCACCCTCTTCTCTGTATTCAGTTCTACAAAGGCCGTATTCTATATATTTTTTAGCTTGCTGTTAAAAATTACTAAATATATTTTCCTATGCTTTGCATAGAATTTGAGAGATGAATTATGCAATTATTGACTTTTGAATACCGTGGCTTGCTCTGGATTTTATGTTCGATATCAAGTTTTGTATTTCATGATTCATATTATTAGGTTAATCAAATTATTAATAGAGATTTCACTGCTTGTACAATACTGATTATAATTAGGGATTGTAGTATTTGCTCTCCATTGATCCACTGTGCGATGTATTTTAGCTTTTTCTTGGAACTTCTGTGTATGGTGAATATAGGCATTGCACTTCTCTCTCATTCACAGGAAGGGAAACAGGTTCTTTACAAAGTGCTCCTTTGTTTTGGCAGGCACTTGTTGAATGCGAAGGCGACTCTATAGATCTAAGTGGTGATATAGGCGCTGTTGGCAGAATAATGATTTCAGATTCTCCCTCTGGGGATCAGGAAATGTACTTTGACTTAAAAGGTATTTTTACTGCATGTTTTCTGAATCACGATTTATTATTATCCTGTAGAAAGAGACATGGATTCCTTATTCATTATATCTGGTTTTTTTTAGTAAGCCAAGGGATATTATTAATTCCTGAGATTATCCGAGACTTACTGATGATATCTAAGTTTTTATTCTTCATAGATAAATTTATATACTCCCACTGGTCCTTAATATTATAAACATGTTTGGGGAGTTGATGTTGGTCCTAAATATAAGACGTAGTCCCTCAATAATAATTAAAGAGGAGAGGAAATATGAAAATTAAGGAAGATGATTAGGGTATTTTAGACAATACATATCATATCAACTAAGTCAATTAATTTCCTTAATCTAATCAAATTAGGTAAATATGCCTTATATTAAAGACCGGAGGAGTACTTTCTTTTCTGAGTTATATGCCTTTGTAATCTGCTGTTCCACCCATTAAAATTCTATGTCCGACCTTCTGAGTTATTGATGTAGTTCTTTTATTTTATAAACGATAACTGTATCTGATTGTATAAATTCTACATATTGTTTTGCAGGAACAATATACAAAACAGCAATAATTCCTTCCAGGACGTTTTGTGTTGTATGTAATTAATCTTGGACGGAATTTTCTTCATTTGAAATCATGGCCTTGTTGGCCCAAAAAAGAAAAATTTGGCCATCTGAGTTTTTTTATTAGAATAAGTGCTTGTAGCTTGTAACTTTAACAATCTGGATGTTATGTCGCTTAACATTTGAAATTCAAATATTGCTTTTGCCTTTTGATATGAATTTTGCTCTTTCTTCAGGTTAGCTTCGGGCAGTCAGAGGCAAAGGTCCGTTTGTTATCTACTTATTACCCTTGTGTAGTGAGTCTAGGGAATCTACGAAGAATACGTCTTTACCCGTTTGCTAATGCTATAAATTATTTCTTCATCAGATAGAGGCGATCATGAATGACTTCATACAGCTGAAACCACAATCTAATGTGTATGAAGCAGAAACTATGGTTGAAGGTTGGCTGCGTCTTTCAACAATTAATTAGGGCTTTCATGTGTATTTGGGGTCCCTTTTTCTAATATATGCATTTCATGTCCTGTAAGGCTCTCACTGAATTATTGTATTTGGGTAGGGACACTGGATGGTTTCTCCTTTGATTCAGATGAGGAACCTGACAAGTTGCCGAAAGCAAACCAAACTGATCAAAATGAACATGAGGAACTAACCACCAAAAAAGCAAACGGGAAGACTGACAAAACATCGGTAAGTTGCTACAGTGTTTTGTATTTGAGATTTGTCCTTTATGAACGTAGGCCTTCTTTATGCTATATGACATGGTGCGTGCATCCGTAATTGTTTCAAAAATATATATTGGATGCAGGGAACTGCAAAAAAAAGAGGCAGGACTGCAGGTGGAAAACCACCAGCACCAAAGAAAATAAGAAAAAAAGCTCAAGGCTCCAAGAAAACGAAGGCCAAAAAATGATTGTTTCATAATTTCTCGTATACTCCATGAGTGGTTATTCTCAGCTAGAGTTGGGTTGACAGAGTTGGTGGACTCAAGTGTTGACGACAGATGGAGGTGAAAATGCAGAAGATTGGCCATCAGAATTTCATTGTTCTTTTGATTTTGAACGAATATTATATTGTTATCTTTGATTCAAATCAGCCGGCTATTATTCATTAAATTTATACAGAACAGGTTGTGGAAGATAGAATGCGTATGGGAATAATCCTTACATTCCGGGTCACGTTAGAAATGACGACTTTTAGATTATGTCTTTCTACATTACAACTTCACTTGAGATGAGAGTGTTTAGACTATTGTTACGGCGTTGTGCTCCTTAGCATCTGGCAGTCTACTGAAGCAATGGAAGAGTAATATACAACTCGTGATGCTCGTGTAATTCTCAAAGAATCATACTGAGCTGGTCACCATCCCCATCAGCTCGACAATTGTTTCATTCATGTAAAAGACCATGTTGCCATAGAAGTCCAAAAGGCAAGAGAGGCAATATAGAGGGAGGTTGGGTATGAATAGGGGGAGAGAGCATTGGAGGAACCAACCTGCTGAGTCTTGCCGTCGCGTTTATTTCTTGGTTTCCTAATCCTGAATGTATGTTAGTATTGGGGCTTAAAAGGGAAGGTTGTGCTGAGAGTTTAGAGGGAGAGGGTAGTACCTGGAGGAGGCGGAGGGGCAGAAGATGATGTGATAGCCGTAGGCTTTGCAAGTGAAAGTGCTGGTGGCATCATCATAAGCGTAGCTGTAAGCTCTGGGACACGCCTTCTTGAACATGGTCGAGTATTGTGAGGGAGGGCATGTGGATGGGCCCCCATGTTGTCCTCTGCAGCAGTACTGGTCCGTATCAAATGCCTCGCAAGCGCTCCTGCACCCAATTACGCCCCCACTTCCCTGCACTTGAAGTTCTTTAGGGCAACCTGCATGCATGCACGCACCATTCCACTTCAAAGTTCTATCATATGCAGCTCTAAATGGATTTCATGCTCATCATTCACTTGGATTCTTCATGTTAATATTAATTAGGCGAATTTTGCAGCTCTAAGTCTCATGTTAATTACCTGTGTTGAGATTAGAAATACAACCGGTGGAATTACAGGCAGAGGTGCCATAGACGTCTGACGGGACGGCAAGCATTGGGAGGTTGTAGCCGTCGACGAGGCTGACATCGTAGAAGTCTTGGCCAGTGCCGCCGCCAAGTGTTATCTCGAACAAGGACACCGGAGGAGCTGCTCCATTCCCTTCACACTCGAGCTTCCCCCCACAATCACCTGTTTCGCACTTGCCCTCCCCATTCCCATCAAACTTGCATCCTGTCCTTCCCCATATCCTCCCGGACCATTTCGCCCCGCTCGTCGTCAACTTCACACTTCGCCCTGCCTCCAGCCTGAAGCCCGTCCGCGAAAGCTGCGCCGTTGAACCCGCCATGGTGCCAGGCCATATGGTGCTGCTGCAGTTGTTGGTGATGGTGAATGTGATGCCGTTTGAACAAGTTGAGAATGTGAAGAGGAGGAGGACCAAAGTGGGCAGCTTCCAGAATGCCATTAATATTTTTGATTGACTGCGAATGGAAAATAGGAGGCATCTAATTGTGATGCAGTTTGATATATCTTTGTGTGTAATGATGCATTATGCATTACAAAACCAAAGCATGGAGTCGCCTTCCTGAACATCTAACGCACAAGCAAAACTCCTTTTATGGGTTTAGCATTTCTTTTATTGGACATTTTCTCTTCAAAAAGCAATTCTTTGCTTTTGCTGTTGCAGTTGCATACTTGCATGAGATATTGCACAAATTTAAAAACCCCAATTTAGAGTCGTGACTTCGCTCCAAAGGAGTGTGTCGGGATCTCCCATCTCAGATATTTGCATACGATTATTTTAAAATACATGAATATTTTAAAGGTAAAAGATGAGTAGATTATTTTTAGGAATAATATCATCTTTGGAAAAATGGGTGATTTCAAGATTTGATTTTCATAATTTCCATTTTATGTTAAAAATTATAATTGCTTATTTCAAATTTAATGTTTATTATATCTTGTAAACAACAATTATAAAAATATATATGTTGCTTAGAATATAGGTAGTTTTTTTTCGTCAAAACTTAGAATATAGGTAGTGAAACTCGTCTTTTACATAATAGACATACATTGACATATTTATTATTCTGAGAAGAGTGCAGGTTTTTAAAAAAAAAAAAAAAAAAAAGATTATGTGATGCGAATATTTTTTGGTTCAGAGAAGACTATACTTTTAAAATTTGCTTTAGGAATCTAAGGATCTAATGCCAAGAGATGAGACGTGTTTATCCAAGAAAAAGAAAAGGAAAAATATTTCTACAAGTTTAACAAATAAAAACTAGGATGCTTCATTATGATGAAATCTCTACATAAGATTGTTTAAAAGAAAGAAAAAAAATTGCCTGGACACCTCCGAAGAGAATTAGGGTACTTCGTCATGGCGATGACTTTAAAGGCAAATCAATCGCGTAGTTAATTTTTTATTAATTAAAACACTGCCGTGCACTAATAAAATATCTTTTCCTATTTCTGGGAAAATATCCCCCTAGTAGGAGCCTGGGAGGCCAGCCTTTCCCAGTAAACAATCACCAAACGTTAGACCATCATGGGAGGAAAGGACGGAACCTTCAAAGTCATGTTTTATCATCTGGTTTAAACAATAGTGATCTAATCAATTAAATTCAATGATATTATACTTATGTAAATGGGAAAAAAATCAAACAAGAGATTCATCCGAGATTAATTAAAATTAGAAGGCTGCTTCTTTCTTCCTTCCCCTTGAAACATAATAATCTAACAGACTCTATAATTCTCATTAAATAATGCTCCTCCCCCCACCCCCAAAACCCATTTTCTTTTCAATAAGCCCCGGTTTGCGAAAGAGAACGATGAATTTTTTATGATACAAATTACAAACAATCACTGCACAGAGAACCAACCCAGAAGACCAGGAAAAGTAAATAATCTCTTGTCATTAATCTTTAGTCAACGATAAACTTGAAACTAGACATGTACAAACTCGCTTCTGCCTAGCATTTGAAAAGATGGAATAAACAAAGAGAAAGAGGCCAGAGGATAGTCATTAATCTCACTCAAAAGCTGAAATAAACTTGTTAAAGTTACCGTCTTACATATATTTAAGTCAAGAACACGAGAATACAAATTCTGCACCTGCGCGGTAATAGAAAAAATGACAAGCTAGGAGCAAATCAATTTCAATCCCAAAGCACAAGGAGAAATAACATGCAGCTTTGACAGAACCTCCTTGTTATCAGCTCAATACCACCGTCTGAAGCTGCGTATAACGGAATATATCAATGAGGTATTTGTTCCGAAGTTCCAGCATCATGCTTTTTCAGCTTTCAGAATCCAGTTTGAGTCATGAGCATAATCTCATAAACAGCATCGAAATTTGTCAGTTCCAACACTTTTTAACATCATGTCAGATCATCTTCACTCTTGAAATTGTTTCAAGATCCGCAATCATCATTTTCTCTACTGTTCATCCTGCACTGACAAAATAAGACACGTATCACTCTATCATCATCTAGAACAAAATGCTGATATCACAAATTCATTCAGAAATGCAAACAAAATGTTTTCAGGGCTCCTTGGTAGCTTTTGCTTCAAAACCTGCCAAGTTACATTAACCTCAGACAACTAGTTATCAATCAAATCATGGAAAGAATGGATAATCAATACACAGATGCAAATCTGAACCACTAAACCTTTCACCAGATAATGGAAAAGATCTTGTTCATATGAAGAACCAGAAAGAACCTGAGCTTACAAAAGTATAGGTTAACATCAAACCCTGAAATAAAGAGATCAGTCTGGAAGTGATAAGACTGACAATAGTCACCCTGCTAGTTTAATTTAACTGAGGGAAACAAAAGAGGTGAAAGAATACAAGCCCTATCAGGAGGGTACAAGTTACCAGTACACAAATACTACAATTGGGTTTCCCTGCTATTATAGATGAACTATGGTATAAACTACAGAGCAAGCTAGAAAGGGTAACAGATTGCTAATGTATAGTCCATAATCATACTCAAGCATCACAAAACAGAATGCATTATGTAGTTGTAGCTAGCTATAGCAGTCTGCTTCTTGATAAGGTTAGCAAGAGACTGATATCAATTCAAGTTCCATAAACTCACCATCGAACAGTCAGGCTATTTCAAGCACTATTACATATATACTAAAAATATAAGGAGTTCCTACAACAGAAGGACACTTAAGGTCCAGCAATAAGTAGTCCACAATAGATCAAGTTCTGTAACTTGTCCAATAGAAAAAGGGGAAATGTCCAAAAGGACAATAAATTATTAGAGTTTTTTTGAGTTAAAATAAAAATCTAGCTCATATCCATGCCATCTCCGACTTGGCTGCAGATAGGACTGACGGCAGAGAAAGACCTCTCAAAGGGAGAAGGATTAATTTGTGCATCCCGTCTACGCTTAAATCCACCACAGCTGTCAGAGGGTGGATTTTCTGCATCGAGCTTTCTTCTGACACCTCTCACTGCTTGTTCCTCTGTTGGTGTAAGAGGGAAAATTTTACGACTTGCTCGGCACAGAGAGCTATGGTTATCGTACAAAATTCTCTGATTGCAGTTTTTATCACATATGTGAGTCAGCCCTGTTAGCTTGCAGCGATACATGTTTCCACAAACATGTTCATTTTCACATTTCCAGTCGCATTTGTGACCAGGAATGGGACCATCAAGGCCAAAAATACTTGACAGATAAATAACATTTGCAGGACCTGCAACCATAGATTTGCCATATACCTCCATTCCTTCTGTTGAAACAGCAACTTCTAGGATTCTAACACTCTCAGACTTCAAGGCCTTGCCTGAATTGTCTGCAGGCCCATCACAACAGAGAATTCAGTCAAACTCAACAGAAATTGACCTTCTTGCCTCTAGAGAGATGAGTCTAAATTAATATATTAATTTTATTCAGAAAACTTCTGGCACTCTACTTGTAAATACGGCAAGAAATAATACTGTGCGCTATCAATTATATTAAAGACCCTGTCATAAACAAGACTTTAATCCTAGAATGTATCAGCCTTGTATAGCGAGAAACAAGGCCAACAAATTGTCGCCTGCACATTCAAAATATCTTCACAAGACCACTTAGACCGACTTTAGACAGTCTCCAGGAACATAAAACAAGAAACGTTTATTCCGCGAGCAAACAAACGACCAAATGGACAGATCTAAATCTCGGCCATTTTAAGAGTCTAAGATAGCAGGTGATACAATTGACACGAGTTCCGACAACAGTTGCATATTAATAACCACCTTAAAGTTTTATCACATACAAAACCTAACCAAAACCCTCTTTCAAATCACAATTCCGGATCGGTAATCTCCATAAAACAACCGAAGGAACAAAAACATCAAAAGAATCATCGCGCCCTCAAGCGAACCTAACAACTACACCACCACATCACATACTCGCGCGGAAAAAGCAAGTGAATCTAGGAACGACAGCAAAGAACCAACCAACGCAGAAGATAATATGAAGGAAGATAACTCACACGCTCTTCAACAAAGACAAGCTGCCGAGTCTGCCTCCTTGGCTCCGTACCTAGATACCTACAAAATGAGAAAGAAAACAAAAAAAAATACAAAACTGATACCTCTCTCTTCTCTCTCGTACTCACTCCTATCTAACGCATTATCAATTTAAACACACAAACTAGTGCAATGGCTTTGGTATTTATAGGAAAAAGGCGCTACAGTGGCGGGTGACTGCAACGGGGTTGACGCCCACGGAGACCAAGCGAAATGCAAATGAAATTCATGTGAAATTTCAGTCAAATGGTGGGCGAACCGTAATTTCCCGAAAATAATGAATTTGGGTCAGGTGGCCACTTCACCTACAATTTTGGATAAACTAGCGGATCCAACGATCGTAACGGAGTTTCTGAACCTATCCCGACCTTTTTATTTTTATTTTAATAAATTTTAAAATAAGTTTTTGTACCTTGCTTGTCACATGTCTCCAACGGTCCTTTCGCTCTTTGTCTCCACTAGCTCTCTCACTTTTTTAACGATTCAATGAGCGAGAGATAAACAGGGAGAGCCGCGCGTAGACCTTATCACCCTATTAATACTTGACACGTGTAATTACAAGCGGCATTATCGGTCTCCATTGATTACTATCGCCTTTGACTCATAGTCCTTATTATATTCATTGGGTTTTTTTTCTCCTGATCCTGATTGAATGGAGCTTCCTCCTTTTTTCGACATGTGATCTACTGGACTAAGCCCCCAACCCGGAAATGGCCCATCTATTATAGTCGGATCTTATTTCAGAGGATGTGTTTGGTACCCTAAGAATTGGCTCGAGAAACGGAAACGGAGATACATTCGCAAAAATCAGATTTCGTCGTCTTTATTTCATCTCCGCCATTCGACAATCAGATTTTGAGAAGAGGGGAGGAAAGAGCGAACGTCTTGGTTAGTTTTATTAAATTGATTATTGACAATTATATTCATATCTATTGTATTGTAAGCTGATGATGTTTTGGCTTCATATATTAAAACTCTTATGTGAGTGTTTTGGCTTCGGTTATTATTGTTACTTGATAGTCTGTATAAAGTTGTAGCAGTCAGATAATGGTACAAGGTTCCTGCTGTCCCTTCTTCTTAATCAGCAAGGTTCATTTTTGTTTAATATCTGGCTTGTGGCCTTTGCGCCAACAAGTGAGAGCTAAGCATTTGATATTTCGCCAACCACAACCCCATCCAACATCCTCTGACTCAATGCTTTGGAAATGATCAACATAACCTGTCCAATGGGCTTTCGAAGCCCCAGGTTCATACTCTAAACAATTTCATAGTAAGGCCATCAAACCCCCTTCAACTTTGTGAAATGTACTCCTCATCTGTAAATCAATCAAGCAAGATTTCGTTTCCTCCATTTTACACGTTCCAATATATCTAGCCCGACCACCACACACAGAATTTTTGTCTCCAGGAATGGTTTCGAACTGCACGCTACTGACTGCATGCTCAACCTGAAGAGTAACATTACAATTATAATTATCACTGTACATGACAATATACTGATTTTGTAGCTCTTTTTTTTTGTCCCCTTCATACACAGGCAAAATGCAACGCGTACAGAAAACTAATTAACAAAGAAAATCATTGGAGTTGGAGTCTAATTCACAAGTTGGAATATAGCATAAATTGCACATGTTGTTCAGGAGACACTGATACATGTCAAAAGGGTCAGCTAACTCACTCCCAATAGTTAGTTAGATGACCTCTCCGACACATCAATAGAATAAGATGGGCCATTTGCGTTTAAAGCATCTTTTGGATCAAAATGAGGTTAATCAATATCGGCATAATTGTCTTCATAAGTTTTGGAGTTTGAATGATCAGATTGTGTATTGGAAAGAGGAAGAGAGATTATCAGTGGATGTGCTCCCACCTGTGCATGAAGATCATTCCTTTGCTCTGACAACCCCTGCTTAAGCCTGAGTTCTATCTTCCACTGGAAAGGATTGGAATGTGATGTTCACAATTTTGTCCATGCTTACTTAGCTGTCAGCGTTGCTTCTCTAGGTCTTCTGCAACTACTTCTAATCCACAATATATACGCTTACTCTATAGGTGGGTTACCCAAGTCTTGCTCTAAGACCACTGTTCTGGTTGTGGTTTACTGTTTAAGCAAGGCAGCTCATTTCCTTGCTTTGAACACCCCTACAATGCTACAGGTATTGATCAGGATGACAAAGTGGTCAAGCTTCAAAGATTTCCCGAGTTTATTGTTACTGATAGGGATGCCATTTAATATCTTGCAGGATGCTAATATGATTCCACATCTAACTTTATAAGTGTGAACTAGAATAGAATATTCAGGGATAAATTGAAAGTGAAATTCTTAACTTAGCTGCATTTTGCATTTGAATTCCTTAATTATTTCAGTTTTGCAATTTTTTGGATTTTGTAAGCTTTCATGCAAGATGTCTAAAGTAGGGGCAAGACGTCACCACTTGGGCAGAGGAAGCCCACCCTACCTAGTACGCCCTTACCTAGCCCGAAAATGATTAGGGCTTTTATTGGGCATCAAACTGCAAAATGCAGCCCGTTCATTCTTTGGGCTGGGCATAGGATAGGGGTCTCGCCCTACACAATATTGCTCATGCTCACCCCTATATATATTAGTTGTATATAGTGTAATAATTGAAGTTAAAAATGTAAATTTAAATTTGATAAAAAAACTAAATAAAGTCACGTGGTTGGCATGTCTTTGATGCGAACCATGTGTCCTTGTCTCTTCTCTTCCCTCTGAAACTTTGATCCTCATCATTTAGGCCCGTTTGTTATAAAGAAGATTTAAAAGAAGATTTAAGGAGGGAAATAAACTTTTAAAGATGGGAAAGAAATGGAAAGGAAGATTGAGAGGTAACTTTAAAAATGTGAGCAGTTTGGTATATAAGGGAATAGAACTTAGATTGAGGGAAAATGAGATGTTTGGTATGAAAAATTTGATGTTGGTTAAGTGGGAAAAAGAAGAAGGGCAAATTTTGGAAGGAAATCCCCACCCCTTCTTCTTCCTTTGCCCTTTCCCTTTCTCTCTTCCTTCACAGCCATTCTTTTTGTGGCTCACCGCAGTTTTGGGCCGCCATCAAGCCTCACAAACAAAAGTCTCGTCCTCGATTACATGGCTTAGAAGAGAAAGTCTATTGCTTTAAGCCTCGACGAGGTGGATCGAACCATGCATGCGTCGTTTTGTAGTGCCGCCAATTCCCCCTCTCAGCTTTATACTTAGGCTATGAACCATCAAAAGCCTTCTTTTCAAGCCGGTGACGGCCTCGTAAGATTTCTCCTCTCGACCCGAGAAATTTTTGCATTTTTTCCGATTTCATGTTTTGGATTTTGTGAAATGGGTTTTTGCATTTTGATTTTAATTCGTTCATTGACATGCTGACTTAGATTGGAGTAATGATTTAGAATGGCGTCGATTCACTCTCTCTATCTCTCCTTCATTTCCTCAACGCTCGCCGCGCAACATCCAACGCTCAGTCGAGAGGCTTCCGAAGATACCGAGCTTTTTTGGAGAAGCCCAATTACCTCAACGTTTACCCAAACACACTGGGCTTTTTTTTTCTTACCAAACACTCCCACCGAATTGTGAACCCTATAGTCCTTAACTGATCTACGGAGGTTCCGCCGCGTTCTTGCCGGTGTTCGTGGAAAACTCCAGCATCGCAGTTACGATTGGCGCGAGGACCGCAATTTCTCAAGACTCGAGATTCTTCTCCTGTTTTTGGGATTTTTCCCCTACTTGGGTTCTTCTCGTGGAATTCGCTAATATCTTTGGAGTTGGGGTCTTGGGGATCTAGGGTATGGGTAACTCGTTGCACTTAAATTGTGTGCTTTTACTATGGATGGACAAATATTTATCTTTTCATATTATCCTTTTACCTTTGTCGAAGTACATATAAACATAACACATTTAGGAGACTCTGTTCTTGGACCCCCCTCCAGATGATGCAGTCCGAATTGATGTAGACTGATCAGTTCGCCACAACTTTCAAGCAGCTTGCGGAGGAGTAATCAGGAATTCTGAAGGGCACTGGCTGATGGGGTTTTGCAAATCCCTTGGTCTCCATACTGTTATTGAAGCGGAGCTCTATGCCATCAAGCTAGGATTGAATTTGGGACTTCAGGTGGGATTTCAAAAAATCCTCATTTATTCTAACTCCTTGGATGCAAGTTCTGTGAATTGCTCCGTGGGATCATTCTCATATTTTATATTGTAAATCATCTTATTTTTGGTATATTTATTGATAAGATTTCATTCTAAATGTCTCTCCGTATTTATCTTTTTTCATTGGGTTAAGGACCAAAAATACCAACGAACTATTGGGCCAGGACCACCCAGCACAACAAACTATTTTTTGGACCAAAAATACCAACAAACATTTTAAAGAGGAGCGCTCAGCACAACGTCATTAACACCGTTAACAAAAAGTTAACATCCGTTATCTAAGGAGCAGATTGGCCAACGAACTCTTATTCCAGGAGCGCCCAGCACAAAATTCTAAATTTTACTAAATTAAATAATTTTTCTCAATTGTCATTATTCAAAACTACTTATATAGATATTTATGGACAAAAATTATTCATTCTTTAATTTTGTCAAAATTATAATTTGCTAAAATAAACAAAAAATTTATTTAAAAATATAATTATATGATTTAAATAAAACTCAAGGTGTTTTATAATTTATTATATATGTTAAACAAAAAATTATATGATTTATTTTTATAATAAAACTCACATCAAGATCCAATAGAGACAGGACGACGAGATGCTTTGGCCGACCAGTTGAGAGTCGCGGGTAAGCAGGTTACCGTGCCGTTTAAATTATATGGGCGGGCACGGGTTACTGTTTATGCAATCTAAATATCTCTAACGGTTGTACAGGTTTTCCCTCCCCCTCGTGATCGCGTTAGACCTTTAGACTTGGAGAGTAGTGTGTATAGGCACTACTCACTAGGCGAGCGGACTAGAGTGGAGATTTTGGAGACTGGAGAGTGGAAATTCTGGAGAACACACTCGACTCAGTCTTAGGGTTTGGTCGCCGTCGCCACCCAAAGCTCAGCGGCTAAAGCCTCTCGCCATCCTCTACTCCTGTCTCTTTCGATCTTGATGTGAGTTTTATTATAAAAATAAATCATATAATTTTTGTTTAACATATATAATAAATTATAAAACACCTTGAGTTTTATTTAAATCATATAATTATATTTTTAATTAAAAATTTTGTTTATTTTAGCAAATTATAATTTTGACAAAATTAAAGAATGAATAATTTTTGTCCATAGATAGATATACAAGTAGTTTTGAATAATGACAATTGAGAAAAAATTATTTAATTTAGTAAAATTTAGAATTTTGTGTTGGGCGCTCCTGGAATAAGAGTTCGTTGGCCAATCTGCTCCTTAGATAACGGATGTTAACTTTTTGTTAACGGTGTTAGTGGCGTTGTGCTGAGCGCTCCTCTTTAAAACGTTTGTTGGTATTTTTGGTCCAAAAAATAGTTTGCTGTGTTGGGTGGTCCTGACCCAATAGTTCGTTGGTATTTTTGGTCCTTAACCCTTTTTCATTTACCGATTGATCATTTTATCAAAAAAGAAAGAAAGAAAGAAGCTACGACTATTTGGTTTATAAGATCTGGAATAACTTTTTCTATATGCATTTACGTGATATGTAAGTGACTTGATCCTCACTATTGATGTTTACAGGGAACGGATCTGCCTCAGTGAGTGTTCTGCTCTAGATAAATCCGCAGAAAGGAGGATCATGGTAGGATTTAAAAATAGATACATGGTCATGGAGGTCTTTTTGGATCCTAACAGAGATCATGTGGGGAATGATTCTATTATAATTACCAAATTTAACGTGTCAAATGCAATAGAAGAAAGCATCCTGCTTAACTTTGGGGAGTGTGGTTTGGCTTCGTCCGTGGGATCATTCACGGGTTAGTAATAAATCATTTCTTTGTTTTTAGTTCTTAACAGATTTGCCTTCTGCCGGTACATTTAGCACGTCATTTATTGAAATGATAATTATAGGCTATTTTTTCAATTTGCCCTTTATTAAATAACTATTTACTAAAATGTCCCTGTCAGAAAACTATTTCCCAATTTACCACTGTCAGAAAACTATTTCTCAATCTGCCCCTGTTTAGTCGACTAAAACCATGGTTTAGTCGACTAAATTGCGGGCAAATTTTTTGAAGACTCCCGCGATTTAGTCGATTAAAACACCCATTTAGTCGACTAAATCATTAAAAAAAAAGTTAAAACTTCGGAAGGCCATAACTTCTAGCTCGGGAGTCCGAGTCAAGTGATTCTTTTTTTGATTCCACGTAACTTTTTGAGCTGACATAAATCACGGATGAATAAAGAAATTCTTTATTGGAGTTCAATTTCTAACTATATATATATATATATATATATTATTAAAGAATCACTTGATTATATTTAATTAATTGTTAGTATCTCCTGCAAAATAAAGAATCCTTGTTTTTCCTCCTTTCTCTTCATTAAATCTGGAAGTTAATTTTTATGTCAGTGCATAGATCTCAAAAAGTTATGTGGAATAAAAAAAAAATCACTTGATTCGGACTCCCGAGCTAGAAGTTATGGCTTTCCGAAGTTTTAACTTTTTTTTTAATGATTTAGTCGACTAAATCGGGAGTCTTAAAAAAAAAAATTTGTCCGCGATTTAGTCGACTAAACCATGGTTTTAGTCGACTAAACATGGGCAGATTGAGAAATAGTTTTCTGACAGGGTTAAATTGGAAAATAATTTTCTGATAGGGGTATTTTGGTAAATAGTTATTTAATAAGGGACAAATTAAAAAAGTAGCCGATAATTATACTTTTTGTGGTTTGCAGTCAAATATGTCAATCCAATCACCAACACATGCATTATTAGAGTCTCAAGAGAGGAATACCAAAAAGTTTGGTCTGCTATTACGATGGTTAGAAGTATTGGGAACTACCCTGTGACTTTTAACATGTTGGACCTGTCCGGTAAGTGGGCATTGTAATTGTGTAGCGTTTTCCTGTTGCTTTTGACTAGCTTTGTTTGACAAAGTAATACTATGTGATGACCGAAGTTTCTATCTACATTTGTAACTTCTCCTATTGCTGATTTCCTGTAGAGAAGACTATATGACGCAGTGACTTTTGCCTCAGGTAGTATAAAGGCTTGTAGAACTGCTGCTTTGAAGTGTGAGGAGTTGAAGTTTGAGCAGTACAAACTTATGGTGGGAGATCGTCTCTCAACTGATGATACCCAGCGCATGCATAACTATTTTGAAAAGATCAAAGTTCTGGAGCATTGAATACTTGGCCACCTACCTCTTGAGATAGTTTTAACGTTTGATCTGAAATTTTGTCTGATCAGGTTGAATTTAGGATTTTCGTGTAGGAGATTTTCGGTGCAGTAGTCTAGGATAACAAAGCAGGTTTTTAGATATTTACTAGTGTACAGTTCGCTCCACTTAAATGTAATTCAGCTTCCTTCCGGAACAATGCGGGAATTTGGCATGCATGAGTAGGAAAAATCCTCGGAGAGAAAAATGCAAAATACTCCTTTAAAATAAGTTACTTGCAACTTGTCTCCTGAATTTTCAAAACTGAAAATCAAGGGCCTGTTTGATTCCCTTTTTAAAAACTTATTTTTTGTTTTTAAAAACAAAAAACAAAGAAACCTGTTTGGATCACCAGTCACCAGTTCTCGCCATCCTTTCTGCTCGGTGCTTGCCATCTCCGATCTCTCTTTCCTCTCTCCTCAGTCCTCAATCGGTGAATCCGTCTTGTTTTTGTGCGCTTCTGCATTTTGCTAAAATCCCGCATGATAAAATGAACCTAGTTTTTCTGCGATTCTTATTAATCAATGACGTCCCACTTCCCACCGTGAGTTTTCATGAGTTGAACTAATGATGTAAATGTGAGTGTTCATCGCTGCTTGTTCACACTTGAGGCGCTCCATTAAAGTGAAAGTGGACAAGGAAGCATGTTACAAGAATTTCATATATATACATACCGTGATTCCCTGGAAGGAAATATGATGAAACATCTATTTGACTTGATGTTCAATTCTCTCTCAGTTTGCAGAGAGGGAAAACAACAGCAGAGGCATTCTTTTATGAACATCTGAGTCATTAGCGAGGCGAAGCATTTTGTGGAAGATAAGTAAGGAAAATAAAAAGAGAGACATGGGATGAGAAGAAACACAATAAAAAGAAGGAAAAATTGTGCATAATGTAAGTTGTAAAGTAGTTTATACCTTGCATAGGAAAAATCATGTCTCGTCCACATATTGTTTTCTTTGTATAAGAGAGAGATCTTCATCATTCATTATGCTGATAAAGTTGTTCAGTTTTGTTATAACCCTCTCTGTTTCAGTAGTTTTATTCTTATTTCTTTTCATTTTGTTGAATCCTTCAGCATTTCAATTAGTGCAGAAGTATTCTATGGGGGTATATTACACAAACTAGGAGACTCTGGCAATGTTGAAGTGGCTTAGACTTTCATAGTTTTACTATACTGATTCATTATTGTTTCTGGGTTTCTCTCCCTTTTGATGAATTTCCTGTATTTCAGTTTCTGCAACTTTGATATGATTAAAAAGAGAAACTTCAATCAGTTGGATGGTCAGTTGGTCACTAATAGGAGAAAGAGTGATTATTGAAGGGGATGGAAAGTTCTTGGGGTTAGAGGGTGTCCTGATTCTGAGATATGTATCTTATGTGTAGCTCATAGATTTTGTCAGGGAGCTCACATGGGGTATGCAATTTTTGTTGAGGAAGTAAAGTGGGCGATAGCAGCCTGAATAGTTGAGGAAGTTTAGACCCCACATCAAAGTCTATTATATGTTTGACTTCTGAATCATCTGGTATAGATCCTAGAATTGCTGAATTGGCTGCAAAATGAGCAATTCTTGAATGCAGCGGTTAAGTTTTTATTGTTATTATTTCTTAGATGCACTGTGAGGACCTCGTTGTCCTCTTTCTCATTATCCTCTCATCATCTCATCTCCACCCTTAGATCATGAAATGAATGGTTTAGATTTAATATTTTATAAAATTATTATTATTATATTTTATAAATTAAAATTTATTTATTTTTTTATAGATTGCAATAATGAATGGTATAGATTAGACTTTAAGAGTTTAAATTTACTTATTTATGTTTATAGAAATAATTTTATAAAAAATTGAATCTGAACTATATATTATTTTAATCTAACAATAATAGATATGAGATTATAAAAAAAAAATTAACAATGAGAAAAACCCAACCAATGAACAGCCTCACAATTTGACCCACGCACGTTATCCCCATCTTGATGTGAAAGCGATGTCGTTTAGTTTTGTGGCAACGGATGGATTTGTAAAAGGAGAGAAGCATGATCGAAAGAAAGTGGGGGCGTGGCGCTGGGGGAATAGGTGGAGTGGAGTGAGGAAAAAGAAGTATTATATACGAGAAACTCTAGGGTTTGACTCCTATTGAAATAATATTTTAAAAAATAATAATAAAACAATAGTAACTGTAATATTTTGACAGCATTTTGGTTTTGGGTTAAGGAGCAATTTTACACACGAGCTTTACCCCCGGGAGCGCCCAGCACCACGTGCTTTTTTCTGGAGCAAAAGTACACACGTGGTTACGTTTTGGGAGCGTCCAGCACCACGACAGTTAGTTGACCGTTAGTCAACCGTTAACTTGGATGGAACGCTGACGTGGCGCTTATTTGGACTGACACGCTGACGTGGATGCTGACGTGGACGCTGATGGTAAGAAAAAAAGAAAATTACCATTTTGCCCCTTAGTTTTAAATGAAAATTACCATTTTGCCCCTTAGTTTTAAATGAAAATTACCATTTTGCCCCTTAGTTTTAAATGAAAATTACCCTTTTACCCTTAGTTTTAAATAAAAATTACTTTTTTGCCCTTTGTTTTAAATATAAAAAAAAAAACTAAAAATACCCCCTCCCCGTGGGCCCCACCACCGGCCACCCCACCGCCGCCTGCCGGCGGTGCGGCCACCGCCGCCGGCGGCGGTGGGGTGGCCGGTGGTGGGGCCCCGGGGTAGGGGTATTTTTATTTTTATTTTAAAAAAAAAACTTAGGGCAAAAGGGTAATTTTTATTTAAAACTAAGGGTAAAAGTGTAATTTCACCCGAGTTACTATTCATTTCCATCCAACTTGACGGTTGACTAACGGTCAACTAACGGCCGTGGTGCTGGGCGCTCCCAAAACGTAACCACGTGCGTATTTTTGTTCCAAAAAAAAGCACGTGGTGCTGGGCGCTCCCAGGGGTAAAGCTCGTGTGTAAAATTGCTCCTTAACCCTTTGGTTTTTATATTATTCATTCCAATAATCACACACACACATATATATATATTCACACACATACCCATATGGCCATGAATTTAGAATAATTATTTTAAGGAGGTATTTAATTTATATTATTTTATTTTATAGAGTGATAATTTTTTTAAATTATTAAATTATTCTAATTTTTTTTTACTAAATACAACTTAAACTACAATTAACTCTAGATGTTATTTTTTTTTTTTTTTTTGCTACAAAGTAGGCATAAAGCCTAAATTACCAACATAAAATTACACAGAAGGGGAAATAAATCCTAGACACTCACTGTCAATCCAGTTCCTAAGAAAACTGGACACTCATCAAGAATAGAAGAGCCCGAAATACCCTGTTTAGCCAAGGCATCAGCAACTCTATTAAAATCTCTAGAAATAACCCTAATCTCCACTTGCCAATTGAAATTAAGCAAATCCCTAGCCTTTAACACCAGAATACTACAAGAGGTACAAGAGCTATCTAAAATCAGATTAATAACTTCAGTAGCATCAGATTCTAGAATGAGCTTCTTTAATCCAAGGTCCCAAGCTAATTGGAGTCCATTTACCACAGCCCACTCCTCAGCAGTACCAGCAAAACAATCACTCCTCAGCAGTACTAGCAAAACAATCACCCAACGACCTGCAAAAACCCAAAATCCAATTCCTTGCACAATCACGGAAAACTCCCCCGCATCCTGCAGCAGTCGACACCTACGACATAGATGTTAAAAATTAGGATGTCATAATGTCAAGAGTATGAGGCTGATAGTAAGCCCAACACAGTAAAGTCCATTCGAAATACAACAAAAGCCTTGTCACAGGGAAAACAAGCAACTATCAACAACCATTGAGAGCAAGTGGTAAGGCACTTGCTTTCCCACCACCACGTCCTCGGTTCGAGGCGTGGAAATGATGAAAATGGTGTTGGAAGCTCTTTCCCCATGACCGACGTGGCGCGAAATTCGGATTAGTAGGAATCGAAGGTTCCAGTGAATTGGGTGGGATACCAAAAAAAAAAAGGAAAAACAAGCAACTGTGGGAGACATCATAATTCCTAGGTGCCTAGATAAACGTTTGAGGGTAATAGATTACTCACCCTACCCAACATTGGTATTAGTAAACGTCTGAGGGTAATAGATGACTCACCCTACCCAACATTAGTATTACTTGTGTTACGGACCTAGTCTAGGCCCATTATCTCACTGGCTAGTACAGGGGGCAACCCACTATCCGTGGGACCCAGCCATGACCTTGGACACGCACACACGATCCCGGACACGCACAGCACGATCCCAGGACACGTACGGTGTGGCAGCCAAGGGACTAACTAACCAGGTATACTCTATATATACAGAGGAAGGAGACGGGCGCCAGGTACAGAATCTCTAAGCCCTAACTAATCTACATTCAGTCACACGGCACACACAGCACCCCTTTAGGCGAAACGCCCGCTTGTGTACCGTGATCATACCTTCTCCTGAACGCTTGTCCTATAAGCATACAGGAGGAGCACACAGATCCTATATCAAATCACCGGACCTTCAATAGGCCGGACATCTGAGTTCTGAACCAGAACAACTTGCGAGAAAGGGAGATTTTGCCCTACTCTTGGATCGTAGGTGAGTCTAACCACTTTCCTAAAATTCATATATATATATATATATAAGTAAAAACAAGCAACTTCAAATAACTTGGTTAAAATAGCCACGGTAAAATGTTGTCCATATCCATGATGGAATATCCTAAAATATTCCCTTTTAGTATTCTAGGTCCTTTAGTAGGGTCCATACGTGGAAACATCTTGTGCATTCTAGGGTTTTATATTCTACCTATTTAATGTACAGTGGCGCCTCATTAAAATATTCTTCTTCCTTCTATAATTTTGTCTCAAACAAAAGCCATTACTGCACTCAGACTTTGGATCCATGAATACATGTGCGTCCCATTTAAATAATCAAGCTTTCCACCATTTCTGGTGGGGTTGGAACTTTTAATTGATACTTGACTTTAATATAAAATATAGTAGTTTTTTTTAGATTAATAAATTATTTAATCATATCATATGTTATATATTTTTATATTATATATAAACAATTTAATTAATTTTTTGGGTTAAGGAGCAATTTTACACATGAGCTTTTCCCCCAGGAGCGCCCAGCACCACGAGCTTTTTTCTGGAGCAAAAGTACACACGTGGTTACGTTTTGGGAGTGCCCAGCACCACGGCAGTTAGTTGACCGTTAGTCAACTGTTAACTTGGATGGAAATGAACAGTAATTCGGGTGAAATTACACTTTTGCCCTTAGTTTTAAGGGTTAAGGACCAAAAATACCAACGAACTATTGGGCCAGGACCACCCAGCACAGCAAACTATTTTTTGGACCAAAAATACCAACAAACATTTTAAAGAGGAGCGCTCAGCACAACGTCATTAACACCGTTAACAAAAAGTTAACATCCGTTATCTAAGGTGCAGATTGGCCAACGAACTCTTATTCCAGGAGCGCCCAGCACAAAATTCTAAATTTTACTAAATTAAATAATTTTTTCTCAATTGTCATTATTCAAAACTACTTGTATAGATATCTATGGAAAAAAATTATTCATTATTTAATTTTTTCAAAATTATAATTTGCTAAAATAAACAAAAGTAATATAATTATATGATTTAAATAAAACTCAAGGTGTTTTATATTTTTTTCTTTCGATTTTTCCATTAACTTAATATCATTATATTCAAGATAGATAATGTATCGTTAGGAATAAGTTATACGGCAATTGACACAATTGAGCTTTAAGAACTACTAACCTAAATTTCTTGCTATAATTTAAAGAGGGAAACAAATTATACTTATAAATTTAGATTAATAAGACTTATATTTAGAAATAAAATAAAAATAAAAATCATGATAGAGTAAAAATACATACATAAATTTACTCTAATTTATTTGATTAATAAGTTCACTTTTACATATTTTACTCTAATTCTCTCATATCATTTATCATACATTCTTTTTCTCATAAAAATTATTATTTTATTTTAAAAGAAATTTATGTGAGTTTTATTATAAAAATAAATCATATAATTTTTTTTAACATATATAATAAATTATAAAACACCTTGAGTTTTATTTAAATCATATAATTATATTTTTAATTAAAAATTTTGTTTATTTTAGCAAATTATAATTTTGACAAAATTAAAGAATGAATAATTTTTGTCCATAGATATCTATACAAGTAGTTTTGAATAATGACAATTGAGAAAAAATTATTTAATTTAGTAAAATTTAGAATTTTGTGTTGGGCGCTCTGGAATAAGAGTTCGTTGGCCATCTGCACCTTAGATAACGGATGTTAACTTTTTGTTAACGGTGTTAATGGCGTTGTGCTGAGCGCTCCTCTTTAAAATGTTTGTTAGTATTTTTGGTCCAAAAAATAGTTTGCTGTGCTGGGTGGTCCTGACCCAATAGTTCGTTGGTATTTTTGGTCCTTAACCCTAGTTTTAAATAAAAATTACCCTTTTGCCCTAAGTTTTTTTTTAAAAAAAAAACTAAAAATACCCTCTCCTTGGTGGGCCCCACCACCGGCCACCCCACCACCGGCCGCCGGCCGGCGGTGGTGGGGCCGGTGGTGGAAGGGGTATTTTTAGTTTTTATTATTATTTAAAGCTAATGCCAAAAGGGTAATTTTCAAAAGGGTAATTTTCATTTAAAACTAAGGGGAAAAATGGTAATTTTCTTTTTTTCTATCATCAGCGTCCACGTCAGCATCCACGTCAGCGTCCATGTTAGCGTGTCAGTCCAAATAAGCGCCACGTCACGCCACGTCAGCGTTCCATCCAAGTTAACGGTTGACTAACGGTCAACTAACTGTCGTGGTGCTGGGCGCTCCCAAAACGTAACCATGTGTATACTTTTGCTCCAGAAAAAAGCTCGTGGTGCTGGGCGCTCCCGGGAGAAAAGCTCATGTGTAAAATTGTTCCTTAACCCTAATTTTTTTAATCTCTAAAAAATCAATTTTATTTTATATTTAAGTTCGGAGAGTATTATTCTTAAAAAAACAAGAAAAAGAAGAAGCCCATGCCAAATAACTGAAGTACATAAGCAATCGAAAACTTTGCGATAAAATCTCAGCTCAGTCCCTCCAATGCGGGATTTGGTGGGATCGGCGCTGCTATAAATAAATGCTTTCACATTCTCCAATTTACATACGCACACACATGGCAAGCCTGATTCTGTTTCACTCTTTTCGCTTGCCTTCCTCCTTCATACTTACTGGCCAGTAGGGCTATAATCCATAAACACGCGCCAACACATTTAAAGATGGAGGAGAAATTACTCGATTTCATTCTCGTCCCTTCTGGTTTACTGGTCCTGCTGTCCTACCACCTCTGGCTCCTCCGTCGAATCATCAACAACCCCACTAAAACCGTTGTCGGCGTCAATGCCATGAATTGCCGTCTCTGGGTTCGAGCAATGATGGAGGTACCGCCACACGTACACATATCTTGCCATATATTAGTGCCTTCGTTGCTATATATCGATTATCAGTATCTCTCTTTATTAGTTTCTGATCCATTTTAGGTAGTTTCTTTTTCTGAATGTTCGATTTCGTGATACGCAGGATGTGTCGAAGAATGGTGTTCTGGCTGTTCAATCTCTGAGGGACAACATAATGAGGTCGGCTTTTGTTGCATCGATGGCGATAATGCTGAGTTCGTTCATCGCCATCGCCGTGTTGATGAGCAATGATGGGGTTGAAGAGAGGCAAGTGATCGTGCTTTATGGGAACAGAAGCCAGCAATGTTTGTCGATAAAGTTCTCCGCGATATTGGCGTGCTTCATGGTGGGTTTTCTGATGACTGTTCAGTCCATAATGTACGATAGCTACGCGAGCCTCCTCATCAACGTTCCATTCAAGAAAGAGTGCCCAAATATTGAGCACCAGATCTTCACGTCTGACTACGTCGCCGCCACCGTTAACAGAGGAAGCCATTTTCGTTCTCTGGGTATGCGTGCCTTCGACTTCTCGTTTCCGATGATTCTGTGGGTTTTTGGACCCATTCCCATGTTCGTCTCTTGCTTCGTCCTCGTTTTCATGCGTTATTTCTTGGATGTGCATGGCCGGGCTGCTGAATATGCCACTGAACCTGATCAAAATCGTACTAGGGATGTGGAAGCTGCTGCCGAAACCTCAAGTTCGAACTAGACTACGCTTATTGTATATGTAGCAGCTTGTGATTAATAAAATACTTAGCTAGGGAACCATAATGGGAGACTTTGACACAATAGACGGTGATTCGGATCCAATCCACGTTGAATTGAATCACATGTGAGCTACATGTAATCCAGTGAATATTATGATGTTTGAATGCTTGGTTCTGTTCGTTCAATAAAATGCGGTGTAAACTTTCTCCACTGAAGGTAGTATATTACATACATGCACCTGAATGCGCCATGAAAGGAGAACGGCGAGTGTGCCACTTTCTGGGTTATTTCATCTGTCTTATATTTAGGACGGAGGAAGGAGTAGTATTTATAACTTTTTTATTCTGTACCCCCCAAGTTTAGAAATGGCGTCCTTAAACATTGTCTTCCTATGAATGCTACATTTACCTACTCTTTCTTCCGTACCTCAGTTGACTTTGTTTTGTTCGTCGCGGGTCGGTTTATTTTGTCAAAAAACGAAGCTTAAGTGGCGTCCGAAGATAGAAACGAAAAATAAATGCTGAAAATATCTGAGTGGATGCACCCAAAGCAATTCTTTTTTAGTTGCATGTAATATATATTTTTAGTTATAATTAAATGTCTTTTACTTTATACATGGTTTGCAAAAAGTATGCTGCAAATAGATCAAGATAAATTGCATATACATGGATGCACCTGATCAATGTTCGGTGCATCCCATTTAAATAATCAAGCTTTCAACCAGTTCTGGTGGGGGTTGGAACTTTTAATTGATACTCCTCTGCCTTCAATATAAAACATAGTGAATTCTTTTTTTAGAGATTAAAAAAACTAAATGAGTTACTTAATCATATGTATTTTTATATTATATATAAGTTTATTAGTCAAACTAATTAGTTTAAAAAAATAAATAAAAATATTCTAAAATAATTTAATTAATTTCCTTAATCTCGTTAAAAAATCAACTTTATTTTATGTTTAAGACTTGAGAGTATTATCTTCAAAAAAAACAAGAAGAAGAAGAAGAAGCCCATGCCAAAAAAATTCAGGTCTACATTCTCTCATTTTCCTCGTTCCTCTACAATTCATAACTGAAGTACATAAATAATCGAAAACTTTCCGAAAAAATCTCACCTCAGTCCCTCCAACGCGGAGGTTTGGTGGGATCGGCGCTGCTATAAATAAATGCTTTCACATTCTCCAATTTACATACGCACACACATGACAAGCCTGATTCTGTTTCACTCTTTTCGCTTGCCTTCCTCCTTCATACTTACTGGCCAGTAGGGCTATAATCCATAAACACGCGCCAACACATTTAAAGATGGAGGAGAAATTACTCGATTTCATTCTCGTCCCTTCTGGTTTACTGGTCCTGCTGTCGTACCACCTCTGGCTCCGCCGTCGAATCATCAACAACCCCACTAAAACCGTTGTCGGCGTCAATACCATCAATCGCCGTCTCTGGGTTCGAGAGATGATGGAGGTACCGCCACACATATCTTGCCATATATTAGGGCCTTCGTTGCTATATATCGATTATCAGTATCTCTCTTTATTAGTTTCTGATCCATTTTAGGTAGTTTCTTTTTCTTTTTCTGGGGCCTCATCAGTCTTCGATTTCGCGATACGCAGGATGTGTCGAAGAATGGTGTTCTGGCTGTTCAATCTTTGAGAATCAACATAATGGCGTCGGTTTTTGTTGCATCGATGGCGATAATGATGAGTTCGTTCCTCGCCGTGACCGTGTGGATGAGCTATAGTGGGGTTGTAGAGCAGAGGCAAGTGATGATCATGCTTTATGGGAACAGAAGCCAGCAATGTTTGTCGATAAAGTTCTTCGCCATATTGGTGTGCTTCATGGTGGCTTTTCTGATGAATGTTCAGTCCATAAGGTACTATAGCCACGCTAGCATCCTCATCAACGTTCCATTCAAGAAAGAGTGCCCAAATATTGAGCACCAGATGCTCACGTCTGACTACGTCGCCGCCGCCTTTAGCAGAGGAAGCCATTTTTGGTCTCTGGGTGTGCTTGCCTTGTACTTCTCGTTTCCGATGTTTATGTGGCTTTTTGGACCCATTCTCATGTTCGTCTCTTGCTTTGCCCTCGTTTTCACGTTCTATTTCTTGGATGTCACGGAGGAGTATGGCTGGCCTGATCAAAATCGTACTAGGGATGTGGAAGCTGCTGCCGAAATAATCTCAAGTTCGAACTAGACTACCCTTGTTGTATATGTAGCAGCTTGTGATTAATAAAATACTCAGCTAGGGAACCATAATAGGATATGGGTGTGTCAGGGTTAGACTTCGACACAATAGACGGTGATTCGGATTCAATCCA
Organism: Acacia pycnantha; assembly: GCA_025563575.1. Classification (NCBI taxonomy): domain Eukaryota; kingdom Viridiplantae; phylum Streptophyta; class Magnoliopsida; order Fabales; family Fabaceae; genus Acacia; species Acacia pycnantha. Next base: position 1,534,704 of record JAMWYP010000083.1, read on the forward strand.
CGTTGAATTGAATCACATATGAGCTACATGTAATCCATTGAATATTATGATATATGTTTGAATGCTTGGTTCTGTTCTTTTCATAAAATGCACTATAAACTCTCTCTTATATTTATATACATGCACATGAATTAACCATGAAAGGAGAAATGGCGTCCTGTCTTCCTATGAATGCTACATTTACCTACTCTTTCTTCCGTACCTCAGTTGACTTTGTTTTGTTCGTCGCGGGTCGGTTTATTTTGTCAAAAAGCGAAGCTTAAGTAGCATCCGAAGATAGAAACGAAAAATATATGCTGAAAATATCTGAGTGGAAGTGGATGCACCCAAAGCAATTCTTTTTTAGTTGCATGTAATATATATTTTAGTTATAATTAAATGTCTTTTACTTTATACATAGTTTGCAAAAAATATGTTGCAAATAAATCAAGATAAATTGGATATAGATCTTTAAACAAACTTTAGAAGCATTTTATTTTAGTAAACAAATTTTAGGTACAATTTAAAAATAAAAGGAAAGTAACGTCTAAACAAATACAAAATGCCTAAAGTCCTAAACATGATCCTTCGCAGCCATGAATGCTCCATGGACGTACTTCAGGGATTTTAGGGTATCCGAAATACATATATAAAAAGAGTTTTATCTTGACTGGTAAAAAAATATTACCTTCGGTCCTAATTATAAGAACATTTTTGTCGTGCAATTTACACTACAAAAGTGTTCCTATAATTAGGACCGGAGGGAGTACTTAAAAAACACTTTTTTATGCTTCCCAAATGATCACTTGTAGGAAGCCATTAACTAATTTTCAATGTCTAACAAACATCAAAGGAATTTGTATTCGATAATTAAATATTACTTTAACAATCAAATTACTTAAACTCTTATAATGAATAATATTATGAGAATGTCTTTCAACAATTTTTTTTTTTTTTTTTTTTTAATTTTGTTACTGAAAGCAACTCAACTTTTTTCCCTAAAAACGCATATAAAGTGATTAAGATGTTGACTTTTTTTGGTCCAAAGATTAAGATGTTGACTTTAGTAATCAATAAATTAAATCAAAGTCTATCTCAATCTCAAAGTACATATGAGAGGTGACAAATTGCTCGACCCGCTGTGTCACAAAGATCTAACAAATTAAGGCACACAACCATTACAAAAAACAATGCAGAACAGTAAGAAATGTAGAGTATATCTTCTGAATTATAAATCAATCCAGAAGAAAATAAAATATTAGCTCAGTTATAAATCGAACCTGTGTAAAAGCGATGTTCTTGCATTAAAAGGACTTCCGTTTTATTGACCTGGCGAACGTTGGGCTATTCCACCACCAGTCCCACTAATTAGACAGAGAAGAAAGTGATCATAATCATAGCATTCTGGATTGACCTTCAATACTCTTTTAGGGGCAACACTACAAATCATTTCCGTCTTCTCAGTGACCCCATTTGTGAATTCTTGTCAGCGCGCTTTAGCAAGCATCAGTACCAGCCGACAAAGTTAAAGATTCAACAGCTCCAATCCTGACAGGAAGATTTCCGAAGGCCAATGGGAAGATTTCTCTTGAGTTGTTGGCATTGATTCAGCCCGCATAATGTATATACCACACAAAAGCAAGCCTCGCACCTTCTTAGCAAACTGATTAATATTGCAGATGGCCTTGAAACGCTACTTCTTGATTCATCTTGCCAAACTTAAGCTCCCTTGGGGCATGCCTACCTCCGGGAATGGTAACAAAGAGAGCACATCATATGATCTGGTGCACCCATAAGATAAAACATTAACCAAGATAATACTTGTACTCGCTCAAATGATAGGCAATCTCATCTTTGAATGTCTTTTAACTTCAACTTCAACTTCATGCTTCCAGCTTGAACAACAATTTCTTCTTTTGATGAATCTACTTTTAAAACTGTTACTTTCTTTCCAATGGAAGAGACATGCACTGCTTCACCAACCTTGGGAAGCCTAGACGCCTCTGCATCATAAGACTATAAGAGGTGAATGGCAATAGAGTGACAAGTCATCAAAAAATTTCTTCCTAATGCAAATATATGTGCTATTACTAAGACAACATAAACGAGATTTTGCCAACTGCAAGGAATTAAATTTGGCCAAAGAATACGGCACCAGAGTTCCAATTCCTCTTATCTATGTCTTATTTCTCAATGCATACCTGACAATGTTCGGTTCATCTTTTTTACAACAGCTGCATTCCCATCTGCAACTGCGGTAGTAGATTCTTTGTTATCTGTTGATGTGTGTTGGTAATTGGTAACTGATGATTGAGGGATCTTATCAGCTTTATTGGGCTGCAAAATTTGTCTTGGAGATGTACGTAGCTGCCGCACTCTCTTGTGAAGGATAGAACGTGCCATAGCTGCAGCCTCAGATACATTTTGCATCTTTCTAACTCGTAGGTTAGTACTGTGTTCTGTGATCTTCCTATTGGAGTCCAACAAACTATCATAAAGATCTCTAGATTGCCTACAATTACAATCATAAAGAGGTTACGTAAGCCAAGAACTAACATTCTCTTGATAGCTGCTCCAAAAATATGGTGATTTATGCTAATTGTTGTCTGCATGCATGAACTATTGGTTCACTATTAACTATCGCATAATCTTTCTCCACTGTTTGTACGGTTTCAATCATTTGCCTACGTTCAGGTCAAAAAAAAAAAAAAACGAATCATTTGCCTCCGTGAGTTCTTTGGGAATAACCTCTCTATGAATTGCACAAGAAATGAATGTATTTAGGCTAAAGAATGCAATTTGATAAACATTTTAAGAGCAACTAGAGTCTTACATTAGATAGTTATGTGCTTCATCTAATAGCTCTTGATATTCTTGTTTAAACTTCTCCATATCAGTTATCACCTGCATAAAAAGAAATAGATTAAATAGGTGCCCAAGCCTTGGAAATCCATTGAATCGAATAAGTCGTAATTATTGATGGCAGATAACTGGAGACAATGACAAAGTCATTTAATTACTAACTGCATCACCATAAACAAGCGTTACTATATATATATTTTAATCTTCTCTACCCTTATTTTTGACACAGTCCCATTATCTAAACAACAGCACCCCCATTATTAAACCAACAGTACATAGTTAGACTGAAAGCATACAAGTAAATAAGTTCAAAATAGAACACACTGGACTGGACGCTGAAAACCATATTCCTTTCATCAAAGTTTCAACTTGTTATACAATATCAAGCATGTACCTCATCTATCTCTGCACTAGCAGCACCATACAATTTACGTGCAGCATCTACAACAATAGACGGAAGTCCCAACCTCTCAGCTATATTAATTGCATTTGAGCGCCCTGCAAAAAAAAAAATCTCTTTTTCATTAGTTGAATGCCAGCGCATATCATGTCAGCTATTATTTACAATAAATCCATAAACATTTGCATAGTAAGAAACACGGACAATTCTGTTCGGTATTTAGAGATTACATAAAGCAATCTCACCCTTCTCAATCATAAGAAAGAAAATAATATCCTTTCGTTTGTGTAAGAACTAAAAGGAAACTTTTTGGTCTGTTTTTTCCCCTCCAGGTCAGAAGCTTTATTTGTTTTCTTTATGTTACTGCACCAACAGATCCTTACTAATTCTACAAGAACAGCCGTCTCCTTAATAATTAGGAAAGGCCAGAATCTGAACCCTAACTAACTAATAAAGCCCAAGAGATTACTCTGATGTTTATTCTCTGAAAATATTCGTTATGTTTTATTCATAGGCTAAGAGCCTTTAAATAGGACTAGGTTTACAGAGAGACTCTAATAAGGAATTCAAATAGATATTGATCAATCTAAATCATAACAACTAAATCTATCTAGTTGTTATGATTTTCCTAAAGATAAAGATAAAGATAATAATAAAGATCTAAATCCTAACAACCAAATCTTATCTAGTTGTTATGATTTTCCTAAAGATAATAATGAAGATAACAAAATATAATTGAAATAGACTCGATAAATCAAATAATCAAAACTAACTTAAATAATAATGAATTAATTCCTAATTAGTTTATTCCTCCTAGAATAAACTAATCCATAGTGATTTGGGTCTCTATCATTTCTCCCCCCTTGGAAAATCGACTTGTCCTCAAGGCGAAAATCAGGAAATTGTGTAGCAACCCGATCATACTCTTCCCATGTAGCGTCTTCCGGCGGGTGGTCCTCCCATTGTATGAGGATTTCCAGTTGCTGAGCTGGGGTCCAGCGATGTTGTAGCACCCTGGAGGGTGTGCAGAGGAATTCCATATCATCTGAGATGGGGAGCGGTGGTGGGGGGTGGACAGCTTGAAGTCCTGGTGCCGGGCGGAGTAAAGAGACATGGAAGACCGGGTGGATCTTGGCAGTAGGGGGTAGTTCTAACTCATAGGCCACCTTGCCGATACGTCGTAGAATCTTGAATGGCCCATAACAACGTGGGGACAGTTTCTCACAACGGGTGCAAGATAAGGATTTCTGACGGTAGGGGTGAATTTTTAACCATACTGCATCGCCCGGTGTAAATTCGAGATCCCTGCGATGTTGGTTAGCGTGTAGCTTCATACGGTGTTGAGCTTTAAGAAGGTTACCTTTTAGGACCTGAAGCATGGAATCTCGAGTCTCAAGTTGGTCCTCTAGTTCAGCCACTAGTGTTTCTCCTCGAACATAGGGAAGTAGTGGAGGAGGGTCACGCCCGTAAACGATCTTAAATGGAGTCATGTTGGCGGCGGTATGGTATCCTGTATTAAAGGAGAACTCTGCCCAACACAAAAATGTACTCCAGTGTCGTGGCTGCTCATGTACGAAACATCAGAGATAAGTTTCAAGGCAACGGTTGACTACTTCTGTTTGTCCATCAGACTGTGGGTGATATGCCGTACTCATGTTCAAATGGGTTTGGCTTAATCGGAACAACTCTTGCCAAAAGTGACTGAGAAAAAGAGAATCTCTGTCCGATACGATCGATCGGGGCATACCATGTAGGCGGACAATCTCTTGGCAAAATATGGATGCAACCGATTTTGCAGAGTATGGATGAGCAAGGGCGATAAAGTGGCTGTACTTGCTGAGGCGATCGACCACTACCAGAATCACAGAATAGCCCCGCGACTTGGGCAAACCGGTGATGAAATCAAGGGATATGTCCTCCCAGATGCGTTCTGGGATTGGAAGAGGTTGGAGGAGCCCTGCTGGTGCTAAGGTTTGATATTTATTCTGTTGACACGTCTGACATTGCTGGATGCAGCATTTGACGTCGTTCTTCATTCCCTTCCAATATAATTGATCACGTAGTCGGCATAGGGTTTTGATGAATCCACCATGACCTCCAGTGGGAGTGGCATGAGCTTCCACCAATAATTTCTCTCGTAGCTGGGATTGGTTTGGGATAACCAATCGAGTTTTGTAAAACAAACGTCCATTCACCAGGTGAAAGGGAGGATGCATATCTGGGTTCGCCTGTAGTGCGGAAATGAGGGTACGGGTTTCCGGGTCTTCAAGTAGGGCTTGAGGTAGTTGATCAAATTCGCTGGCCAAAGGAATGACCATTTGAAAGAAATCTGCTTGGTGTGGCCTTCTTGAGAGGGAATCTGCGGCGACATTTTCTTTTCCTGGTTTGTAGAGGATGGAGAAGTTAAATGGGAGTAATTTGACCAAAAGACGTTGTTGTGAATTTGTGACGATTTTCTAGTCTATAAGATGCTTTAAACTGCGATGATCTGTGTGTACCACAAAAGGGTTCCCTAAGAGGTAATGGCGCTACTTATCGAGAGATAGGACCAAGCAAGCAATTCGCGGTCATAGGCGGACTTGAAACGGTTGGAGAATGAGAAACCTTTGCTAAAATAGGCGATGGGGTGCCCATTTTGCATAAGAACAGCTCCAATCCCATCCATGGATGCGTCGCATTCGACTGTGAATGGTAGTTGAAAGTTGGATAGGTGGAGGACGGGTGTGGTCGTGAGAGCAATCTTGAGTGAATCAAAGGCAGATTGAGCTTGTCCCGACCACTTGAAGGCATCCTTCTTTGTTAGGTCAGTTAAGGGCCGAGCAATAATACCATAATTTTTCACAAACCGGCGATAATAACCTGTGAGGCCCAAGAATCCCCGTAAATCCTGTACTGATGAGGGGGTAGGCCAATGAGCGACAGCCTTAATTTTTTCAGGTACCACCTCAACCCCTCGGCTAGTCACAATGTGACCCAAATAATCAATCCGAATTTGTCCCAAAAAGCACTTCTTGGCGTTGGCATAAAAGGAGTGGTGCTGCAGGTTTTGGAACACAGTGGTGAGATGTTGGAAGTGATCTGTGGCCATAGCGCTATATATCAAAATATCGTCGAAGAAGACGAGTACAAACTTCCGTAAATAAGGGCGAAAGAGGTCATTCATGATAGCTTGAAACGTTGTAGGGGCATTAGTGAGTCCGAAAGGCATCACTACAAACTCGTAGTGTCCCGAGTGTGTCCGAAAGGCGGTTTTGTGGATATCAGTAGGGAGGACCTGGATTTGATGATAGCCTGAGCGCAAATCAATCTTCGAAAAGTACTGTGCACCTTGCAACTCATCTAAGAGCTCATCAATGTTCGGGATAGGGTACTTATCGGGTACCGTAATTTGGTTAAGACGGCGATAATCAACACATAGTCGCCACGTACCGTCCTTTTTGCTGACCAATAATACTGGGCTTGCAAAAGGGCTGGAACTCGGTCGAATAAATCCACGAGTTAGTAAGTCGTTTACCTGGGATTCAATCTCATCCTTTCGAGAGTGAGGAGAACAGTAGGACCGTAAATTAGGTGGTGCCGAACCCTGTACCAGGGGGATCCTGTGGTAATGCCCACGAAATGGGGGTAATGAGGTAGGCTTGGCAAAGACCGGAGAAAAGTCATGGTAGATCTGAGTCATGTCGAGTGCATCCCTCTTGGCTGTTTCGGTTTGGTAGAACTCATAACTCTGTAGGCATATTGGAAATTCAAAACTCTGTAGGCATGTTTGGGGAGTATTTGGAATTTCGCCTTGCAATCTGTACATTTTTCCATTTAGCTTAAAAATTAGGAACATTTCGTTCCAGTTGGCTTCGACAGTGTTGAGTGAGGCCAGCCATTTGATGCCCAATACAAAGTCAGATCCTGGTAATTTAAACGGGAAAAAATCCTGTGTGATAATTGTAGAAGTTGTTATTATTATAATATTTTATTAGTCCCATAATCATAGGGATTAACTAAACCTAGAGATTATTGTTAGGATATTGTTTTTCAAATTTCAAATCTAGATCTCTTTTGATCTATAAATGTAATCATCTATCATACGAATAGAATTAACAATTGTTCTCATTCGATATTCTTCATGGTATCAGAGCATCAAGAAGAAGAAGAGATTAATTGTTAATCCAGACGTTGCCCACTGTAACGTCTTCAAATTCTGAGACGTTGCCCACTGCAGCATCATCGGAACTCATCCAAACGTTACCTAGTCTCGTCCGACTCTGTAACATCAATCTCGCTCGTGAACGTTGCAGTCTCGAGTGTCTCTATCCCAGTCTAGTCCGACTGGTCCTTCAAGATCGTCCGACAATCACGATTCAGTCTCGTCCGACTGAATCCACTCGACCTTCAAGGCAAGTCGAACCTCTCCGTCATCTCCAGTCTCGTCCGACTGGTCGTCATCTCCACTCAGGTCCGTATCATCGACTGGGTCTCGTCAAGTCTGACGTTTCCAGATCGTGGCCCTCGACTCTCAGGGTTGTTTGTGAGGTACTTCGTTGCTCTCATCGGAAGTTCAGAATCGTCCGTCTTCATTCATCGGAAGTTCAGAATCCAGTCACAGCGTCGGTCTTGTTCAGGATCAAATCTCGTCATTCACCCCTTGGACTCGTTCTCTTGGTTTATCTGGACTACCGAGTTTCATTGTGCTCCATTTGACTATCGGGCTTCATTGGGCTTCATCATTATTATTATTTTTTCCTCACGTCTGATTACTTTTGGGCTACACTTATATTGGGATTTATTGGATTTTTTTTTTAAACATCTTATTTCAAGGGCCAATATGTCTTCAAAGTCCGATGCCTCGTCTTCCGTGCCACGCTCTGGGCCTAGTGACATCTCTACCGTACTGATTGTTTCTGAAAAACTTACCAGTGACAATTATCGAGAGTGGTCTCAATCCATGATTCTTGCTCTAGATGGAAGGGACAAACTTGAATATATTAATGGTGAAGCTGAAATGCCTTCCAAATCAGAAACCCAGGCATTTCGAAAATGGAAGTCAGAAAATGCTTTGGTTTCCTCTTGGTTGATTAATGCTATGTCCTCCTCACTCAAGAAGAGTTTCATGTACCTTCCATCAGCCCGCGAGATTTGGGAGGCTCTCCGAGAGACATATAGTACTGTAGGAAATCGCTCCCGCATATTCGACGTTAAGAAAAAATTATGGCAGCTAAAACAGGATCTCATGTCACTCGATGATTATTACTTGGAAAAATCAGCCATGTGGCAAGAGTTTGATGCCCTAACAAATAAAACTCATCATTGTGGGGCTGATGCTAAAGCGGACCGCAAAGAGAAAGAAGAGGAGAGAGTCTACGAGTTGTTAGCTGGTCTTAATGTGATTTATGATGATGTTCGGGCACGGATTCTTAGTCAAGAACCCTTGCCTTCTGTGCGTGAAGTCTATACTACTCTGCGTGATGAAGAGGATAGGCGCAAATCCATGCTTCAGAATCAGAATCATTCCGCTGCTACTCATGTACCTTCTGAAGCCTCAGCACTCGCTGTACGATCCACGGAATCCAAGGGATATAAAAGTCGACCGCTCTGTGATCATTGTAAGAAACCATGGCACACCAAAGACACCTGCTGGGATCTGCATGGTAAACCCGCCGACCGGAAGCCCAAGAAAGGAAGAGGAAAAGGTTATGTAGTGAAGCCTCCAAAGAAACATCTCAAAATGACCAGCTAAGCAAGATCATGGAAATGCTAGTCACACTACAGACTACAAAACAACCAAGCGCCACAATAGTCAGGAGAGGTAACTTTTTCCAAGCCTTAGCTATAATTCAAGGTCGGTGTATAGGGAATTGTTGGATTATTGATTCAGGTGCCTCAGATCATATGACTGACAATAAAGCTCTTTTCTCATCCTATACACCCATCACCAATGGAGTAACTGTGCGGATTGCTGATGACTCTCGGTCTATAGTGACTGGAATTGGTTCTATCAAAATCACTGCTACACTTACTCTTCACTCTGTATTGCATGTTCCAAAATTGAAGTGCAATTTATTATCAGTAAGTCAATTAGCTAATGATGAACGGTGTCAGGCTAACTTCTTTGCTACTTACTGTATTTTTCAGGATCTGCTGACGGGGATGATGATTGGGAGTGCTAAAGAGCTTGATGGTCTCTATTACCTTGATGAAAGTGATAGTCGTAGGATTAAATCTTGCAATAAAGTGTCTCTCCCTAGGAGTAGTGACTTGGAGTTATGGCACAAACGTTTAGGTCATCCAAATTTCAATTACATGTCTCAGATGTTTCCATCTCTTGTTTCCAATAAAATTGCTTCTGATTTTCAATGTGATTCATGTGAAAGGGCTAAACATCATCGTACTTCATTTCCAAAAATTCCGTACCATGCATCAAAACCTTTTTCAATAATTCACAGCGATTTATGGGGACCATCTCGCACACCAAACCGATCAAAATCCAAATGGTTCATCACTTTCATTGATGACCATACGCGTGTCAGTTGGGTTTACCTGTTGAAAGATAAAACCGAGGTGTATCAAACCTTCCTCAACTTCCACAGTATGATCCAAACCCAGTTCCAAACCCAAATCCAGATCCTACACACTAATAACGGGACTAAATACTTCAATCAGTCGCTATCTACCTTCCTATCTGAAAACGGCATTATTCACAAAAGCACTTGTCCCAATACCCCCCAACAAAATGGCATTGCTGAACGAAAGAATCGTCATATTCTCGAAACTGCAAGAGCTATCATGTTTAGTAGTAATGTTCCTAAATATCACTGGGACGATGCTATTCTTACTGCTACATTCCTCATTAACCGAATGCCAAGCCGACCACTATCTTACAAAACACCACTTCAGCTCTTGCATCAATACTATAACCTCCCATACCTTGAAAACACTCTACCACTTAGAGTGTTTGGTTGCACATCCTATGTTCACCTCCATCATACCAACAAACTTGACCCTAGAGCCCTTCGTTGTGTCTTTCTTGGCTACGCTCATTCCCAAAAAGGATACAAGTGTTATGACCCGGTTTCCAAACGTTTTTTCATTACCTGTGATGTCACATTTCATGAAACTACTCCGTATTATTCCCCTGTCTGCAATTCAGGGGGAGAGTGATGGTGAATTCCAGACACCAAAAGATGACCAAACAGTTACAATCTATACACCTCCAATCTATACACCTATCCATACAGAACCTGATACCTCCGATAATCCTGATAATGGGAATCCTGATAATGTGCCAAGACCAGGGGGAGACACAAACAAGTGGGGTAAGACCTACGTGCGAAGAAATAAAAAGGGTAATGAGTCACAAGCTATTAGCACTCTCCAGGAGTCAGAACCAGAGGCAGGTCCGGGAGAACCAGTGGTAACAAAGAATTCTGACCTTGATCTTCCCATCGCAGTACGAAAAAATCCCAGATCATGCACTCGACATCCTATTGAGCAGTTTGTATCCTATAAGGCCCTTTCATCTAAATATAGGGCGTTTGTTTCTCACCTTGATAGCATAAGGGTACCAAACACTGTTGATGAGGCCATGGCTATACCTGAGTGGAGGCAAGCTGTCTTGGAAGAGATGGAGGCATTCAAAAGAAACAAGACATGGGATATAGTAGATCTACCTCTAGGAAAGAAGCCTGTTGGATACAAATGGGTATTCACCCCAAAGTATAGAGCAGATGGGACACTTGAGAAATACAAAGCTAGACTGGTTGCGAAAGGTTTCACTCAAATATATGGGGAGGATTACACTGAAACGCTTACTCCGGTAGCCAAGTTGAATACCATCAGAATCCTCTTATCTGTTGCAGTAAATTTAGACTGGGATTTGCACCAGCTCGATGTAAAGAATGCCTTCCTCAATGGAGACCTCAAGGAAGAAGTGTACATGAAGTTACCTCCAGGGTTCCCAGGAAAAAAGGCTAATCAAGTCTGCAAGCTAAAGAGATCATTATATGGGTTGAAACAATCTCCACGTGCCTGGTTTGACAGATTCACTCGAGTTCTGAAGAGACACGGGTATACTCAGGGGCAGAGTGACCACACTTTGTTCGTTAAACATCACAAGGGTAAGATGGCTGTGTTAGCCGTGTATGTTGATGATATAATTCTTACTGGAGATGACGAGGTAGAAATTCATCAAATCAAGACAGCCTTAGCACGAGAATTTCAAATCAAGGATGTAGGAGAAATGAAGTACTTTCTTGGGATGGAAGTGGCTCGATCCAAGAGAGGAATCTATATCTCCCAAAGGAAGTATGTACTAGACCTCCTAAAAGAAACAGGGATGACAGGTTGCAGACCCAGTGACACGCCTATACAGGTTAATAAAATAGATGAAGAAACAGATCTCGGTAAAACGGTGGACATAGGGAACTATCAACGGATGGTAGGCAAACTAATATATCTGTCCCATACTAGAGCCGACATTGGATTTGCAGTAAGTGTTGTCAGCCAGCATTCGCATGACCCTAAACAGAAACATTTAAATGAAGTCTACAGGATCCTTCGTTATTTGAAGGGATCTCCAAGACGTGGTTTGCTATTTAAGAAAAATGACAAACGGAATGTAGAGCTGTTTACAGATGCTGATTGGGCAGGCGATTAAGATGACAGGAAATCAACATCTGGGTATTGTACATATGTGTGGGGTAACGTGGTCACATGGAGAAGTAAAAAGCAAAGTGTAGTTGCAAGAAGCAGTGCTGAAGCTGAATACAGAGCTGTAGCACTAGGGATCTGTGAAGGCATTTGGATAAAGCGTGTCCTAGAAGACTTGAGGAAATGCATAAATCTACCAATCAAGGTCTACTGCGATAACATGGTTGCGATTCACATTGCTCATAACCCGGTTCAACATGACAGAACCAAGCATGTTGAGATAGACAGACATTTTATAAGGGAAAAAGTCGATGAGGGTATCGTTGATTTGAGGTATATACCGTCTAAAGAACAGAATGCAGACATCCTCACCAAAGGACTACCCAAGGACAGATTTGAGTATCTAATTGGCAAGTTGAACTTGATTGACATCTACAGTCCAACTTGAGGGGGAGTGTAGAAGTTGTTATTATTATAATATTTTATTAGTCCCATAATCATAGGGATTAACTAAACCTAGAGATTATAGGAGATTATTGTTAGGATATTGTTTTTCAAATTTCAAATCTAGATCTCTTTTGATCTATAAATGTAATCATCTATCATACGAATAGAATTAACAATTGTTCTCATTCGATATTCTTCAATAATTATTCCATGTAACTGGACTTCTAAATTTTGGCAGATCTGACATTTGACCATACTGCTATCACCCATCTATACGCCGAAATAAGGGACTGTTTGTGTGGGCAAGGCCAATTTTTCAATTAATGAGTTGGAGATAAAATTATGAGTGGACCCACTGTCCACTAACATCATCACGGTGGTCCCTTTAATATTTCCTTTTATTTGCATAGTGGATGCTGACCTGGAGCCTAATATAGCGTTGAATGAAATTGGGGGGGTCAGCTTCTTCTTGTTTGAATTCCACGATGGAGTGTGGGGAGTCCAGGACCGGGTTTCCGTCTTCGTTGATCTTCATCAGTGAGAACGACGGCGACGAGCAGCGGTGACCTTTGTCGCGGCGCCGTTGACGCTCGGCATTTGTGGCGGAGATGCGGCTGGGGACGGTGGGAGGGGCCGAAACCGTGGACGAGGATGTCGGAGGTTTTCCGGCGCTGGGATAGGCTGAGATTCGTTGGGGGTAGGGGTTTTCGGCATGCTCACGACTGGACAATGCGGCGGGGTAGTTGGAGGTTGTTCTTGCCTGTGTCGGATTGTCGAACGACTTGGGTTCCTTGGTAGGGCGTCGCTGCTGCTCGAATTCCACGGCAAGACTGGCGGCTCTGTACACACTTCGTGGCTTCTGGATTCGGACGTCCGATCGGAGTTCCTCACGGAGACCCATCAAGAAAACGCCCAGTAAACAGTGCTCTGGCCAATTCGACACTCGTGCGACCCTCTTTGCCCATTCCTGGCGGTATGCTTGAACGGTGCCTGTTTGCCTGATCGAACTCAGATACTCATCAGGATTAAGGTACTCCGGTGGGCCAAAGTGTTCTTGTAATGCCTTGACCAAGTCTTCCCAGTAATGCAACGTCCGCTGTGAAGAGAGCCAAGAGAATAAATCCAACGCATCTCCTTCAAGGTACAAAGCTGCTATATCTACTTTGTCTTCATCTGGTGTGTGATAATAAGAAAAAAATTTCTCTGCTTTAAGAACCCAACCACGTGGATCCCCATTCTCAAATTTTGGGAAATCTAGTTTCGCATAGGGTCTTCGGTTATGTCGGTATGGTTCGTTTTCTCCTTCATTATCTGGGTTGTAGTTCCTGGTTTGGTGGTTTTGGTGTGGTGAGTTGGCTGCTCGTGTCTCCAAGGCTTCAAGACGTGCAACGATGGCGGTCAGAGAATCAGAAATTGCAGAAGCAGTGGTGTCGGTGGTATTCGCCATTGGTTGATTCGTTTGTAGCCCAGATCGCGTTTCAACCATACAGAGGAAGAATGGCTCTGATGCCAAATGTTAGAGTCTGCGCAGGTACTAGATAATTGAACTCTGATCTGGGAGAATTAGTAAGATCCTTACTAATTCTACAAGAACAGCCGTCTCCTTAATAATTAGGAAAGGCCAGAATCTGAACCCTAACTAACTAATAAAGCCCAAAAGATTACTCTGATGTTTATTCTCTGAAAATATTCGTTATGTTTTATTCATAGGCTAAGAGCCTTTAAATAGGACTAGGTTTACAGAGAGACTCTAATAAGGAATTCAAATAGATATTGATCAATCTAAATCATAACAACTAAATCTATCTAGTTGTTATGATTTTCCTAAAGATAAAGATAAAGATAATAATAAAGATCTAAATCCTAACAACCAAATCTTATCTAGTTGTTATGATTTTCCTAAAGATAATAATGAAGATAACAAAAGATAATTGAAATAGACTCGATAAATCAAATAATCAAAACTAACTTAAATAATAATGAATTAATTCCTAATTAGTTTATTCTTCCTAGAATAAACTAATCCATAGTGATTTGGGTCTCTATCACAAAGTCATCTCTTAGCCAAGGCCCTTTGTACTCGGCCTTTGTTGGAAATCAAAGCCACACCCACAAACGAAGAAAAGAAGGTGGATAAAGCAACAATATATAAACGAGAAAGGACGAACATAGATAATCCAGAAAGAATGCGTTCATCAATAAAATCGTATTTTTCATGATAGTATTCATGTATAAGAAGGTGCTGACCAGGTACTCCCCAGAGAATCTTGTAAGTTGGTTTCAGGTTCACTTCATCAAATTCCATACATGCATTCTCAAAGACCTCATTGCTGCTCATGAAATCAAGATTTGAGATGAGATGTACTCAAGTATCAGAAAGAAAGAATGGAAGTATAACTTTTTAATAATGTCTAATGCTGAAGTTACTCACCAAAAGTGCAAAGACCAATACAAATATAAATGTACTACAATTACATTTGTGTTTGCTCACAAGTAATCTTAAAAATGTAGCCAATAGAAATAGAAATCTAACATATGACATAATCTTCACCAACCCTTCCATTGTCTACATAGAGCATGTCAGTTTGAAGTTTTGTCTACATCCTTTTTATGGAATACCTGTATTTCAGGGTTTTCAGTTCCCCATGGTGAGTTGTAGCCATTGTCAACAAAGAACCATCTATGGCAAACGATTCCAAAAACGCCATGCCCAGTGCAGCTCCCTCAAGGGGGTTTGTTCCAGCACCAACCTAAAAAAATGTGATAAAAGGACCATCCATCATGCGCATATATGACACATTTATTGAACTGATTTTCTAGCACATTTAACACATACCTCATCTAGTAGCACCAGTGACTGCTGTGTTGAATGTGATTTAATATTCTGCAAAATATAATGAAGATCATGCATAAGATTTTATGTACAATTCAAATTTAAGAAAATAAAATTGCATTTTAAACAACAATAAGCGTGACTGACATCTTGGAAACAGTCAGCGAGCCCCTGGTTTAGATTTAGAATTCTGGCAAAAAAACTGAACTATCCGTATAGCATATAAAAAAATAATGACCTTTCTTTAAACTTCTGAAGTTGCAATTCTATTGGGGCGGACAACAAGACCATGCAAAAGCACATGTTGACATTGGTAGCATAAACATACAAGGTGAAATGAAGGAGAGGAAACATTGACCACACAGGCTTGTGCTGTAACAAGCCAAAGCCAAAACAATATCAGACAAGTATGCAATAACTCTATCGAACTTCAGAATTAATAGGTTCTAATACGTCAAAACAACTCAATCTCCGAAGTAGTCTGCTGGTAGGTGATTCTATTCAGCACAAAAATATAACCATCAAAGAACAAAAGGCAATCAGATCCAACATTCAAATAATTGTAATTGATAAGAAACTCAAGACAAACAAAGTCTCGATCATTTTTATCACAATCTTCTTGGAAGCAGTTTAATAACTTCAGGAATGTGTAGGCAGGTCATAGCACTGACTGTCAAGTGTAGACGGTTATTAGCATAAGAAAATGTCAGGCAAGATATTTTAAGATAGAGGGGGAAATAGTTTGTAGCAAACATAATTTACTTACGCTTATCTGTTTCAAATGTCCAGAGAAGGTAGACAAGGACTGGGATAAGGATTGCCCATCACCAATGTCAGCAAAAACAGAATCAAACCAAGGGATTTGCGCAGATTCAGAAGCAAGAATATAAAGGCCTGCAATATGATGTATACAGAGCATAAGAGCCTGATACGTTTATTGATTTAGGGTTAAGAGAATAGGAGTAGAAGAGACACAGGAAAGGGGATTAGAAGAGAAGATAGAGAGAAGAGAGCTCCAAGGCTCTCTCAATTCTATTATTGCAATGCCATAACAAGTCTGATTTCATTGTTACAAAATGGAAGAGTAGGCTATTTATAACACTATAGCCTCCCTCAAATCCTAACTAATGGGTTAATGACTAATTACCCTACTACTTATCTAGTTTACACTTAGGTCCCTAGGTTCATCTTACAATTAGGTCCCTAAATGCTGATTATTATCTTTACATATCAGAGCCTAATGAACATAATAAAAATTTATTCAGGAAAAACATTTGCAGCAAACCTTTGGCTCCTCAAAGTCAATACTGCATTTTATTTGTCAGAGATGCTAGTGCACAGAATCAATTGAAGATTTTATTATCATTAGTAGATTATTGTATCAATAGAAATGCCTCAGGCTGCTTGTTAAGAAAGCTGGTTAGAATTTCTTAACAATTTTGAAAGTTTGTAAGACTCCAATGACAATTATGCATAAGAAAATCTTTGTGGGAGTGTGATAGAGTACCGGATTAGCGGGAGATAATGGAAGTTGTGGAAAGTTAGAGATTTTAGGAATTAATATTTAATTAATTGAGTTTGTTTTTATTATCTTTTATTAATATCTCTAGGAATTAGGAAATAAGAGGAATATCTTATGAGATATTATCTTTTATTATTATCTTTAAGAATTAGGAAATAAGAGAAATATCTTATTAGATAAGATTTAGTTGTTAGGATTTATGATTATTAGTTATCTAAATCTTAGATTTAGATATATTTTTAAACTTCGTATTTATATTTTGAATAGAGTCTACCCTCTGTAAATCATTATAAATAGGTCTAGTGCCTCATCAATAAAGTGTCGAATATTTCAGAGAGTAATTTAATAGTGGAGATTCTCCTTAGACTTTAATAGTACGATGAGTTACAGATTATGGCTCATCTACTATTAAGGATGTGGGTTGTTCTTATAGAATTAGTGAGATACTCGCTTATTCCATAAAACAGAGGCTGTTCTTAGAGAGCTAGTGAGATCCTTACTCCTCTTTAATAACAGAGTAAATCTATTTTCCCTTTTATTTCCAGAATTCATACATAAGTAAATCAGGATCCCATCAGAGTGTGGGGATATTATGCATTTATTATGGATTATTTATAGTAGTTATTATCTTATTATTATATCAGATATAGATATATTATATCATATCTTAGGATTGGATATAGATATATTATATCTTAGGATATTTCCTTGATTGATTTTATGAGATTCTAGGGTTAGCTCTAGGTTTGCCTATATAAAGGCCTATATGTACTTTTTCTGATTTAGAGATTAATTAAGAATTATAATTCTCTTTCAAAGTCCACATGGCATCAGAGCTAGGTTAAAAATATTCAAAACCCTAGTAACGTAGAGCACAATTCTTCATCAACGACCCATCTCCTCTTTGACACTGTCATCGTCGTTGAGCCTTTCATTGTCGTTGGTGGTAGTTCCTTTGTTATCGTGCCTCTCAACCCGTCCGACGACTGGTCCCGTCGTCCTAAACTTAGCATCGTCCTCAACTTGTTCGACAACTGGTCCCGTTGTCCTAAACTCAGCATATTTGTTCGCCCTTCTGTTGGTTTTTCCGCCATGCATACTGTTCATATAGAGAGTAAGGTTGCGTTGAACCTTCCGTCGAGGTCCTCCTTTTGCAACACACGCCCCAACATCATAATCTGCACCCTCTGATCGGCCCATCCCCGACGCTCGCTGCCGATTACATGCGCCAACGCATGAGGCTTATTTCCGGCGACTTTTGCAACGTCGCTTGCTCCTCCGTGATCGTCTTACTGAACCCGACCTGCTCCAAGTGGTCTTGTGGTGTGGGTCTCTCTGTTTGACTATCGGGTATTATTCGGTTTATCACTCTTACTGTGCTACATATATCTACAACGACCGGTATGTCTACACAGTCAGATGCCTCATCCTCTGTGCCACGGTCCGGGTCTAGTGACATCTCTACCGTTCTTATTGTTTCTGAGAAACTTACCAGTGACAATTATCGAGAATGGTCTCAATCCATAATCCTTGCTCTAGATGGAAGGGATAGACTTGCATATATTAATGGCGAAGCTAAAATGCCTCCAAAATCAAAAACCCAGGCATTTCGAAAATGGAAGTCAGAAAATGCTTTGATTTCCTCTTGGTTGATTAATGCTATGTCCTCCTCACTCAAAAAGAGTTTCATGTATCTTCCATCAGCCCACAAGATTTGGGAGGCTCTCCGTGAGACATATAGTACTGTAGGGAATCGCTCTCGCATATTTGACGTTAAGAAAAAATTGTGGCTGCTACTCTATGATTATTATCTGGAAAAATCAGCTCTATGGCAAGAGTTTGATGCCCTAACAAATAAAACTCATCATTGCAGGGCTGATGCTAAAGAGGAGCTGGCTGGTCTTAATGTAATTTATGATGATGTTCGGGCACGGATTCTCAGTCAAGAGCCCTTGTCTTCTGTGCGTGAAGTCTATACCACTTTGCACGATGAAGACGATAGGCGCAAATCAATGCTTCAGAATCAGAATAATTCCGCTGCTACTTATGTATCTTCTGAGGCCTCAGCACTTGTGGTTCAATTCAAAGGTTCTAAAGGTCGACCACTATGTGATCATTGTAAGAAATCGGGATACACAAAGGATAACTGCTGGGACCTTCATGGTAAACCTGCAGACTGGAAGTCAAGGAAAGGGAAAGAAAGAGGTGATGTAGCTGAAGCTTCCAAAGAATCATCCCAAAATGACCAACTAAACAAAATCATGGAAATGCTAGCCGTACTTACGAACCAATCAACTGCCAACTCGACCATAGTGGCCACAGTTGTCAGAAGAGAACCTGCTGGTGTGGACGACGATTGGGTGTGCTAAGGAAGTTGAGAGTTGTATCAACAAGTTGGATATGATTCACATCCATGATCCAACTTGAGGGAGTGTGTGGGAATATTATGCATTTATTATAGATTATTTATAGCAATTATTATCTTATTATTATATTAGATATAGATATATTATATCATATCATATCTTAGGATTAGATATAGGTATATTATATCTTAGGATATTTCCTATTATATCTCAATCAATTTGATTGATTTTGATTTGATTTGATTTTATGAGATTCTAGGGTTAGCTCTAGATTTGCCTATATAAAGGCCTATATGTACTCTTTCTGATTTAGAGATTAATTAAGAATTATAATTCTCTCTCAGTCCACAGGGAGTATCTACTCAAATCCATAATGAGTATTAAAACATCTAGCTTCTACATCTATAAGGGGTTATACTTCATTCACACAAAAAAAAAGAAAAAGAAAAAAAGAAACGCAAGTTTTCTGTGAGATAGCATTGAAGTTGAGCAAACCTGATTTTGCCATCATTGCAGCCAATCCTACAGTCTTCAAGCATATGGTTTTACCACCAGTATTAGGGCCAGTTATAATTAAAACACGAGTTTTCTGGGCTACAAAAAAATCAACTGGAACTGGGGAACAAGGGTCTTGTTCTAGTATCGTGACCTGACAATCAAAGTGTATGTTTATGAAACACAAAATCAAAAACTTGAAGATGCATGAAATAATGTAAATAACGAAACTTATTGTCCATTACTACCTAACCTATCAATCAGACCTAAACCCTAAAATATCAGACATATATCCAAAAAAATCCTGTTGTGCAATAATTTGAGCCTGAGAAGTGTAAAACCCCAAGCTATGTTTTGCTTCTCTAAAGATGTAATCCATGTGTTAATATTTCTTCATTTTCTAAGGTGTACAATGATTTGAATCTAAGAAGTGTAAAACCTCAATCTATGTTTTGCTTCTCTAAGACGCAGTCCAAGTGTTAAGATTTCTTTATTTTCCAAGTTTAGAAAGAGATATGGAAAAACAAAAACGTACCATGGTTGCATCAATGAAAATAACTCAATAAACCTTTTTCTTAGAGGCAAGGTATCTTAAACTAATGAAGAATAAGTCATTTTTCACCCTTTGTGACTTACAGGGCCAGCATGGCTGACATTCCTTTTAGCCTTCCGCAAAATTTCCCTATGCTGCTGGAGCAACAAAGGATGATGAGCTTTTGGCAGATATAATTTCCACTCTCTAATGTTGGGGTACTGCTCATCAAAATTGCTGTTCCCAACTATTTTTGTAGTAGAAGAGTCATTTCTATCTGGCAAAAATATATCAGGACTAGTTCCTCCAAAAGAAAGACCATAAGTAGCTCTAGCATTGATCTGCGTAATAGGAACCAAACAAGCAGATGTGGGAATAATCTGATAATGCATCGCCAAAAAGGATATGCAGAATAATCAAACAAGCATAGAGTTAAAAAAAATCTTCCATCATCTATGACTTTGTAGTTTGGGCCATTGAAATGTCAGAAACAATAAAACAAGCAAGAAAGCATAGAAGGTGAAGGAACCAGAAAATGAAGATCCAATTCTCCTCAAAGGTTATATGAATTTACCACATCAAGTTGAACCATGCTTTTCAATATCTTTTCAAGGTCATCAAGGTCCAGCTGAATCTGCAGATGGGCTGGATAATATAAGAGAAGAGATTAAACTAGAAAAGAATTTCTATCATATCCCATATGCAACCTTTTCTGTTAATCTGAAAAGCACATCTGCCTCTGCTTTAGCCATTAAAGCTCTAGCTTGTTGCAACTCATCATTTAATGGAACAGCAGAAAGAGGCTCTACAATACTTCCTCCCCCTGAACCACTGTCAAAATATGCTATAATTCAGACGTAGAGTTTTATGACCACCAACTATCTTTATTAAGCAAGCAGCAAAGAGATTATCATATGACCAACCAAACCCATAGTTCCAAATTTCAAAATAATCTGACAAATGTTATGCACCTGGATAATAAGAGACCCCTAAGGCTTGTCCTCTGACCAGAATCCACTCGAATGCACCATCTGCCATCAATACTATTCACTTCCTGATCCATTATTACATGATTATTAGGGAAAGTATCATACAGATGAAAAGAACACATGCAGTGTATTGCATCTTACAAGAATTGAAGTTTCACTCCTTTCATTTCTGACTAAGCTCTCCATCAACCGATGTATCTGATATAAAAGGATAATTCCAATTCAAACATCAAAGGATAACATGTTGAACCAACACAATTCAAAGATCATACAAGAAGATCAGTAAGACAAAGTAAAGAGCGGGAGATACCAAAGTTGTAGTATCCAGGGCTTAGAAACTAGTTATTCATGACAACAATGAATAAAGCAATTAATCTGAACGAATGAAATCAGAATCCATATATATTATATTTTTCCCACACTCATTAGATTGAAACCTAATTGGTGACTCTACCGGTATTATTCTCAGTTCAAGTAAACTACAACCTCATCTCTGTTTTTCCTAGCGTTTATATTCCTGGTAGTTAACATTAATTTTAGTTTACTAAGTCCAGTTACCTCATTAATTTACTTAATACAAGCGAAAGAAGAGTTCAATAAAATTTCAAATATGTTTTCCATTTATGGAAGAACAAACAAACAAGGCAACCCCGATCCTCGTGTAGTCAGATAAGCTGTCAGATAGTATTTGCTAACAAATTTTGTGATTGACCGCTGATCTGAACTCATGAAAATTTTTCATCAGGTGATACAGGTATGCAAGTTTGTGAGGCCTTCCCAACTGGCATTCATATTGACAGAATGACAGGTATGCCCAGCCTTTCAGCATACCCAGAACCCACCAAAAAAAAAAACAACAACAATGTGTTTGGCTGGATTTTGAATTCTAGTCTCTAGGAGTCAAAATAGAAATTTAATTCAAAATTCAATCCAGACACACTCATATTCACATCAGATGAGCATGATTATTTTTTAAACTAGAGTAATCATTTGAATAAAGACAAACATAGGAAAATTTTAGTAAAAAAATTCTAAACAAAGCCATGAAAAAACTCTAAATATCTAAGCAGTGAGCATTTCATAAAATAACTATATAAACTGAGGGAAAGAAGTGGCACCTTCCTCTCAAGTGACAACACTTGTTCTCGTGACTGTTTAAGGGCTGGACTCTAGAGGAAGAAAATAAGTTTAGCAGATAATTTTAAAACAAGGAACAATTGCTAGTATGGCAGCAGTAAAGAGAGATATATTTCTTAAAACATAAATTATGCAATGATGAAAGTAAAGAAAACTAAGGATACAATACAAGCCTTATTGTGTGAACTAAATTCAAAAGGTCACCATGATCAATGATCATTATATGCAAGTAGTCAGAAAAGGGAAAATTGTATGAGATCTAGAACAAACCGCAGAGTCCTTGACAGAACCATTTTCATCAATAACTTGCTCTATCATTCTAACCAATGATCGATTAATGACAAAGTCCACTATCTGAAAGATTATAGCAAAGAATGGTCAAGGAAATATGAAATTGAGCTCAAGTGAAACCCAATAATTAATACACTAAATCTTACTGAACTATTTACCACTTCAGTAAGAGGCATGAAACGACTATACCAATCTGTATCTTCCTTGATTGCAGCTTTCAAATTAACCTGCAAGGTTTCAGCAAGCTGAAGAAGAGCAACAATGGCCAATGCCTCAAAGCCATTTACTGGCCTATTTCTCCGGGCATTCTGAATAGCAGATTCCACCTGCAAGAATCTCAATCAAATAACATCTAGAAGGAAAGGCAACAATAAAGACCACAGTAAACAGCCTTCTGTATATTTGTCAGAGTAAAATAATAAGAGATCCCCCATTCAGTCAGAATTTGTGTTGAAGGAAAAAATCAGAGTTGCAACTTGGAGAAAAGGTATAGCATAGATTCAATTTGCAATCAACATGATATGCCAAATTTAGATTATTTGACCCGGATGAGTAAAACCAAAAACCGTGAATGAAACCCCATAAGTCATCATAACAGTGAAGTCCTTGGATTATGTAATACAGCTAACTACACCATGACATATATGAACAGCTAAGACAAACAGTGATTAAATTTCTGCACTAACCAGGGCAGCGTCAATATGGCCAAAGTCCAGTCGACAACCTCCGTGCTTGTGCATTTCGACGGCCACATTGGTTTCTTTCAGAAGTCTCAGACTGTTGTCGTAAGTCTGATTCAGAGACCATAGCTGGACCTGCCCCATCAATAGCCATAACATCAAACAAGGAAGATAAGCAAGAAGCAAATAAAAAACGATCGCGTAAGGAGGCCGAGACGAACTTTGACGGCTTCGCGGCCCAGAGAGGTGGTAGCAAAGGAAGCGACCAAATCGCATAGCTTATCCCATTCCAGCACTCGTAGACTGTCATAGTGAATAGAAGAAGGGGAAGCAGCCAAAGGTTGCCTGAGTCTATGGTGGAATTTATTAAATTTAATGGCAAACGGGAAAGTGGATGAGGTGGAGGCTATGGAGATGGCTATACAGGAAAACATATTACGAGGCTGTTAAGAGTGTTGAACTTGAAGCTGAAGAACAATGGCTCTAGAGGCCCTGGTACTCAGTGGTATACATGTTCCAATACAATACACAGAAGCAAGATAGAGATGGATAAAACCACCATAAATGGCGCTTGCATTTGCGAATACCCGCGATTATCACTTGTTTTGTTGGTTCGTTAGCCGAAAACAATAAAATATACCCTTTTTTACCCTGAATATACCTTCTTCTTTTTTTTCTTTTTTTTAAGTTTTGTTTTGACGCTTTAATTTGTAAATTCGAT
The DNA here is from genome assembly GCA_025563575.1 of Acacia pycnantha. Classification (NCBI taxonomy): domain Eukaryota; kingdom Viridiplantae; phylum Streptophyta; class Magnoliopsida; order Fabales; family Fabaceae; genus Acacia; species Acacia pycnantha. The sequence goes on from JAMWYP010000083.1 coordinate 1,558,598, forward strand.
ATTTCATTTAAGGGAAAAACACTTCTTATGGGAGAAGTGTATTATCATGTCTCACACACATGAAATAGTGGGACCCATATATATATATAATTAGCATTATATATAATGTGGGTCCCACCATTTCATGTGTGTGTAGGAATCTTTTCCTTCTCATGCAATATGAGAAGTTTAAACCCCTTCATTTAAATATACTTATTACTTTTTAGTTTTAAGGTTGCCTCTGAGTTTTATTTTTTGAAACGTGTTATATTAAGGTAAGATCTTTTTTTGGCATAGTTATATGTTACATTATCTATATCATTTTCTAATTAACATTTAAAAGCATGTTTAAGTTAATGTTTGAAATGCACAAATCGAAATAAAATTTCCCTCACATACTTACCTCGTACATAATAAATCAAGTTGGAAAAGCTTATGATGGTCCGTGAATTTCTTGTCAACGATTTAAACAAGACACTAACTTACGGTTAAAGGTAAATGACGATCCTTGCGAATTGTGATTCCTCCATCACTGTCGTATTGTGATTTTGTGGTAGCACATCACCAGCCATGTGAGCCCATTTTCTCGGGGGACATTTGATGTGATCTATAATTTCCCAGCTCGTGATTTTTTCTCCGTCACAAACTCAACAACTCCATCGTGCAACCATGGTAGCTACAGTGGTCGGTGCCGATTGCCGTGGTGGCTCCACCGAACTCGGAAGCATCGGCCACCAAGTGATCACCGGCCGATGGTTCACCGTCTTCGCCTCTCTGCTGGTCATGGCCGTCTCCAGCACAACCTATATGTTCGGTTCATACTCAAATGGTATCAAGACCTCATTAGGCTATAACCTGACCACTCTCAACTTGCTCGGTTTCTTCAAAGACTTGGGTGCCAACATCGGCGTCGTGTCCGACCTGATCAATGAGACCACTCCTCCTTGGGTGATCCTCTCCATGGGCGTCGTCATGAATTTCTTCGGCTACTTCATGATCTAGCTCGTCGTCATTGGTCGTATTGTGAAACCCCAAGTGTGGCAAATGTGTCTCTACATATGCTCTGGTGCTAACTCACAGAGTTTTTCCAATATCGGAGCTCTAGTCACGTGGGTTAAGAACTTCCCCGGAAGCCGTGGCAACGTTTTGGGGCTTCTAAAGGGTTATGTTGGGCTTAATGGGGCCATCCTAACTCAGCTTTACCATGCCTTTTACGGCGACGACTCCAAATCCCTCATCTAGGTCATAGCTTGGATTCCTGTCGCCGTCTCCATCTTTTTCCTCCCAACAATTCAAGTATTGAGCACAACTCGACAACCAAATGAGCTCAAAGTTTTCTATAACCTTCTTTATGTCTTACTTGGCTTTGTCGAGTTCCTTATGGTATTGATCATCGTATAGAACAATCTCAACTTTACGAGGACTGACTATGTGTTGGATGGCCTCATGGTTCTGTTCTTGCTTTTTCTCCCACTTGCTGTAGTTTTCAGGGAGGAATTGTACCTCTGGAGAGCCATAAACCAAGATTTGACCGATACTTCTAAAGTGATGGTCATAACTGAAGCTCCATCTCCAACGACGGAATCAAATCAGCCACAGCTAGAATCTTCCGTGCATATCACCAAGTCAGAGAAGGAAAGCTCTTGTTTTAGCAACATTTTTAAACCACCAAGTAGGGGAGAGGACTATACCATATTGCAAGCTTTGTTCAGCGTTGACATGCTACTTCTGTTCGCGGCCTCAACTTTCAGTATCAGTGGTACTTTGATTGCCATCGACAACTTGGGACAAATTACAAAATCCTTGGGATACCCGAGCAAGAGTACCTCCACGTTTGTGTCATTAGTGAGCATATGGAACTATCTGGAACGGGTAGTCGCTAGTTTTGCCTTTGAAATATTCTTGACCAAATACAAATTCCCTCGTCCCTTGATGCTCTCTTTAATTATGCTTGTGTCATCCGTGGGACATCTTCTGATTGCCTTTGGTGTACCCAGTTCTCTCTACTTGTCTTCGTTGATTGCTGGTTTTTGCTTCGGAGCACAATGGCCGTTAATATACGCCATAATATCTGAAATATTCGGTCCCAAGTATTGCTCCACTTTGATGAATATGGGGGGTTTAGCGAGCCCTTTGGGATCTTACATACTGAACATTAGAGTGACAGGTTATTTATTCGACAAGGAGGCGTCGAAACAGGGCTCACAATGGACGCAAGGGAAGGCTTAAGTTGTTTAGGAGTTCACTGCTACAAGATGGCATTTCTCATAATCACAACATCGACCCTCATGGGGTGCTTGAGCTCTTTAATATTGGTAATCAAGACTAGAAATTTCTACAAAGTCGACATGTACAACAAGTACATAATGGACGCACAGACCGTGATGTCTACTCCTAAAAGAGTCACTATTTCTCCAAAGAGAGAATCATTGTTGGAACATTCTCAAGACAAGAGATGTATGGATTAATAAATCTCTTGCGTGTTCGTAATACATAATAGCTAGAGATATGTGTAATAGAAATGTATAAATCTCGTGTGTTCATACTAGGTGTTATGGACTCATATTTTGGGCCCAAGTGTGATACAGCCCAATGAAGGCATGTTATGACGGAAGCTCACCTTGAGCAGGTAAAACACTAATCACCCTGTAATCTCGGCACAAATCACGGACAGTACAGGTAGTGGAGCAGGCATACATGGTGAGTGGAGTAGACACCAAGACGCGCACTACACCAGGACCAAAACCCTAGAGGTAATCCCTATAAATAGGAGATTAACCTCACAGGTACACACACACGATTCATATCCTTTTACTATTTTGTTACATTGTGTACACACCCCACCCCCTTTGGCTACTCGCCATTCTTGTGTAACACAGTGATCATATGATATTCCTTGGTGTCTTCTTCATAGACATCACTGAACATTCACCTTCTCTTCGGTATTAACTCATACACATTCCAGAGAGCCTAACAGATCCTAAATCAATCATTCGCAGACCCACTGTGGTTAGACATTTGTGTTCTTGAAACAGAACATTGGCATCGACCGTGGGGAACCATAAACTTCGATTCCAAAACTATAAGAAGGCCACAAACGATCACTGACAATGGCCGCAAGGACCAGAAGTCGCAGTCAGACAACTCGGTAGGATCAGTTGCCGGAATAACAGCCACAACAACAACGTCAGGAACAGACAGTTCAGTTTACTAATTCGGTTACTCCAGATCATAACCGTGTTATCATGGAAGCTGAAGGTGAAACAGCGGACACTGGGACTTCACCAGCTCTTAACCAGGCTATCCAGCCAGCAGTTTAGCCACAAGCCCCGCCTCCAAAATTTCAAATTGAGAATCCTGATATCCGCTTGTTACATAATGCGATGGGGGCGTTATTGCAACAAATGGAGAATATGGAGACCTGCCAATGACTCCAAAGGCAAGACGATATCCGGTCTATGCAGGAGGATACGGACCGCTATAATTCCCTCTGGAGGCAGGAGGAAAGGCAGAGAATGCAGCAACAGTTGCTGAATGAACGTGTTGAACGAGTGGAGAACTCGGATCATAATACAAGTCGAGAAACTATGAATCCTAATCGTGATTTTATCCTCGTTCAAGGCAAGGACTGGGATATAACGGGCCCAAGCCGAGCCAATGCATTAGCATTGCTCACATGAGTGCTGGAATACCACAGGCAAATCGTGCAAAAGGAAACCTGGCTGGCCATGGACAAATTAAGAACGCCGATGAAGATGCTCGAAGGATAAAATTGCTGGAAGAACGCATCCGGCAGCTCGAGAACCCTTCACGGAACGTCGGCCGAGATGTTAGTGATCCCAGCAAAATCAGTATCACGACTACCACGCAGGCAGGACCCGACATACCGCGTGTAAGTGAGGATAAGCAGGACTAGGCTCGAGTTCCGAAGTTTCGAGTATTGAACCTGGAACAAGAGCTGGAAAGCAACCATTTGAGAGCCAAGACCTTGGTAGGACGAAAATAGTACCTCTGGCACAGAGCGTACCCATGGTACATTTTGAAAGACTTGATGGAGCTAGAATCCCGAGCCTTTTTTCGGACGAGATTATGACGGCCACTTACCCAAAGGGTTTAGATTCGAGGGATTTGTCGAGGTACGACAGGACCCAAGACACGCAAGTTCATGTTAGTAATTTTAAAATGGAAATTATGGTGAAGGGGTATGTAGGCCCTGTTATACCTCGGCTATTTGCGGGGACTTTGCGTGGAGCCGCGCAGATTTGGTTTAACTCCCTGCCTCAAAATTCTATCCAAGACATGGAAAACATGGAAAAGAAGTTTCTGCTGAATTTTGCTACTAGCAGGAAGCAGCCGAAAACCGAGATCCAGCTCGGCCTAGTGAGGCAAGCAGTCGAAGAAACATTGCAGAAATACTTGGAGCGTTTTAAGGATACAGCTCTGCAAGTACTAGGATTGAAGGAGGACGTGCATCTGCACAGTGCCATAACCAGTTTGGACAGTTCATCCCAGTTGAAGAAATCAATTATGAAACATCGTCCCGACACTTTAGCTGATTTTCGAGATTAGTCTAAGTAGTACCTGGAATTGGAGCAGATGGAGATGTCAAGCTATGATGCGAGAAAAGGGGGAAAGAGTTAGCCCTTGAAAGAAAAAGAGCAATTAGGCAAGTTTTCAAAGGGGAAGGAGGAATACGGCAATCAGAGGCCCGAATCTAGCAGGCGAGTTTTGGATAGTAGACATCGGGGGGAGAGAAGTGATTTGAAAGCAAGATATGAAAGTTATATGTATCGCGAGCACGAGTCTGGAAGGAGGTGGCTCAAACTAAAATGAAGATAGTAGAACGACCTCGGCCTTCTTTCAGCTGACCGAGAGCGGACCCATCCCGGTATTGCGCATTTCACAAGGCCCTGGGACATACTACGGACGAGTGCTATCACCTTTGAGATGTTATAGAGAAGTTCGTCCGGGGTGGGAAGTTGCGGCAGTACGTGGTAGAAGCTCTCGGAGAGAAAAACAAGCATAAAAAACCAAGCCACAATGAGAGCCCCATTCAAGAGAAAAAGAAGACAAACGAAAAAAGAACAAAAGCTATAAATGATAATGAATATCCGGAGGCCAACTTTGAGTGCAGTTGAATGATCATTGATTAGGTTGCATTTATTTCAGGCCTATTGATGTGCAAGTTTGGTAAAAACGGAAATACCTTCTTTCAATCAATGATATTAATGTTTTGCCAAAAGGAGATCATCGAGATAAAGGTTAAGATGTACTCCTTCGAGATACGGTAACACCTAAATAAGGGTTAAAACGTACTCCTCCGGGATACGGTAACACCTAGATAAAGGTTAAAACGTACTCCTCCGAGATACGGTAACACCTAGATAAAGGTTAAAATGTACTCCTCCAGGATGCGAAAACACCAAAATAAAGGTCGACACCGGGATGTGGTATGGCCGAGATAACGGTTAAAACATATTCCTTCGGGATACGGTAAAACCCACATTGGTTAAAACGTGCTTCTTTTAGGACACGACAAAACCAACGAAGCCCATTGTGGCTATGATGCATCAAAGTTTTGGGTAGTAAAGTTAGCCGTCACAACGACCCTGATCAAGTTGGATTGTTTAGAGTTTGGTTGCGACACTGAACCTAGACGTGTGACATACGGATTTTACCCCTAATTGATTTCTGGGCAACAACTTGGGAACGAATAGTTTTGGGTGGTCCCAGACCCGTATTTTGCGCGGTGAATTTCTGACTTTGTCCAAGTCATAAAACTTTGAAGACAATTTCAATTTCGTAAGATGCATTGATAATAAATGCAAAACATAACTCGGAAGGAGATTCAGGGTAAAAGAGACGCCATCAGATTGAACAATTTTGCGATAATGGGAATACAGATGATTTAGAACTCGGGTTAGTCGGTCCGTGTCGGTATCTGAGGGAAGCCGTTAACGCATCCCGGAAACTCAGAAGTCTGACCTACCAGATCAGGGCTCACAGAGAGGATAACGAGTTGTGTACAAATGCGTGTTATCGATAGACAGGGTTAATGCGAACTGGAACGAAAATGGAGCTCGGACAAAGTTTTTTGACATAAACGACTCAAACTCGTGGTGCAAAGAATGAATGTTTTTCCATCAATAGTTGAATCTCTTACATGATGTGCTTACAGGAAAATAAACTGAGTTATTGACTCGAAGAAAAAATTACAAAGTCAGAAGTTCAGCGGTTAGGCAGAATTTACAAGTTTGCAATATGAACTTCCTGACGCTGCCACTGGACAAACCTCAAATGACCTGAGTGTTACACAAGCCACTGGAGATCATCGTGCGGCACAGGCTAACGAATGCATCTGAGATTGAGATCCCCGTTGAAGTTGAGCCAGGTAGATGAAGACTGGAAAATATATCTGGGCTCCCGATGCTCGTTGAGCGATGTGGATGAAGACTGGAAAATATGTCTGAAGCGGAAAGCTAGCAAGAGCAAGCCTTAACGTCAAAGTAAATCTCTTCTTCCATGTCTTTGATCTATATCCTCACGCTTTCAGAGTGCTTGAAAGATTGGGAGGATTGGTTGAACCTGACCTCCACATCGTTGATAGAACAGAAGTACCTGTTAACTAGGTTGAAGATAGGTAAGGAGTTTGTAGTCGAAAGTGAGACGGAGGAGTGGAGATTTATAAGCACTTTAGTATGTGGACCCCGTTGGGGCGTTAGGAGTAAACAATGCAGTTCTCAATCAAAAAGCGTTGTGAATCCGAAGCGTTAGAGGATCAGATTTGGGAAGCTTAAAAGTGTCATAATGATCGTCGTGAAACGATGCAAACATTTAGTGCGTGCGAATTCCAAAGAACGATGATCAAGGCCATCATGCGTGCAATGGCAATCTTGCACTATGATGACATCAGCATAGGCGAATAAGGACCGTTCGTTTGACATTCTCTTATGATACCCCGGATTGGGGGCAACTCATGGCTAGATTTTGTGAACTCGGAAATTCGGATTTAAGGAATCCTGGAGAACAGCTGAACGAAGATACCTTGGATGCTTTGAAACCGGGTTATGTTCAATACGTCTGTACTGTTAGATATGATTAGTTTTGATGATGTCTTATATAGATGTCATTATTAAGAGCAAAAAGATTGTATAATACGTTTATCTCCTACAGTTGGATAACTACTATGTATTTAATGTAGATTAGTTCAAGAAGAATTATAGAGATTAATTAAGAAGGAGATAAAAGATTACAGAAAGAAGAAATTACAGAAAGTGTCAAGGAAGCAAGAAGTTATCAAAGTATTTTGGAATAATCAAGAAGAAGAGGAAATATTGAAGAATGAAGAACTCACAAAGAATGATTAGATCAACTTAAATTATGAAGAATGATGAAGAGAAGAGAAGAGAAGAAGAAGAAAAGAGAAGAAAGAAAGAGTTAAATTATGGAGAATAATCAAGAGAAGAAGAAAGAAAGAAGAACTTGTTAAATGGAATGAGAAAATCATTATACAAGTTTTTAGATTGATTCTAGAAGTCTCCACGATCAAATGGAAGTTGGAATGGCTCAAATCGGGGTTAAAATAAGCTACAATTGCATTCCTGAAGTCATGCTCGAGCACACCAATTTCATGCTCGAGCAAGGTACATTTCCAGCTCCTATTCTCGCCAAAATCCGTTCTTGCTCGAGCAGAAAAACGTCCTTGCTTGAGCATGAAAAATGACTTGCTCGAGTAGAAGCAAACCTGGTGCTCGAGCAACATCGATTTTCAGCTACTCTGTTCAGCTCTGTTTCTGGCAACCTCTGGTATTTCGACGATATCTCTCAAACCAGAAGTATAATTGAGGTGAAACCAATTTTTTTGGAAACTAGACTTCTAATGCGTCGTTTTGACATAATATTAAAGTCCAAAGGAGGTCAGATGAAAGAGCTATGAATCTTAGAAGATGACGGTGAAATCAACGTCACACAACAGACCAAGCTTCGGTAATTTGAGTGTATCTCATACATTACAAATCCAATTGAGCTGAAATCGGTGGCATATGAAAGTAGACTCAAAGGGATTTCCATAGATAGTTGTACTAACCAAAAAGGAGTTCAGACCAGGGAGATATGGCCCTCGGAAGTATTTTTTGAGTACCAATCGGTACTCTGAAATATTTTTCAACATCCTAAAATAAATTTTTAAGATCATGAAGTATTTTTTCAGTATCGATCAGTATCCTAAAGTATTTTTTTAATACCTTTCAGTACCTAAAAAAAAGGACATCACCTTACCTATTTTGCGGCAAAACGGCGCAGTATTGGGAGAAGAGGACCGCAGTGGACCATAGTGGAAGAGGATGCAAGCCGCGTCTGTCAGAGCAACGGCTTTTAATGCAGTCGTTTGACTTCTGACTCCTGCCTTTCGTTTTAATTCGTCACCGCTGTTTTGTTTTGTCCTGCCTATCCTCCCCCTAAAAGTTTCTGATATTCTCAAATAAAATTTCGGGTGTCTGTTTAATCAACATGTAATATATGTATGATTTCGAATGAGAACATGATAGGTGAAAATTTTGAAGGGCAAATTATACAATGATGAATTCATAATATTTGATTGAAGAAATTAGCAAAGTTGTAAATTAATTTATATTTTATTCCTGAAAGTTTAATAAAAAAAGTGTCGCTTTCCCACCCTCTTGGCTTTTGAGGGACCCGAAAGCATTAAAGGAGCAATGAGGAGTGTGTGTGGGTCCTGCAACATTTTTAGTGGAAATCAAAGTCATCCATGAAACTACCCACGAGGCTTACGAATTGAATCATATAATGCCCCACTAACGAAGCCGTCTCATGATTCCAAACTCATGCCTTGGCCTTTGGTCTTGGATGGAGCCGACGACTCGAGATATGACGTCATCCCTGCCCGGAGATTCAAGTCTCACTCAAGAATCTTGGAAGCATCATGGGACTCAGTGGGACAAAATTTAACAATCTTGGGAAGCTGGAAAGTGGAAACAAATATACACAACTAGCCCCCATCCAAAGGGTCGTACCTCGCAACAACAATTATTCACTAACCCATCTCAACATCATCCTCCATATCATTCTCTCCACTCCTCTTTTCTCATCATCCAACACTGAATCACGCACCTTACAATAATTGGCTAGACGGTCATCAGACAGGGCGGATTTAGGGGGTTAGAGGTGGCCCCCGCCCCCCTAAAATTACATAATTGGACCAAAAGATTTGAAAATTATGCTTTAGCCACTAAAAATTTCAATTTTTTCATTTTAATCCCTATTTAAAAGTGTCATAAAGGGACTAAAATGCCTCACCTATGATTGTTGGGCTTTACCGCTATTGGGCCTAATGTAGGTCCGTAACAAATATATTAAAAATATCTGCCTCTTATAAAAAATAAATAGTTAATTACTAATGCTCCATTAGATGTCTCGCACATTGAAATATATAGAGCTGTCAAAATGGGCTGGACCCTATAGGCCGACCCCATTAAGCCATGTTTGACCCCATATTTTTAGCCCCATATGATGGGGTCATTTTTTGCCCTAATCCAAAATAAGCCCCATTCTTTTGGGTTATGTTAGAACCAACCTGCAGCCACCAATCAACCCAATTTCCAACATTCAGAAATTGTACAAATCCATCTGAAACTACACCTCCTCGCCTTCTTCAATCAATGAATTAGATTCAGTCCACTGCCACTAGCGTTCACTTAGGTCCCTTTGCGCAAAAACAACACGATCCCTTTTTTTTAACAAATATTTCGGGATACCGTCTGGAGAAAATACTTAATGATTTTGAAAAATTATTTCAGATCTAAAATAATTTTTCAAGATCATTAAGTATTTTTTGACAAAAAACACGATCCCCATTTTGGTCCCTCAAAAAAAACGACCCTTATTCGTCCTTTTTTATGGACTAAAAATGACATTTTGAAATTTGTGAGGGATTAAAATGTCAACCAATTGAGTGTATTTTAAATTTGTGATGGACTAAGAGACTTTTTGTTGTTGTCAGGGATCAAAATAGGGATCATGTTTTTTGTTAAGGACAAAAAAGGTATTTACTCAATATAGAATTTTGCTTTATATCGTGAGGCGGGCGAAGAAGTGGCCATCCTACCTAGTCGCTGTCAACAACCTTGGAAGCATTAATAGTACAAATGATAGTCCGAGAAGGAGAAAACCAATATGATGTTTTTTTCGTCACAATCAACTTTCTAAAAAAAAAGTTGGGTTCATCCACGGTCCAATGGTAAGGCGAAATCTCCCTTCCTACTAGGTGATACCGATGTTGGGCAGGGCGAACTGTCTATTACCCTCAGGCATTAACCTAGGCACCTAGGAGTTATGATGTCTCCCCCAGCGCCTTGACCAACTCCAGGATCAACTCCCTCCATTTGATGAGAGTGTATGACCCCTTTGCCAGTTGAGCCAAAAACAAGGGGTAAAAAAAAAGGACATTTTTTTTTTTGTAAAAGAGAGGCATATAGCCACTATATATTAGAGGAAATAAAAAGGGGATCAAGTCCATACAATCACTTAAAAACACTTTGTCTAAGATTGCTAGGGCAAACAGCCTAAAGACAAAGATCTAGATAGCCCTTCCTTGGCTAGCCCATCGCCTAAAGCATTTTGGGTTCGAGGTATAAATTGAACCTTAACCTCCCAATCTTCTTGAATCGGACCACGTATCTCGCAACAACACCATACTACACCTTGGCTCCTTCTCGCCTGTACCAACTTATCAATTAATACTTTAGAATCGGATTCAATAATTATCCTTCTAAAGCCTTCATCCCTTGCTAACCTCAGGCCCCACAACATAGCCCACTCCTCCGCTTCATATGCACTACAAAGACCCAGCATCAGTGTATACCCCGATACCCAAGCACCTTCAGAATTCCTTATAACTCCTCCACAGCCTGCTCTACCCGATCCTGCAGACACCGCCCCATCAATATTCAGTTTCATCCATCCTATAGGTGGTGGCACCCATTTGATAGTACTCACAGTAGAGGGGGGCAAACGCTCAGCTGGAGTATCCATATGTTCACAATATGACTTCCATGTTCTCTGGATAATGATTAAAGGGAAACGTGGTTTTGAAAATTATCATTAAATACACGGTTATTCCGCCATATCCATAATAACCACGTGATTAAAAGACCTTCAATACACTCATTGATCACAAGATTAGGCCACCACCATTTGATTTATCCAAACAAGCCCACTCAAGAAAAGGCCCAAGTTAAATCATATTCAAATCCAACAATCTCACTTAAAACAAAAAAGGGACCGAAGTAGTTTACCAAAAAAAAAGGGACCGAAGTATGTCCCAAAAAAATGACCAGAAGTTAAATCCCTAAATGCGTAATCAGCCAAAAAAAAATCCCAATGTGAGTTGGCATAGATGGTAAGGGATCCGGATTAGGCCCTTGGGTCGTGGGTTCGATCCTCTGCCGTCGTTGGGACTCCTTTGGTAGGCGATCTCGTAAGTCCCCGGTGAGATTTGCATCAATTTGTTTTAGACAGCATTTGATTTCTTTAAGTTGGAGGATAAATTTTTTGAGTAAAGGGTATGAAAATTATTTGACCCAAATTTTAAATATCTACTTGTGTCCCATAATAACCTGATTAATAATTTATTAAGTTTATTTTGTAAATTTAGTAAACGAAATTAGAATTTGAATAATTCCACTTTTTTTTTAATAGAATATTCCCAAATGTTTATTGATTTACTTCTTAGATTCAGCTTTCCAAAACCAGTTTTTAAAATGACCTCCGTGAGGTCTCACTCATTTTTTACTATTATTTTCGTTTTTTTATTTTCGTATTATCTTTTAATCTTTTTTTAAAAGGACCTCGCGAGGTAGTCGGACTACCTCGCTAGGTCCCAGCTTTTTAATTATTTTTTCTTTTTTAATTTTGTATTATTATTTTGGGTTAAGGAGCAATTTTACACACGAGCTTTACCTCCAGGAGCGCCCAACACCACGTGCTTTTTTCTGGAGCAAAAGTACACACGTGGTTACGTTTTGGGAGCGTCCAGCACCACGGCAGTTAGTTGACCGTTAGTCAACCGTTGAGTACCTCGCGAGGTCCGCCTGATTTTGAATTATTTTTTTCGTTTCCTTTTTTTTAAAAAAATTTTCTATTATTTTTTTAATCTGTTTTTTTTAGGACCTCGCGAGGTAGTCCTACTACCTCGCGAGGTCTCCCTCATTTTTTTCGATTTTTTTCTTTTTAATTTTTTTGATTTTTTTAATCTTTTTTTATTTTGTATTATTTTTTTAATCTTCTTTTAAATGGACCTCGCGAGGTAGTTTGAGTACCTCGCGAGGTCCGCCTGATTTTTAATTGTTTTTTTCGTTTCCTTTTTTTTTATTAATTTTCTATTATTTTTTTAATCTGTTTTTCGGGACCTCGCGAGGTAGTTTTAGTACCTCGCGAGGTCCCCCTGATTTTTAATTGTTTTTTTCGTTTCTTTTTTTTTTGTATTATTTTTTTAATCTGTTTTTTTGGACCTCGCGAGGTAGTCCGACTACCTCGCGAGGTCTCCCTCATTTTTTCGATTTTTTTCTTTTTAAGTTTTTTGATTTTTTTAATCTTTTTTTATTTTGTATTATTTTTTTAATCTTCTTTTAAATGGACCTCGCGAGGTAGATTTAGTACCTCGCGAGGTCCGCCTGATTTTTAATGATTTTTTTCGTTTCCTTTTTTTTTTTTTAATTTTCTATTATTTTTTTAATCTTTTTTTTTAGGACCTCGCGAGGTAGTAGGACTACCTCGCGAGGTCTCCCTCATTTTATAATTTTTTTGTTTTTAATTTTATTGATTTTTTTAATCTTTTTTTATTTTGTATTATTTTTTTAATCTTCTTTTAAATGGACCTCGCGAGGTAGTTTGAGTACCTCGCGAGGTCCGCCTGATTTTTAATTGTTTTTTTCGTTTCCTTTTTTTTTATTAATTTTCTATTATTTTTTTAATCTGTTTTTTTAGGACCTCGCGAGGTAGTCGGACTACCTCGCGAGGTCTCCTCATTTTTTTCGATTTTGTATTATTCTTTAATTTTTTTTAAAGGACCTCGCGAGGTAGTCCGACTACCTCGCGAGGTCACCCTCATTTTTTAATTTTTTTTCTTTTTAATTTTTTTGATTTTTTTAATCTTTTTACATTTTGTATTATTTTTTTAATCTTTTTTTAAAATGACCTCGCGAGGTAATGGAACTACCTCGTGAGGTCCCCTTATTTTGTTATTTTATTTTGGTTTTATTTTTTAAATGGAGTTCGAACTACCTCATGAGGAGGTCCTTGATTTTTTTTTCTTCCTATTTTTCGTTTTTTATTATCTTGTATTATTTTTCAATTTCTTGTCTTTTCGTTTTTCTTTTCTTTTTTTATTTTTTAAATTTTATTTCAAAGGACCTCGTGAGGCAATGGGACAACCTTGCCCCTGATTTTTTCTTTTTCTAAATTTTTTTTAAAAAAATGTACCACGTGAGGTCATAGTGAATATTATTATTTTTCGTTGTTTTTATTTAAAATTATTTTTTTGGAATTTTTTCATTTTATATATATATCTTTTGAGTTTAATGTTTCTGTATTTGTTAAAGTAACTTTTTTTTTATGGAGCACTCACATAAAAGTGAGTGGGAATCACTAATATTTTATATGGTTAAGGTGCAATTTTACACATGAAGTTTACCCCCGGGAGCGCTCAGCACCACGAAGTTTTTAGGAGCAAAAGTACACACGACGTTACGTTTTGGGAGTAAAAATACCACGGGCCGTTAAAAACTAACGGTCAACTCAAGGTCAACTAACGGCCCGTGGTATTTTTGCTCCCAAAACATAACGTCGTGTGTAGTTTGCTGAAAACTTCGTAGTCTTTGGCGCTCCCTCTGAGTAAACTTCATGTGTAAAATTGCACCTTAACCCTATTTTATATTTCATCTCTTTACAATGGGACTCACTCACTTTTCGACTACCTTGCAAGGTCACAGTAAATTTTTTATTTTTTATTTTTTATTTTTTACTTTTTACTTTTTACTTTTATATCAATTTTTTTTTCATTTTTTTTTAATTTTATATTTATTTTATGTTTTTTTAAATGTACCTCACTAGGTACCTCGCGAGGTCACAGTAAAATTATTTTTTGGATTTTTTAATTTTATATTATTTTTTATGTTTTGAAAAAATTACGTCGCGAGGTCCCACTGATTTTTTTTTTTTCGTTTTTTTATTTCTTATTTTACTTTTTTGAATTTTTTATTATTTTTTGTAAAGTACCTCGTGGACAACCTCATACGGTCTCAATGATTTTTTTTTCGTTTATTTTTTATTTAATTTTTTATTATGTATTTAATTTTTTTAAAAATGTACCTCGTGAGGTCACAGTGAAATTTTTTTGTTTTAGATTTTTTTCTTTTAATTATATATGTTTTTCCTCTTTTTTTTTAAAAGTACTTATCTCAGACTACCTCGTGAGGTAACATTGAATTTTTTATTTTTTTGTTTTATATTCGATTTTTTAAAAAAAAACATATTTTTTTTATTTTATCTTTTTTTTGTGATTTTTTTTAAAGTACCTCGTGCGGTCACAGTGAATTTGATATTATTTTTTTTAAAAGTACCTGGCAAGGTAATCTTGAATTTTTTATTTTTTTAATTCTATATTCAATTTTTTAAAAAAAAAATTGTATTTTGTTTTTAAATTGTATTTTATTTTTGTGAATTTGATATTCAAATTTGCTAAATAATGTTAAATTGATCCGTTTCTTCCGTATTTGTGATAATATAATAGATAGATAGATAACTAACTGCTTATATTGTTTCTTCCCCTCCCTCTTGGTGAAAATAGGTTAAACCCTTATCAGATGGCCTACGACCTGACCTATTTATTAAAAAGGTCAGGTCATTGCCTATTTAAAGGCATAATTGTGTAAATAGGGCAGACTTTTCTTGTTAAGGTCGGGCCTGTAAGCCTTCATGCTTGACTTGTTTACACAAAAAATATAATTTTATTACATCATATATTGATATAGGTATATTTAGTGCTAAATTATAATGGATACATTTTTCTATTATTAGTAATTATGATTATTTTAATTTTATGTATAATTTAAATAGGATTTAAGCCTATTTAAAGCCTACAATTCTAAATATATTGGCTTTGAAACCTCTAAAAACCTACATTTAATCAGGTTTTAATAGGCTCAGCCTACTTATAACATTCAAAACCTGCAATATGAAACCTTTTTAAAAGTCTATATTGTAAATAGGTCCGTAAAAAGGTTTCAAGCCTCATGTAGGCTCAGGTCTAAGCCTAAAAAATAGCTTGCATGTAAGCTTAGGCCTAGGTTCAGGCTTCATATTCTTATTACAAGCTCATGTCTATTTAGCTAAAGTCTAATCTAATCTGACCTATTTTCAAACCTAACTCCCTTCCTGATTTCCTCCCTTTATTTTTCTTTTCTTGTAGTGGACTGGCAGCTCATTTTCTATTTGTGAATGCCTATTTTCAAGAGGTTACAAATGGAAAAGAAAAAAAAAACCTATGTGGGATTTATCCATTTTCAGGCATTTCGGAAATTAGGCGTTGCATTGTTCATGCTCTAAAATTCAAGATCAAATTAGAATGGAGAAAATGGAACCTTGAACTGGATTTATTTCAACGATCTAACTGAATGCTTTTTTTTTTTCTTTTTCTTTTTCTTTTTCCTTCGGCTTCTTCTCCCATTTTCTGCTGCATTCCATTTCAATTGTGATTCCAAGAGTTTCATAAAAGAACAAGAATATACCCATGTCAACGTTGACCACTCCTCCTCCTAACACATTTTCTGCTCGTGACGATGTTCCTCGCCTCCACAAAGCTTTGAAAAAAGGTTGCCTCTTTTTCCCTGTTTTTATTTTTCTTTTCATGTACAAAGATAAAAGTGCACAATCTAATGTATGATCATTTTCTTCGTCTTTGTGAAACGATACTGAAAGCCCTGTTTCATGCATAGTTCTGTTGAATGTTTGAAGAATACTCGTCATAACATAGTATATATTTTTGTCACCCACACCACACGTCTCCTCACAAGTTATATTCTCCAATGATATACGTGTATTTTCTTAACCCTGAAACGTTGGATGAGTTTTTTTTTTTCAAGTTGGAGAGTTCTACCAATGGTCATGTTAAATATTTTAGTGCAAAAGAATGATATAAACAAAACTAAGGAACTTTCAATATCAATCTTAATATGAAAAAATAAAATTCATCATAATGAGTTACATTCTTCACAAGTGAATAGTGCAACTCGTTACTCATATTGTCGTTTCTGTAATGGTTCCCTCAATTCTCATAACAGGAATACGCTGCAAAACTTCAGTAGTTATAGAAATCCTTGCTCATAGAGATTCGGCGCAAAGAGACCTTATTCTTCAAGAATATGAAAGCGCATATTCGAACCCCTTACCAAACGTATCAGTTCAGAACTTCATGGGAATCTCAAGGTGTGATATGTGTCCAAAGAAAAACTAATCCAGTTATATATTGTTTGCCTTTCATGATTGAAAAGAATGGAAAACAAGTAACTCATCTATGTTTTGACATCAGAAAGCAATACTTCTTTGGATGGATGAACCTGCCAATAGGGATGCTACGGTAGCAAGGCAAGCCTTGACTTCACCTCTTGTTGATTACCAAGCTATAACTGAAGTGATATGTTCTCGCTCTCCATCACAAATAAGGCGCTTTAAAGAAGTTTATCGAAAGTATACCATACTCGCTTAGAGAGGGACATTGAAGACTATCTTTCGGTGATCTCAAAAGGTGCTTCATTCCTTGATACAATTGACAATTATTGTATTTATTGGTTCTAAATACCTTCAATTGAGTACTTTTTGTTATGAAGGGCCTGAATTTGATCAAGAGAGAGTGGAGAAGGACGCTATGAATCTGTATAAAGCGGGGGAGGGGAAGATGCTAGGGACTAATGAGAAGACTTTCATAAGGATTTTTAGTGACAGAAGCAGGACACATTTGGCTGCTATTGCCAAAGCATATGAAAGAAACAATGGCCACTCACTGGAAAAGGTGTGCATGCAAATTCCTCAATGAGCTTGCTTAATCTTGTGCAATAGTAATGTAGTTCATCTTTATCATTTGTACACAATCCAATCCATCCATTTTTGTGCCCTTCAGGCTCTAAAGAAAGAAACAAGTGGCTATTTTGAAAGGGCCTCTTCGCCATTCTTCGATGTGCTACTAATCCACTTTTGTACTTCGCTAAGGTATTTTCTCCTTCTTATAGTTTCATCTCTAGAAGCATTTTGCCTTCAAGAAAATTTCACTCATCAGTCATCAAATTCTGTTATAGATAGGTTTAATTGTCTCAGTTTTTTCCAGAAGTTCCTTATGCCATTCACATTGCAAAAGCTGTTTAAAATAAAGATGACCATTCTCGATGTTAATTTGTGTGTTTTGTTTGGCGGAGTTCGAGGAAAGCGATGAAGGGTTTGGGAACTGACGATAGTAGATTAATAAGAGTAATTGTGACAAGAACCGAGATTGATATGGAGCAAATAAAAGAAGCATACCTCTCAAGATATGAGAAACCATTAGCCAATGCTGTTCGATCAGACACATCAGGCCATTATAAGGACTTTCTTCTATCTCTCATAGGCAGTGATGATATGGAGACAAGAGTCCTATGAACAATGGCATGTAAACCCAAACAATTCTTAGGTATATATATCTAGGAGCCAGTTTTATTTTGACACGTGAATAAAAGTTGTTAGAGTCAGTAGTATGATATTAATCTACAGATGGTATAGTTGAATAATTAACCTGCATACTCATGGTCCATCTGTCCTTTATTTCCTTTGTGTTTATCTTTATGTGCATAATTTGTATCCTTACTAATAGTCTCTCTTCCCTTTCCTATCCATTAAAAGAAAAAGTAATTATGATTGTATCAATATAAAATATAAAAATTATAACAAATCACACTATTTATTTATCAAGAACAATATGATTGTTATGGTTGCAAGAAGAACATAGAGACCATAAAATCAAATTTGATAAAAAAATCTCTGGATTTTTTTTTTTTAAAAATTTTTTGATAAAGATGCATGCGAAGACTAGATCTTGAACAATTGAACCATATGTTCCTAAAATTTGACAACCCTTCAAGGCTTCAATTGAAAATTTCCAAGGTTAAGGGCCTGTTTAGAGTCCCCATCTGGCAGCGTTTGAGCCAATAATTTTAGGGGGGGACTCAGTCCATAAGCAAACTCATTCTTTCTTGTTGGGTCAGTTTTTTTCTCATCTGATTTTCTATCAAAAAGTGGCTTTTTATCAAAAGCTCCAAGTCCAAGCGTTGGGCTAGATGTCCAATAGCATCCAGCAGGAAAAAAACTTTTCATGAGTCCCACAAACATTCCTTTTAGGTGAAAATGGAAGAGAAGAGAGCACATGGATGATGTCGAAATTAAAGCATTAATCCGGATATTTTTCGTTTCTTACTAATTCTATTTTTTAAAACTTAATTTATATAAAAAAAAATTTACAAGATATTTGATTTAAAATTGTCCTATCTCACCCAAAAGTATTTGATTTCTAAAAATAAAAAAATGATTTTTAATTTCAATTTAGATAGGAATATTATTTAGTTAAAAATTTAATATTTTTATGCTTTATAATATATATTTTTTATGCCTATATTTACAATATATTAATTATTTCATATTTATTATAATTAAGTATTTTAGTATTTAATAAGATTCATGTCATTTTTTATCTCAACTCACTTTTCAATCGCTAACCCAAACACGTCTCAGATTTTTCAAATAACGTGTTTGTACCAAAACAAACGTATTCTATCATTTCCCACTCTCCTGGGAATAGTACGCCTTTGTTTGGATTGGGAGAAAAGGGGAGAGGAAAGAAAAGTAAGAAGGAAAAGGTGGGAGAAAAAAGGGTTTTCCCAATTTGGATAGCTAGAAAACGGGAAGGGAAAGAAAAATTGAAAAGAAAATTGGGTGGGCTCTATGCCTCATTCCCCACCCCAAAAATTCTTCCCATAGGAGAGATTTTGAGCCAAAATTTTATTTCTGGGCTCCTCTCCCTCCCATGCACTCGACATTGCCGTCGTTGTGGATGCCATCTTCACCGCGCCATCAGGTATCTTCCTTGTCTCATTTGTCCGGAGCCCTCAACTTGTTCTTCCTCTCACTCTTTTTTTTATTGTTCTTCTAAGTTTGAATTCAGTGAGGATTGATGTTTTGGTTCGAATACTAATTTTCACATCCTTAGCAAATGCAGTTTTGTTTTGGTCATTCATTGCAACATTGTGGCTGTGTCAAGGAATTCTTGGTGGCTTTTAATATTTCATTCTTTTCTTTTTTTCTCATTATTCACTAGTGTAAAAAAGAGCTTTAAGACCGCCTCATTTAGACCAGATTATAGAGAATCAGGTCTTAAAAGTATGACCGGTGGCAGTTTCGTAAATATAAAGAAATTTTTGGACCGGATTATAAAGGATACGGTCTTAAAAATATGACTGGTGGCACTTTCGTAAATATATAGAACACTTTTAAGACCGGACTATAAAAGATCCGGTCTTAAAAATATACAACACTTTTAAGACCAGACTATAAAAGATTCAGTCTTAAAAGTATGACCGGTGACAATTTCGTAAATATATAGAATATTTTTAAGACCGGGCTATAAAATATATGGTCTTAAAAGTATGACTGGTGACAATTTCGTAAATATTGTGAGAAGACGTTGATCAGAGATGAGTCAGAGAATGCGATGATTTATTCCTTCGCTTAATTGAAATTATATACAAATGATAATAAGTAAATAATCTTCTGACCTAGGCAGTTCCTATAATCTAGGGATTACAATCAGGAATATAATTACGAAATTCAAAAAACCATAATCTGTTAAATTAATTCCTAAAATCTCTCTAAGAACCTAATTAAGATTATTACAATCAAGAATATAATTAGGAAATTCATAAAACCATGATCTGCTAACTTAATTCCTAAAATCTCTCTAACATCTTAATTAAGATGATTACAATCAGGAATTCAATTACGAAATTCAAAAAACCATGATTTGCTAACTTAATTCCTAAAATCTCTCTAATTACTTAATTAAGATAATTGCACAATATAATCGTATACGCTAACTAATTAAATCTTAACTTCCAACAAATATATATAACACTTTTAAGACCGGATTATAAAAGATTCGGTCTTAAAAGTATGACCGGTGGCAATTTCGTAAATATATAGAAGACTTTTAAGACCGGATTATAAAAGATCCGGTCTTAAAAGTATGACCGGTGGCAATTTTGTAAATAAATAGAACAATTTTAAGACCGGTTGTTTCAAACAACCGGTCTTAAAAGTATTTAAAAAAAACAACTGGTCTTAAAAGTGTTTAAAAAAAATGACCGGTGACAATTTCGTAAATATATAGAACACTTTTAAGACCGGCTTTTTTAAAACAACCGGTCTTAAAAGTGTTCTATATATTTACGAAATTGCTACCAGTCAATTTTTTTATTTTTTAAGACTGGTTTTTAAGGTCTTAAAAGTATACTTTTCAAAAAACCGGTCTTAAAAGTGTAAAAAAAAAACTAAATTTGCTAAACCTGTTAAGTCCGTAAGTCTGCTTTGTCTTCTTGGTGATATAACATTTGCTTAGTTATAGATTCAATGAGTGTCCCAAGAGCCTCACGGGTCAAATCCTCAACAAGAATGTCATCTTCTTCCTCTAACCTACTCGCAATCTTTGTAAGTCATCCCAAGAGCCACACATTCAAATCCTTAGCAACGTTGGCGGTGAGATGCTTCGAGGGTTTTGCGATGGCGTCGACTCCAATCCTCAGCAACAGCGCGTACTACTTTGAGGATTCTGGACGACGACGGCTCCTTCCTCTTCGATCTATGGGTCCTTCCACGTCGCCTTCACATAGATCCGGTTTGAAATCAAACCCAGATCTCTTCTTGCATAAGTCTGTTTATTTCCTACATTGACCGCTCCTGCTCAGATCTGGACTTCGATTTTGGTTGCTTGAAGCTTTGCTAGCACCGACAAGAGGATCTTGCTCAGATTTGGTTGCTTTAAGCTTATGATTTTTTTGTAGATCTGGACTTCAAATTCGATTTTCATGGTGAATGATTTCTGTTTCTTGTTATTTTTGTTTATTTCTGGACTTTATAATCATCTTTTTTTTGTTTTTCTTGTTGTTGTTGCTTCCAATCTTCTCTTGGTTCTCTGTCATTGATGACGGAGGAACATTCAAAATGTTGTCAGATCTAGTGATTTGGGACCGGTTGTTTCATTTGAGTTTTAAATTTTTTTTTTTTTTAATTTTGAAACACTTTTAAGACCGGATGTTTAAAATGTCCGGTCTAAAAGAATTTCTTTAAGATCGGTTACAAGTCACGTCTTAATAGGGAGACTTTTAATACCACCTGGAACAAGACCTGTCGCGGGTCCGGTCCTAATATACCTGTTTTGTCCGGTCTTAAAAGCATTTTTTCCACCCGTGATTTGTAGCTTTATGAAGTGACAATAAGAATTGATGGCAAAAGAAATGGAAAACAATAACTTGTGTCTTTGGATTGATCTATAATAAGGCCATTTACCTTCGGGCTATTTTGAGTCCACATTATGTGCATATAATTAAGTGTTTCTTAGATGTTCATATATGTAATTAGAGATATGAGTATTTTTTTTTTGACTTTTTATATATTATATTTATTTAGATTTAAATTATATGTTGCTTTCTGAGATGTTTTTTGCACTCAATATCTCAAAGTAATTACTTTCCATAATACTGGTATTACAGACAAATGCAGAATTGAAAAATAATTAATTTGAGATACTGCGTGCAAAAAACATCTCAAAAAATAGCATATAATTTAAATCTAAATAAATACAATATATAAAAAAATAAAAAATAAAAATGCTCATACCTCTAATTAGATATATGAGTACCTAAGAAGCACACAATTATGTCCAAATAATGTGGACTCGACTATTTTCTTTCCTCTCATTTTCTCTCTTTCATCCAAACAGAGTGATAACATTTTCTTTCCACTTTTCTCTTCTCTTCTTTTTTTCTCCTCCCATTTTCTTTCCTTCCAACTTTTCTTCCCATCTTAATGGAGGTAGAGATTGAACATGAGAACAGTGGTCATAAAAAATGAAAACAGTTTAATAAATTTATTAATCTACTATGATTTTCCTTGTCATTTAAATACTAGTTTAAGGTCAGTGTAAAAATCATCAAATCAAAAATAAAAAAAAAATGTTATAAACTAGAATAATCCCCTAAACACAACATTCGAGGTGCTCAAGAAAATCTTGAATTTTTACTCCATTTTCACGAATATATATATATATATATATATATATATATATATATATATATATATATATATATATATATATATATATGTGTGTGTGTGTGTGGGTTATCGTTTGTTATATCACTTGACATAAGGTTATGTCAAGTCACTCTAAAACTACGTCGTTTTGGGGTTAAAGGAATTAATGAACTCTCAAAACGACGTAGTTTTGGGTCAGGGGAATTAATGAAGGATCTTTTAGTAAAATTCATATACTACCTCCGATCCTAATTATAAGACACAGTTGACTTTATTTGGAGAAATTAAGGAAGCTAAATAAGTTACTTAATCATTTTATATATTGTGTATCTTTAGATTATATATTAGTTTATTAGTCAAACTAATTATTTTGAAGAAAAAAATAAAAATACTCTAAAGTAATTTAATTAGCTTCCTTAATTTCTTCAAAAAGTTAACTATGTCTTATAATTAGGACCGAAGGGAGTAATAAATACTAAAACAAAAATACAAAAACACCATTCATTAATTTCCTTAACATCCTAAACGACATAGTTTTGGGCTCACTTGACATAATCTTATATCAAGTGACATGACAAACGATAAATCATATATATATATATATATATATATATATATATATATATAGGGAAAAACACTTCTCATGTTGTAGGAGAAGTGTTTTCTCATGTCACACATGAAATGGTGGGATCCACACACACACACACACACACACACACATATATATATAATTTGCGTTATATATATATGTGGGTCCCACCATTTCATGTGTGTGTAGGAATCTTCTTCTCCTCATGCAACATGAGAAGTTTAAATCTTATATATATAGGGAAAAACACTTCTCATGTTGTAGGAGAAGTGTTTTCTCATGTCACACACACATGAAATGGTGGAACCCACATATATATATATATATAATTAGCATTATATATATGTGTGGGTCCCACTATTTCATGTGTGTGCAGGAATCTTCTTCTTCTCATGCAACATGTGAAGTTTAAACCCCATATATATATATATATATAGGAAATAACCCTGGAGTGTTTCTGGAGTCACAAACGCATAGCAAAAGTCCTTGGACAGTTGGGTGACTCCGGAGAGATTGGTGCTTCACTAAATCTTCGCGGTATTCCTTCAACTTCAGAGGCTAAGCAACTCTTTGTGTTTAGTGCGGTAAGCCTTCAATGTCAATATTTTTTGTTCAACCGAAAACGGTTTAGTATGGCTGTCGAATCGGGTGCTTATTCCAGTCCAACTCACAACTTTTGATTTGGGCAAAAATTTCCTCGGTATAAATCAATTGTTTTTCTTTCGCCTTAAACACGAAGTGGCCTCCTCATATTATTATCTCCTTTATTACTTGTAGTTTCAGGACTCGGCGAAGAATTTATGATTCAATGTCGAGAAAGAAGATATTCGAGGGCCGAGGCCCGATTCTTCTTCAAAGAAAGGAAAGGATCGACAATTGACGGGTACCCTATTCAGGGTTTGTCCATTGGAGGCCAAGAAACCTGCATAATTTTCCCCTCACTTAATTTAGCTTTTGATATTGGTCGCTGCCCTGCCCGTGCTGTTTGCCAAGACTTCCTCCTAATTTCCCATTATCTCATGGATCACATTGTTAGTCTGTTTCTTCAATTTATTCTCTCAGTCATCTCTTTTTACATTGCACCTCGGTTCCTTAATAGTTCGCGTAGATAATTCTGCATGTTAGTGATTATTATTTAGAAAAATTCGTTTGAATACTCATTTTATGTCCTGTTTGAACAAATTCGTTCTTTTTTTTTTGGATTTGTTTGAAGCATTTTTTTTGGGACAAATTTTGCAGACTAGCAATTATTATTGAATAAAAGAAAGCGCAGGTGAAGAAAAAATGCAAAAAGAGATAATGGATCTTGAATAGTGGGCCAAAAAGAGACGGTGAATCTTGGAAAGTGGGTCGTTGTTCACCGTAGATAAAAACCAATAATTGGACCAAGATGTGTGGCTCTGGTACCATGTAAATAATATAATATCTATTCAATCCAAAAAGGGAGAAATGTATTTTACAATTATATTCACTCCATCAGTTCACACACATATATATAAGACTAACCCAAATTACAATTTACAAATAAACCCTTATATAATGACCCTGACTCTCTTAACACCCCCCCTCAAGTTGGGGGCTATAGACATTTATAGTTCCTAACTTGCCCATAATGCTATCATGACTCTCTTTGCCTAGGCCTTTAGTAAGAATATCTGCTTGTTGGTCTTTACTCCGGACATGCTGTAGACTAATCAATCCTTGTTGCAATTTTTCCCTCATGAAATGACAATCTATCTCGATGTGTTTAGTTCTCTCGTGAAATACCGGATTACTTGCTATATAAATCGCCGCTTGGCTATCACAATTCACAAAAGATCTCTACAGGTTCCAATCGTCTTACATTTAAGTTGTGCAACATTCTGGTAACCCAAACCACCTCTGAAACGGCCGTCTCTACAGGTTCCAATCGTCTTACATTTAAGTTGTGCAACATTCTGGTAACCCAAACCACCTCTGAAACCGCCGTCCCAAGTGCTCTATATTCTGCTTCAACGGAAGATTTGGAAACTGTATTTTGTTTCTTAGATTTCCAAGAAATTGGAGATCCTCCAAACTTCACATCATACCCAGTAACAGATCTCCTAATGTCCGGACATGTGCCCCAATCTGAATCAACATAACAGTCCAATTGTTTCTTCCTGCGGAGTCAGACTACATCGTAAGGTAAAATTTCATTTTTTTTTTCATTTTTTCCGATTTTTCATTTTTTTTTTAATTTTTTGATTTTTTTTTTGATTTTTTGATTTTTTTTTTAAGTACCTCTTAGAGATAGTCTGACTACCTCACGAGGTATAAGGATTTTTTTTTTGAAATTTTTTATAATTTAATTTTTTTAACATTTATTTAGTATTTTGTTTTTTTTAAGAAGTAGCTCGCGAGGTTGTTGGACTTTCTCCGCTCATTTTAAAAGAAAAAGAAAAAAAAATGAAATTTTACCTCCGCTCGGTTAGGCTTTTTCGGTTTTCAATACTTGGAAAACAGAATACTCGCCCCTAATCGTAAATTAAAGAGGCGAGACGAATTGACTTAGCTAAATTTTTCTGTGCAAAATATAAAAAGAAAAAGGTTCGATCCCTCTGTTTTTTCTCGGTAGAAAATATATAATCTCCCGTTTTGACTTTTGATACTGTTCATCAGATTCATTTGACTCAGCTTGGTGTCCGTTATATTTTTACTAACTATAGCATTACAGCTTATACTAATAAACAGAATTCAGAATCATCAAACTAAGGCGAAACTCCAAAAAGGAAAAGCGTGAGTATTTTATATAATCCATTAAACCTATTTTTTATCTGTATATTCTAATTAAATCCAAAATGCAAGATTCAAAAGTCACTCATTATCGGAAAAGGGAAAGAAGGAATCCGAAAACTGATGGTGCTCTGGTTGTTATCCGAAAAGGAATTGAAGAATCTATAGAGTCGTGATCTACAATCTAAATGTGCGTAACGGGAAGCAATTAACGACATTTGTACCTGGCAGCACTATTGGATAGATAACATTGCAGCGCGCACTTAATAGATTTTCCCCTTCATTTTCCTCGTCTTCATCCCCTTTCTCTGATCTGAATTTCTACCCCGTCCCGCCGTGACACGTTGATTCACATTAACGGTGAGAAGCTCAGATCTCAGCCAACTAAAACGCTACAGTGCTCGCTTTTTCGATGGGATTAACCAGGGATGAAGAATCAAGCACCTATGTACCAGACAACAACAATAAGCTTTCAATTCTAAGGTACAATTCTCCATTTGTCCAAATCATCCTCATTGGTCTGGTCTGTTTCTGCTGTCCTGGTATGTTCAATGCCCTCTCCGGAATGGGAGGTGGTGGTCAAGTCGACCCCACCGTCGCCAACAACTCTCTCACCGCCCTTTACACCGCCTTCGCTATTTTCGGCATCCTCGGCGGCGCCATTTACAATATCCTCGGACCCCACATAACCCTCTTAGCAGGCTGTTCCACCTATGTCCTCTACTCTGGTTCCTTCCTCTACTATAACCATTACCACCACCAAGCCTTCGCCATAATCGCCGGTGGTCTTCTTGGTGTAGGTGCTGGTCTCCTGTGGGCTGCACAGGGTGCTATCATGACATCATATCCTCCGGCGAATAAAAAGGAACTTATATTTCCATCTTCTGGAGTATATTCAACATGGGTGGTGTGATTGGTGGGTTAATTCCTTTTATTCTGAATTATCATCGTACTGAGGCTACTTCTGTTAATGATGGGACCTACATAGGCTTTATGTGTTTCATGTCACTTGGGGTCATTTTGTCATTGGCTATCTTGCCGCCTAGTAAGGTAGTTCGTGATGATGGGACAAAGTGTACACATATCCTGTATTCCAATGTGGGCGCTGAGGCTTTAGAGATTCTGAAGCTGTTCTTTAATTGGAAAATGCTTCTGATAGTTCCAGCTGCTTGGTGCAGCAACTTTTTTTATACTTACCAGTTCAATCATGTTAATGGGTCGCTGTTCAATTTGAGGACTAGAGGGCTGAACAATGTGCTCTATTGGGGAGCACAGATGGTGGGTTCAATTGGAATTGGGTACATAATGGATTACAGTTTTAAGAGCAGGAGGAAGAGAGGATTTGTGGGAATTTGTGTGGTCGCTGTTGTTGGGTCTTGTGTATGGGGCGGTGGACTTGCTAATCAGCTGAGGTATACCTCAAGTGATTTTCCTGAGAAATTGGATTTCAAGGCCTCAGGCTCAGACTATGCTGGACCATTTCTCTTGTATTTTAGTTTTGGATTGCTGGATGCCATGTTTCAGAGCATGGTTTACTGGGTTATTGGAGCCCTTGCTGATGATTCTGAGATCCTTAGCAGGTGATTATTATTCTCTTTCTTCTGGTTGGAGAAATTCTTTTTCACAGTGTAGTAACTTCTTGTCACATTCATAGTAATATATGATCTCGGTATGTGTACTTACTTGAAAATCATCTATTGGTATTTGAATTTATGCAGGTACAGTGGATTCTATAAAGGAATACAGAGTGCAGGAGCAGCAGTAGCTTGGCAAGTTGACACTCATAAGGTTGCTCCCATGTCACAGTTGATTGTGAATTGGGTGCTCACTACAGTGAGCTACCCATTACTTTTAATTCTGGTTATTTTGGCTGTGAAGGAGGACAATAGGGCTGAAGAGGAACCTGCCTGACCGCCTTATGTATTCTTCGTCTGCTCACAATGACTTCTCCCTGCCTAATGGTTTCTTCCAGCAAGGGATGAAAAAACAAATTCCTGAGTTGAAATTTTAAAGGAATGTATGTTGGAGAACTCATTTTGTAGCAAACAAATTAAAGAACAAGAATGGTAGACTGGTAGTGTATATGAGCCAATAAGAACTTAGTGTTGGAAATTATGCCCTAAGAATAAGTCATTGTACTTTAGACATTTATGTTATTTAAAATATTATCTTTTAGTTATTATTTTCGTTTTCATGTTTATATTGATAACTGTATTGCTGAATATATCTAATAGATTATCCTAAATGTCCCTGGTCGGTCATCTATACGGGAGCGAAGATGAGATAAGACCAGTATGACTTTGATGAGGTATAGGGATACGAATCAAAGTTATGGGCACTTGTAAGAGTACAAGGTGCTGGACCGACCCACTATGAGAAAGCTGCATGGATTTAGTCATAAGCTTATCTCATGTATAACCGCGTCATAACGTCCTATGACCTGAGATCATCATGGATTCCTACATGATGAGTCTAGGTCAAAAGTCATCTTTGACCTAGTCAAAAGTCATCTTTGACCGGGTGATGATAAAGGCTTGGATCGGGATTAGTGGTTCTCATGCAGAGGAATGTGAGTGGTCAATATGAGATTTGTCCCTCACATTTGTAGAGAGATAATACTGGGCCCCTCGATGAGTGAGTCTGAGAAATGTATGGTCATACTACGATGG
This sequence comes from Acacia pycnantha, assembly GCA_025563575.1. Classification (NCBI taxonomy): domain Eukaryota; kingdom Viridiplantae; phylum Streptophyta; class Magnoliopsida; order Fabales; family Fabaceae; genus Acacia; species Acacia pycnantha. The sequence continues at coordinate 1,586,987 of JAMWYP010000083.1, forward strand.
AAAGGAGTTTCCATTTCAATTATTAGACTACTCAAGAATCGAGAAAGTAATGGTCAAGAACAGGAAGTTGACATCATCCATGTCTTATCCTTGACCAAGTTATCGCGTGACAAAAGGGACGTGACATTGTTGTACGATAGGTTATATCACATCAACGATCCCCATGTGAATTGCGTAGTCGCAATGTCTTGCTAGAGGCCGCTTGCGACTTGTAGGCTGGTACAGTATTGGCCCGTTGCCAATCTCATGTGGGCCTACAGGTTCGCACACAAGAATAGCCAACACGAGCCAGAGTGTCCAGATTCATTGAATATAATCTTAAATGTGTTTAAGATTTGATGAATACTTATTTGATCTAGGATGTGTATGTATATATATTATTAAATTAGAAAATAATAATGATATTATTTATTGATAAATTAAATAACTATAATAAATTGAGATATTGTATCTCAGATTTAATTTTCGAATAAAAATATTGTATATCAGATTTAATTTGAATTGAGATATCGTATCTCATTTTAAATTAAATATAAGGATATCATATCTTGATTTAATTTATAAATATAAATTAAATCTGAAGGCCTATTAATTCGGATTAAATAGTTAGATTATATCTCATTGGACATATTTAATTAATATTATTTAATCCAAATTCAAAATTCAAAATTAATTAGATTAATTTTGAATATTTTAATACGACATATTAGGGTTTTAGAAACTCTATAAGTGATTCTGATCTAGTCGTATTAAAACGGCCGCGAAAACAAAACCCTAGAGAGAAAAGAAAGAGAGACGCAAGAATACTGAGGCGCATAGAATCTAATTATATAATTTTTATTTTTATTTTTCATTTTTGAAATATTGATTTTTAATTTTTATATTTAATATATTTCTATATTGAATTTAATAAATTTAGAAAATCTATTTCTAATTTATATTTAGAATTTCTAATTTATAAAATTTAAAATTGAAAGATGAAAAATGGATCAGGGATAATAAGAATATTTCAAAATCAAGCACAAGCAAGGAAAACACAGAAAACAAAAGAATAAAAAATCATATTTTTTATTCTTCACATCCCGGATTACGTCCTGGATCGTTAGATAGGAATCCGAAGATGAAAAGAGAAACAAAGAATATCACTACGCTGCCGTCAGTGTCGGAGGCCGTTCGTGTGGATATCGGTAGAGGGAGAGGGTAGAGGGAGAGGACACGCGAAGTCAGCTCCTGTCTGATCGAACAAGAAGGCGCTAGCCCACGTGATCAAGAAGCACGAATAAAAGATGTCACTTCGTTCGACACGTACGACGCCTCAGGCGCAAACGAGAACAGAACGCAAGCAAGCTCACACAGGTACGGTTCTGAAAGCTAACCTTGATCTAAACGCGGTTGAGCGATCCACCTAAGGGATCCGTAAAAGTTTTTTTTTTTTTTAATTCCGCTGCGTATTCGAATCCCAACACTTAGTTGCAAAATGTACGTAGTTGATGAAAAGGACAAAAGCTATAAATTGGACTTGGAGGAATGTAACCAGCAACCCACATTAAAGTCTCTTAAAAAATGCAACTTTTTTACTTTGTGCTCACTTTGTTTTTACTCCCTTGTTGCTTTGTTCCTCATCATTTTTTACTAAGTTCCAAATCAAGTCGTAGTCAGTTTCTTAGCCTTTTGTTTCTAACATGTTATCAATAAATTGTTATATATCACGAGTAATCTGAAAAAATGAAGAAGTAGACAATCTGAGTCGTGTCCGAGAACATTATCCTATAGAGTTATTTCACGATCACCGGCAAAGAGAGAGCGGTACTTCTCAAAATTAAACAGACTTTTCTTGAACAAGTCAAGGCAGCAGAACTAACAAAAGATAATAGTAACAAGAAGAAAAAAACCATGTAGAGGAGGAGCAAAATATTTTCACAAAAGTGTCTATACCGCGTATTTACTCACGTATAGGGGAAAATCGCCGGATTTCCACTATGTTTGTCTTTAGGTGGCCTGTTGTTGTTTGCGAAGCCCATCACTCCTCTAGGCCTATTTACAAGTCCAATACAATATGATCATATTTATAGGCTTATATGTACTCTCTTATTTCCAAACAATGTGAGACTAATTTTTTTGACGCAACCACACGTGTATTCATATATTTATAACATAGTAACGATGCAACATTAGAAAGAAAAATTTAAAACTAAAATTGGTCTACCAAAACATACAAAATGGACATTGGCGCCATCAACTTAGGTCTTTCAACAAGGTATACCAGTTTTGACCAAAAAAAAAAAAACAAGGTATACCAGTAACTTGTATAAATTAAAGCGTCAAATTTCGAGATTTAGGCCTCAAAACTCTCCGATGAATTTAGATATCATTAATGAAGAGTATCTTTAATTTTATTATCTCATTTATTACATTGTTTTTTGAGACAGTTGACCTTTGTTATTTTGATCTTCCAATTACTTAACATGTCATTGGAGTCCAAATCATTCCCATTTCCTAGTCAGGCATGCGAATGTAGTCATCACCTTCATTTCGAACTCTAAATCCAGACGCGTACGTACAGCAAACTTTCCATGAAAAGCACCATTTAATTTATAAACTAATAATTTGTTTTCTTTGACATTCTGGTGTGGATTATTAACCTTCCAAATTCGTCAATATCAAGACTTCAATTCTTGTTTCCTAACTCGGCCGCTTCACGCTTCTTTTCTATTAATGGTGCAGTAGCGTGAAAACAAGAGCGCAAATTATGACATTCATATACACATCATCGGTATTACCGGCAATTCCTCGGCCACTCAACTCTATAGGAATGAATATTAAGATTCATTTTACGCGGATATTGACCACCATTTTTTTCATTAAAAAATGCTTTATAAATTGTGTCGTCTCCATCGAAAGCAATGAGCTAGCTAGCCTCACCTAAAGATCAGTTATGCCCGCAATCTCCCAAACCACACACATTCTAAGCTTCTCCTCGTCCTCATTATCATGGAGCGCCGCCGTCGTGATCGGCGCAGTCTTGGCGCTCAGCCTGTTTACCATGGTTGTGGCCGAACAAGAATACTCACACATCCTACGGCTGCCATCGGAAGCTGATGCAGGCGAGAGGCAAAGCGTCTGCGGTGCAAAAACGACAGCGTTGTGGTGTCCGGTGAAGTGCTTCAGGACGAGTCCGGTGTGCGGGGTGGACGGCGTGACGTACTGGTGTGGGTGCGCGGAAGCGGAGTGCGCAGGAACGAAGGTGGCGAAGTTGGGGTTCTGTGAAGTGGGAAGTGGGGGGTCCACACCTTTACCGCTTCAGGCGTTACTGCTGGTGCATATAGTGTGGCACATTGTGATCGGCGTCTCTGTATTTTTTGGTTTCTTTTGAATTTGGGTTCCTTGAGGAGGATGAATCATGAATCATATATGGGGATTTAAATGAAATCACCATGAATATACATGTACTTGGTGACCGTTGTACATATATTTTAATTTAATCTTGTACTTGGAGGCACGCTTGCATGCAAAATTTCGCGCCGCTAATAAAATTTTACAGGTTGTTGAATCTATGTGTGATCTCTCTTAGCTTTCAGGCCTGAGACTGAGAGCGCCCCGCTTTCGTGAATTACGGCCATTAGAATCGCATCTCATGTTTTTTTCCCCTCACTCATCCAGTTTTTAGAGTTCATCGGCTTTTCTGCATTATCATATAATAACTTCAATCTTTTTCATATATTATAATAAAAAAATTATTTAAATTAATTTGATTTAATATGAGGACTCGCTCTTGATGCTTCGTTGGACTTGTGATAGCAGTGGTGAAGAAACTAAGCTAAGATATCCCGTCCTGTTTATATAATCTATAACTAATTAAGGTCTAAATATATATTTTTCCTTTAATTTTATAGGGGATTTTATTTTAATCCTTTAACTTTAGAAAGTGTATTTTTAGTCTTTTTAAGTAAATATCATTAACTTTACTAATAGAAAATACTGAATCAACAAATTTTAATGCTAACATATCTTTCCAGAGGATTGATTTTAAAAGTAATTATATTAAAGAAATAAAATTTGGACAAGTAAGCAATTTAAATCACTTGTTTTAGTATAACTATTCTTTTTTCTAGAGGCTTGTTTCAAAAACTGGAAAAAAAACACATTTTAAAGTTAATGGACTAAAATGAAATATGGTCTAAATTTAAAGGATTAAAAATATACTTTAAACTAACTTAACATTCCAATATATAAAAACAAATCTAAAATAATCATTCAAGTGGTTATAAATATACCCACGAACATTTACAACAAATATTAAAAATCATTTTTATATCCTTTTGCATTCACGACAATAACAAATGTTGTTGCATATATAGTTTTGCCCAACTGATGACTTCGAGTGTTTCTGGCGGTTTGGGATAGCGTTTGGGCAAAAACACAGATTACATTGTTTGGGGGTGGGATCCTCCCGAAAAAAACATTACGCAGTCTTCATATGCGTGCTGCTCTTGGCTTTTTGACCAATTTTTTTTTTTTTTAAAATATTTACCGGATTAAATCACATTTCAAACTATTTACTAAAGTAATGCAGTTGGAGACGTTAACTGACAAGGCACTACAAGTGACGTACGAAATTTGAACGGAACTGAATATTTTTTAAATCAAAAGCGCAGGAAATCCTCACGCCACTAAATGGCGTGAGGCTTTCCTACGCTATTGGTCAGAATCCTGACATAATGTCAGGATTCTGATACATTAATGACGTAAGAAATCCTCACGCCATTAATATGGCGTAGGAAATCTCTACGTCATTAATGACGTAGACGTTAATTTGGAAAATAGTTTCAGAATAGCTTTAATCTGATATTTTTTTTTATTTAAAAAATTATTTTGGTCAAAAAGCCTGCTCTCTTCCATTTGCAAGAAAGGAAAAATAAAAGCCCAAAAAAGGAAAGAAAGAAATTAAGAAAAAACCATGAGAATTATCGATAGTCCACGCATGTAGGCAGAATATCTTTATTTTTCTTTCCAGAATTTCTATCCCAGTGATTGAATGATCAATGCTACAACAACAATTAGCGGGAAAATTAAAATCAAGTCCAATGAAAACCTCAGACTTCCCTCTCTTCAAAATTTTCAAGGTAACATACACGAGATCAAAGAAATGGAAACTAATAAAATCAAAGATTATTCCCTTTTTTGGGGCTTTGGAGAGAAAACCCCGGTTCGTCATGATAAACGGGTACACCATCCTTTCCAGTGCCCACTGTGGGGCTATCATCTTTGCCCTTGCTAGAGGTATCACCCCCCTCGATCTGTCCAGCTATTGTAGGGGAGATTGTCCCCTCAAGCTTATCATTAGAAACGTTAGCAACCAAACTTTTGTACATGGTAAGAGCCAGAGCCATCATGTGTGCAGGATTAGATGCAGAGCTAGGGAGTAGCATTGTTGTACCCTGAGGAAAAAATAACAGGCGTCACACAAATATTGAAGTTAATAATTCGTGCAATGCTTGGACTTTCATGTAAACCAGTTTGTAGGCTACCTCCTTGGCTATGTTACTAAAGGCATGAATATATTGCTCTGCGATCCTCAAACTTGCTGCCTGCAAACCAAATCTCAATATTATTTCCTTCAAAGGTTAATGAGAAGAATCTGTTTGTTCAAGGATAGCACAAACTCAAGCTTGATAAGCACTTCCATACCCATATACCATCTAGATATTTGTGTATTTGAATGGTTCCATCCAAGAAAAACAAACATGAACAAGAAGGACCCAGCACCTCTTGCAATGTTACCGTGATTGTGACATAGGGTTTACAAACACGAGTTTCAAAATTACATCACATTCACAATCACGCATCAAGCTAGAATGTCAGATAATTAATAAAATGCACATCAAGCATTGCTGACCATCAAAATATAGAAACCAAAAGACAAGAGATTGACCATAGGCAACACGAGGTGTGATATGTGTTATATCAGCAGATTAAAGAGCCTCACCTCTTGTCCTCCATTTTCTTTCAGGGCCTGTGACACGAGGGTTAGACCTTCAGCTGTAGCTCTTGCTCTAGCGAGGATGGCTTCAGCCTCACCTGGGAAGAATTTGTTACTCATGAAAGTTCTAAAATACCGAAAGAAAATGTCACTAAAATATATGAAACTCATCAGTTGTTTTGTTTACTTCAAAAAACAATGGATGGATCAAGGCAATTGAAGATAGCACGCCTAATTGCCAATCCATAGTTTAACATCGCCCTATCAAGTTGAAAACTGTACTAAAAATGAAAGCCTATCCATGATTGTTTTGAACTTTTGATATAAAATACTAGAATGTAAAGTAAAAAAAATGTGTTAGCACATTCATATTAAGCTTAGCATCAAACTGTATTCCAAATCATATACTCCCTCCGGACCTAAATATAGGACGATTCGTCCTATATTTAGGACCAAAGGTAGTAATTGATACTGTTTTCTCTTGGAATTGATCCATAAAAAGTAACTAACCTAGGGCTCTGTTAACTTGGTCCATCTTTGCAGCTTCTGATGCTAAAATCACCGCACTCTTCTTACCATCAGCTATATTTATGTTCGCCTGTCTTTCTCCTGTATAGGTGATAGCAATTAAGGGCGTAAGTATCGGCATATACAAGAGCCACAAAGTTCAATGAAATAGATATTAAAATTAATTCAGGAACAATATCGATGTAAATTATATCATCCTTGAACTCGAGAAATTGAAAAAGGGCAAATTGCTTACCTTCTGACTCAAGAATTTGAGCTCTCTTTCTCCGTTCTGCTTCAGCTTGCATTTCCATAGCTACTCTAACACCACGAGGAGGAGATATATCCCCTGAAAACAGCAAAGGGAATTCACAGGAATTTACAAGATATCAAGGAAATTGTTTCATAGTTTATCCAGACTTACTTATTTCATATCGAAGACACTCCAGGCCCCAACTTTTTGCAGCTACATTAATAGCCTCCTGTAATAATGTTGTCACACAGCCAATTATTGTTTGTCTGTAGATCATAACTAAGTCAAGACATAATTTGAATTCCGGATATTACAAGTTCCTATCTTTTACTCATAAATAGCAAAAAATTACGAAGCAGGTTTAAAGACCATAATCTGAAGTTTGACCACGTTCAAAATGCTAAGCGTGTACACGCACTGCTAATCATTTATAGCCTATTTAGAAGCAATATTCAATACAAGTAAGAAGGGGAAGACAGTGCAATATTTTAGTACATGGCCAAATGCCAGTAGATAAAGCATAGAAATAAAAAAAAAAAAAAAAATTAATGCACAATAAACCCAAAAAACCTTGAAAATTCAATACATCAGTTTGACGTTAACATATAGCATATAAAATCATTAACTCAAAGCGTCACCTGATAATCGCCTATTTGATGCTAGTATTTAATGCCCAAATGCCAAAGTAAGAATTGATCCCAGAGGGAAAAATACATCCCGGACAGATCACAGAAACAATATGTAAAATCTTTAATAGCAAGCATTGGAGGAGGCCTTTGAATTCAAATTCATGCAATAAAGAGTACACCTCAAAATTCCCTATAGCAGATATGATGGATATTATTCTGTAATTCAGAGATAACAAAATGCGGAGGCATGAGAACTGGGGCTAAGAAATTGGGGGATGTTTGAATATTAGGATTCATTTGATACAATTGAAGCAAACAAACGATTTTACCCACGTCTTGACAAAGAATCAAAACTAATATCTGACCCTTCTTTTCAAAATATATCTTATGTATGACTTAAAACGAGTGAAGTGGCATATAGGGACTAATTCATGAACTAAACTCACCACAATTAAAACGAGTGAAGAGGCATATAGGGACTAATTCATGAACTAAACTCACCACAATCTTTTCATTAAGCGTGTCCCTTTCCTCAAAGGTCTTGTCAAGAGTAATCTTACCAAGTTCACTTCGCATTGTCGTCTGAGCAAGCTGAATGACTGCATAAATGGGATTCTCAACACCATAAGAAGCCAGCTTAGGATCCACAATCTGTGCAAAGAAATGTGTAAAAAGTGAAAAACCAAGCACCTCGTTAAACTCTAAAACTGGAGGTGTGTATGTGAGAGAGAGAGAGAGAGACAAGAAGCTGATGAAGGAAAAGGCAGCGCGGACCTTCACATAGAGCACCCCGTCAATTAAGATGTTGACATTATCCTTGGTGATAGCAGATTGGTCAGCAATATGAATGGCCTCTTCCTTGAGGGAATGCACGTAAGCAATCCGATCGACGAAGGGAATCAAAAAATGGATTCCTGACGGAAGAGTCTTCACGTACTTGCCAAATCGCTCAATGACAAACGCTTTCTTCTCAGGCACAATCCGTATTCCCCAATTCAAAGGAGGAGTGATCTCATAACTTCTAAGATCAAATACCCCAATTTCATAATTTTGCACACAGCCACCGAATGAGAATGACGAAGAAATGGATATCAGCAATACATGTGCTTTTATTTGTATTTTTAATATGAAAAAGATGGAAATACCTCGGGGTAGAATCGCGAGTGTTGCGAAAACAGCGAATGGAGGAGAAGTGAGAGGGCAATCGAGGAGAAGAAGCGCCTGAGAGAGGATGATTGGAGAAGAGAAGGGCAGATTGCTTGGGAAGCACGGGAGGCGAAGTAGATGCTATCGAACGGCAATTGCTGTAGTTGAAGGCTGCCGTCGACTGACTCAATTGACTTAGCAAACGCAAGGTGTTGTTCATGGAATTGGGTTTCCAGATACTCTTCATTTTGCCTACTTGGGATTTCTCAGCAACCTCTTCGTTTGCTGATCTTCAAGTTTCTCTTTTCGTTGTTTCGAAGTTTCAGTGATGGCAAGAAGTTCGAAGATTTGCAAAAGCCCTTTTAAAACCCCTCCGTCCCTATCCTCACTATTTTTATTTTGCCGCAATTTTTTGGTTGTCTGAAACGCCCGAATTCTCAAAGCGGCAGGCCTAACATTTCTTCATAGATATTTTATGAACATAATATTCTTTTTAAATAAATAATATATGACATATAATATTACTGAATAATTTAAAGAAGTAAGATTTTCTGGACATAATATTGTTTTTAAATCAAAATGTTAAGAACAAGGTTATTTCTACTTCCAAAGATTTTGCAAGCTCAAAGACTTATTATAAAAAACATCATATACCGAGAACTTTCTCTGTTATGCATTCTTGCTTCATTCTTAAATGAACTTGGTATGTAGAAGATGGGGTGTAATTTGCTAAGCTGAGAGTCCATGAATTTGGTGAAAAAAATTTGACAGATCTTGATTATACCTTGGTACTTTGTTGGGTAGATTCGAATGATAGATTGAGTGATGAGTATGAATTCTTTGTATACTTTAATTTTAAATAAATGTTATTTTCTTTATTTCAGCAAGTTTGTAACAGTACAATACATACTAAAGACTTGATTGAGAATTTAAAAAACGATCCTACAATTAAAATTTCTCGATTTTACAAATATTCTGTTAATTGTGTTCTTAGTGGTATACAAAAATATCAAAGACCACAAAGTCATTAATTATATGACATCTAAACTGGATTAGTGGCTGACTTATGTAACCTAATAACATTTCTTTCTAACTTGCTATGCATGAGTTACTCTTTTATGTGTAAAAACTACTACACTTCAGGAATTTAGACAATCAAATATTTGGGTCATTTTTTAACCTGAAATAACTGTAGCAATATGCAATATATTATTAAGTTGTTTAGAAAAGAGAAAATGCTAGCAAACTTGCACCGTAGTTGCCATGCTTAAGTAGCAAATTGAGACTGAAATACTAGATTTTAAGCATGCGACTTACAACTTACTTTTAAAATTTGTAAAAAATTTATTACACTTAAATTTACATAATAACCATCTTACTTAATAAATAAGTGTATTAACATTTTTAAAAAGTTACTGTTTTAATATTTTAATAAATTATAACACATTGGTATAAAAATTATAATATGGAAATTCTTTTTCACATCCCGTGAGGGATCTGTGCTAGTTTGTTCAATTTACAAGCGAATCTTCTTTTGAAATTAGGAACTAATGGACCTTGATTTTCTTTGATTTCATCTCATCTCAGATTCAAACAATTCAAACAATTAGCTACTCTGCCGTTGTGCCCTCTCTCTCTCTCAATTCAACAAATGAGTGATTCGGAAATTAAAATGATGCAAACTGGAGAAAAGCAAGAATCACTCTTTCACAATGCAAGAAGAATCGGATAAAACAACAAGAATTAACTAGAATGATTAATTAGAATAGGTTAATATAATGTCTAGTTTTATAACTTGTACATTTCAATTCCTAGAGTTTCAAATCATAGCTTCTGATCTCTCAAGTTTAACAGATGAATTATGATGAAAGTAAACCAAACATTTAGAGTTTTGATCCACTAAATAATTGACGTAGTTTTCACTGTCTTTTAGATACACACGGACTAGGTTGTACCTCAAAACTGCCCCAGAAGGTACTTATTTGACTTGTATGCTTCCCTTGGCCTTCTAAAGAAGGTTATGAAACACAATTTACCACATCCATTTTAAACAATAAATCACCAAAACGAAAAACACACAAGCTAGCAGCACCCCATCAATTACTATGTTTTCCTCTCTATTGATAAAGATTCCTACGGGTGTGCGCTTTCAGAACTCACAAGCCTAATCATTTGTTGCATCTCAAATCCCACAGAAGTAATAATCATTTGATAAAGGAAGATACTCTTTTCATACACTACTCTTCAGGGTTTGAATTATTCAAATCAAACTATATTGGTTGAACTGCATTTTCAAAAAGAAATTTTACCAAACTAATATCATTATAAATTATCAAACATAACCATAGTACGCAGATCATGCAATAGAGAGGAAGAATTTTACTGCACGCAATCGCTTTGTTCTACGAAAGAAGCTGCAACCTGCATGAAGCCGCTGTGACCATATAACGCCAGGCTAGACAACATAGGATAAAAACAAAAAATTCTTGAACCTCAACAATTTTAGAGAATATAAAAGATAATAACAAACTGAAATATGATCCTCCGAGCACAAAATTTCAGATCGAAATTCATAAATTGTCCCCAAATACTCAAATAAACAACAAACACTCAAAGCAGAAGACACCATCTACTCTTCAACAAGGATTGTCCCCTTCTCGCTAACGTAAATGCCATCCAGAAACTTCCGAATATCCTTATTCTTGACATGGCATTTCTGTTTTAAACAGATAATAGTTAGAATCAACCAGTGCACAATAGATGTACTATTTACAAACAAGAGATTTTAAGAGCGAGCTTGACCTGATTGATGAGGGCGGCAGATCGAGAAACCAATTCAATATCGTTTCCATCCAATACCAACTCGTCCTTAACCTTTTCAGATCGGATTATTGAAACCCCATCAAGCATTTCCACTTTCCTCACCTACGACAGCGTAAAGAATACAACATTAAATCCAATAAGGTTATCTAATAATACACGAGCAGAAGCTACACAACGTTGCTGCCCACAGCAGTAGGGAAAACTATGATGCACAATGGAGCGAAAAAGACTCTGCTAAGATGACTAAAGAATTTGATTAATTATATGATAAAAGAGGATCACAAAAATCAAATAATACAATACAGAGTAAAGAACAACAACAATGAGGAACAATCTAAGGCCAATAATGGATTTGAAATGTTCAAGCAATAATTAATCGATCATGTTGACCACGGTATATTGCATAGGCTAAAATCACATTCGCTGATGGATACTTTTCTATGCTATAAGCTTATGATTACACATTTAATCCGTTGTCTAATTAAAGCTTAGAACATTAGTCAAACAACAGCAGGTGCAAAAGAGGGCAAGGGAGGTGTGAGGAGTACCTTTTTCTCACCAAGAAAGTTTCTGATTTCAATGGACTTGCTGCTGTTGGTAATGCTGGCGTTGATAGGAAAATGGGCATAGACAAACCGCATCTTATAGCGGTAACCCTTTGTGACGCCAGTAATGAGATTCTCTACATGAGAGAGGGCCGTGCGAATGGAAGCAGAGGTCTTCCTGGATCCAAACCAGGCATCGACCTTAAGCTTTTTCTGGCCATCCTCTCCGGTGATAAGTTGAAAATCGAGATTTAAATGCTTAAAATCTCGGACAAGCTTGCCACGAGGTCCCTCTACCTCAATGATCTTAGCCTTGACTTTGATGGACACCCCCTCCGGGATGTCCATGGTTTCGCTGGAGAGGATTGTTTTCATCTTCGGCGCTGGCGCTGTTTCTTCCTGCCTTCAACCTCTTGCTCTCTCACCAAAAACCCTAATCCTGAATACACAATATATAAGGTATTAGGGTTACCGGGTGAGAGCCCGAGTACTGGGCTCGCGTGAAGCTTAACGACGACATCGGCCCGTAAAGGTTTGAATTTTTTTCATTTTCAAAAATTTATTGTCAACAAAAAATATTAAAAAAACTTGACAAATCATTTTATTGGAAAAATTTCTATTTGAGATTTTAAAATTTAAATATTTTTTTAGATTTTCCCTAGAATCTATATTATCAAGGGAAAATCCTTTATAAAGAACTTTAAAAATCTCAAAAGACAAAAAAATATTTCAAATATTCATAATATTAAATAAGTTTTAGGACTTGGTTCACCATTTTTAAATTAAAAATAATAATAGAATTATCCCTCTTAGTTTAAAATTAATAACAGAAAGGAGGATACAGTTTCACAAATTCTGATAAAGGTTTTCACGAGTTTATATAAGTTTTTCATAATTTCTTATAAGAATTTCAAAAATTTGAAATCAAAATTTACAATATTTGATAAGGTTTTCACAAGTTTTCAAAATAATTCCAAAATTTTCTTAAAAAATTGCAAAAGTTGCAGATTTTGATTCATAATATCTGATAAGAGTTTCACAAGTTTCAATAAATATTTTACAAGTTCAACAAGGATTTCACAACTTCTTAAAAATAATTTCACAACTTATTTAAAGAATTTCACAGGTTACAAATTTTGATTCACAATACCTGATAAGAGTTTCATAAGTTCTGATAAAGATTTCACAAGTTAGTTTGTGTTTAAGTAAGGTTTTCAAACATTCTTAAAAGAATTTCACAAATTGTAAATCAAAATTTACAAAATTTGATAAGGGTTTCATAAATTTTAATAAAGGTTTCAGGATAAGATTTTCACTTGTCAAAGTGAAAATTAAACCCCTATTGACAATTCTGTCATTTTTTAAAAAAATTGGCAAAGGACAAATCAGGACCTAAAATATATTTGAAGCTATAAATATTCAAGACACTTTTTATCTTTTAGTATTCTTAAAGTTCTTTTTAAGGGATTTTTCTATCTACTAGTATTATTTATTTTAAACTTGCCTATTTTTTTTTTATTCATTGACAGTTGGAAAAAAACAAATTTTATAGGGAAAATCTATATGAGAGCCTATTTAACCAAAAAAGGCCCAAACCAAAGTCTCTCATCAGAAAGGCCCTAGGGCCCTGATGGGTACTTTTTCAGAAAATGAAATTACATTGGTGCCCTTAGTGAAAGTCTGAAATTGAACACAAATGAAAATCATCCGACCTATTCCTCTCTCATCTCTAAGGGTATGTTTGGTTTGAGGGAAGGGGAGGGAGGGAGAGGGGAGGGGGAAGAAAAAAAAGGAGGGGAGAGGAAAACTTGTGGGTCCCACTACACTCAATTTTGAAATTTTTTTCCCTCCTCTCCTTTTTTTTCCCTCCCCTCCCTTCTCCTCCCCTTCCCTTCTCTCAAACCAAACATACCCTAAATCATTCAAAATCGCCATCTCCATCACTCCATTCTCTCTGCATTCTCTGATCTCCGACCTCATCCGGTTGTCCGTCGTCAGTCTCCGCCTTTGCGCCTCCGTCCTCGTCGATCTACGTTTGTTTTAGAGAGAAGGAGTAAGTGTTGACTAAACCCTAATCTTTTTGAAGTTGTGATTAAATCCTCGTCGATCTCCTTGATCTCTGGTGGGTTTTTTCTTTGGCTATAAATCGTTGTTGTTCCCTGGCTTGTGAAATTCCAGGTTCCAACGTTTGTTGGTGTCTTGTCAGGTCTCTGTCTTATTTCCAAATGAGGCATCTCTGGTTGCTTCTTCTTCTTCCTTTATGCTTTTATTCATTGTTATCTTAATCTCACTGATCATGTTGCTGTGAGGCATTCGTTGGAAATTGTTTCTGAGCTAGCTGCAATGGACCCTTATGCTGTTGCAATGGCCTTAGGTACCATAATAAATCGGATGTGGATTGTCTTAGCGTCCCTATCCATCAGAATCCCTCTCACACCATTGATCTCTCCCAATCAAATCTTGACCATCCATTTTAATACCTTAAAACAAATTTAGAGCCCTAAAAAATTATTTTAGGATCTTGAAAAAATATTTTGAAGTATATTTTTAGTACCCATCAGTATCCTAAAATATTTTTTCCAGATCTTGAAGTATTTTTTCAGTACCAGTCAGTATTTTTTCAATACCAGTCAGTATTTTTTCAGTACCATTCAGTAGCCTGAAATATTTTTTCAAGATCCTAAAATAATTTTAATATCGTTGAAAAATTATTTTAAAATCTTGAAGTATTTTTTAAGTACACGTCAGTATTTTTTAGGATACTGATGGGTACTAAAAATATACTTCAAAATATTTTTTCAAGATTCTAAAATAATTTTTTAGAGCTCTAAACTTGTTTTAAGGTATTAAAATGGATGGTCAAGATTTGATTGGGAGAGATCAATGGTGTGAGAGGGATTCTGAGGGATAGGGACGCTGAGACAATCCGCATCCTAATAAAATCTTGGGAATCGTTCGCCATTTCAATGATATTTTGTGTTTTTTTTTTTCACAATGTAATTTTGGAATAAAGTTTCCGCCTGACCTCAACTCCTAAATCTAATATTTCCTGTGTAATCTTCTGCAATGAATCATCTGTAGCCTGAAGGTATGTTGAATGAATATTCCTCAAAGCCTCCATTTATTCTCTTGCATAATGAGTTTCCATTGCTCATTGAATCAAATACAGAAAACAGAAGTTTTGTTGAAGGTTATGTTCTTCTTAGTTTGAAGTTGGTGCATTGCATTTACTTTGTGTTTCCTATGCCCTACATTGTACTCATCTATTTTAACCTACTATTTTCTTTTGGTAAAAAAGGAATGCTAAATTTGTTATTTAATGAGATGCTTTTTTTCATTCAGTACAATTTTTAAAAGCTAGAAAACTGCATAACCATTGTCCCATGATTTTTATGTCCGTGTTGTACAAGGGAGGAATTCCTGATTGCTATGCCATATCAAGTTATATGCTGGGTCACAGTTTTTTCCCCCTGTCCTAAAGACTCCCTGATAAACTCTCCTTGTTTTGGGCCTATGAATAAGTATAATTCCTTATGCAAGGATTTTGTAGTCTTGTGGTCCTGTTGCAAAGTTAGAACTCATCTATCCTGTGATAACATTCTAAACTCTTGAAGTATATGGTTTACAAGAAAGTCAGAGACTTTGTTTTCTTTTTGAGCTGCTTTGCTGCTTGTGTGCTTAATAAGGTGTAAATCCTTGTGGAATTTCCTGACTATGCTTTTATTCCACCACAATTAAATTCTTTTGTCCAGGTTGTTTTGCTGTATGTTGTAGGTGCTTTACAAGATGTTCTCCATTTGCATGATGTTCTTGTAAGCTCAAAAACTAGTGTAAAAATGTAAGTTTTTATTAGGGTTGTTTTTACGTTTTTATTGGGGTGTTACGTGCTAAAATTGAAGTATAAACTGTCTCAGGTAAAAACAGGTAGAAACGCACGTAGAAACGTAAAAACGTGTAAAAACGTAAGTTTTTAGAGATTCCACCGTTTTTACTTAAAACCAAAAAAAAAAAAACCTTGTTATAAGAGCAAGAGAAGAGGACATGGAGTTTTTGCAAAATGATGTGTTTGATTTGAATGAATTGTTATAATTTAGGAATTGTTAAACTTTGTTCTTTTGATGTTTTGGAACTTGTTTTTAGGAGTTGTTAAACTCTTTTTGTGTTTTTCGACATATATTTTATATAGTTATGTGACTTGTATCTTTCAAATATAATTTATGTTTTTGAAATTGAGTAGTGATTTATGTTTTTTTCTATATACATATATATATAATTTTTTATCCTAACCTTAAGAAGTAGAAACTTTTCGTTTCGTGTCGTTTCTACGATTTACGTTTCTACCACCCTTTTTCCTGTCTACGTAGAAACTCGATTTTAACAACATTGCTTGTAAGAGTTGCTCTCGCCATGCTGTGCTACACTATATCTAGAGGTCGAGCATTAGATGGTTGGTGTCTTCAAAAGCTTTAGTGTTTTGAGGAGAATCGATTCCTATGAAATTTGGCATGATGTAACCTCTAGTTTACTTGGTTGCACAGAGAGGCCGGATATCATATCTCACTTCAATTCAAGCTGTAAGTATAGACGTTGATGTCCTTGATGTTGTGCATGTTTTGCATAACATTTGTAAGATCAACTTTTGATAGATGTAGTTCGAAGGAAAAATCGAATACACAAAGAGGGCTGAAGGTGGGCTTCTTGTGGTGGCTGGTCACCCATCCTCACAACATCCATCGCGAAAAAATGTTGTCTTTGATAGAAGACTACCACAAGCAGAAGAAGAGACATTAGGGGGCATACTTGTTAGGACACATGTATTTATGACTCCTTTGTATTCATGAGAATGACATTCACCCTTTGTTCTTTTGTAAATTGTCTATTGATGCTAACTTCATAATTATTATTCAACCGCATCCGCAATTTTTTGCTTATGTTTTGATATTTGTTTATGGAATGAGAACTACAAAAGAATGGACATGATCTTCAATTTTTGCTTATGTTTTGAAATTTGTTCATGGAATGAGAACTGCAAAAGAATGGATAGGATCTTCAATTTTTGCTTATGTTTTGAAATTTGTTCATGGAATGAGAACAACAAAACAATGGTAAAACTAAATCAGACATTTGTATCAGCATTATAAATAACCATTTGTATCAGTACCCACTAACAACAATATCAGTACCCATTAACAATCCCTAGTAACAACAATAACAGTATCCATAAATAACAATATAAGTCCCCATTAACAACAATATCAGAGGGCGTTAACAACAATATCAGTCCCCATTAATAACAGTATCAGGGGGCGCTAACAACAATATCAGTCCGCATTAAAAACAATATCAGTCCCCATTAACAACAACATCAGTCCCCATTAACAACAATATGAGGGGCGTTAACAGCAATATCAGTCCTCATTAACAACAATAAGAGGGGGCGTTAACAATATATCATTCCCCATTAACAACAATATGAGGGGGGCGTTAATAACAATATCAGGGGGCGTTAACAACAATACCAGTCCCCATTAACAACAATATCAGGGGGCATTAACAATAATATCAGTCCCTATTAACAACAATATCAATCTCAGTTAACAACAATATCAATCCCCAGTAACAACAATATCAGTACTCACTAACAACAATATCAGTCCCCATTAACAACAATATCAATCCCTATTAACAACAAGATCAGTACCTACTAACAACAATAACAGGATTCACAGGGAAGTCATAAGCTAACAAACTGTAGCCATCATTATTAATGAACCACACAGAATTATGTAGAGACCAAAATCAACCTGAATTATGCTTCTTCACATTTTAATGCTGCCAAACAAATAAAAAACTAACATTCCAACGAAAGAGAACATAAGATATGGTTCAAACACAGCTGTGATATATCACCTTCACATTACAAAGTTCTTACATATAGCTGTTACATCTTTAGATCAAACACATGTTACAAACAACAATGACATTGCTACTTTAAACTTCTTTTCCCCCTTCCTAAGTTCCCCATATAGTTCATGTCAATGTTTAATCTTTCTCAAGTCACTGTGTATTGCATCAAGTTCTTCACTCACTCTTTGCCCATGCTTTGCTCTTCGAAGAAAGGAATTTTCATCATGTAATTTGTCAATGTCGTCTAAAAGCTCCTTAATCACAATATTTTCCCTCTCACCAAGCGAACTCGTTATCATGCCAAGCGAAGAATCCACACTCTCCATCCTGAAATGCATACGTTCCATCAGCAATAAAATTTCACAAACCACACACCTAAAATATAACCTTGCTTACCTGGTAGTAGTATGGGCATCCGTAGAACCTCCGACCTGGGTTGCCGTCAGTCCACGCTGTCCATCTCGACGCCACCATTCTGTGATGACAGTACCTCTTCAGACCTTCATAATCATCCTCACGACTAGGTTGTCGAAGAAGCACCACCCTCCGCCTGCATCTTGCCGTCAACGATGAAGATGATGCCATTTAGGCTCATGTTTACAGATCATCGTCACCTTTAGAACAATAAGCAATATGTATTCAACTCCACAATTTTCCTAATATGAAGAAGATGATTCAATCTTTCTAAAGACAGGCAAAGGTTTCCTCATTATTCTATATCACTATGTTGGGTATACTGCCCGATGGGATATTTAGTACAAGAGTACGACCTCCAATGAGATGTGCCAAGTTTGATTAACCAACAACAGTATGCTGATCAATAGCACTTCTATAAGATGGAGTTGAAGAATAGAAATGGAAATATAGTAAGGAATCAAATGATTCTATAATGGGTGCATTTTGGCAAAGAAACAACAAAAGCCCAAGAATGTTGGTTCTCTTTGGAACCCATTTTCTCTCCTTTTTATTGGTTCAGAAAAAGAAAGGCAATGAGGGGGAGGGGGAATGGAAAATTAAATAAAGTGGCAAGTGGCCCGAGTTAAAAAATAAAGATATGGTAGTAGGTTATTTCAAAGTTCAAGCATATTCAATTTGTGTCCTTTAAGCTTCCAAACAAGAGCAATGCAATTTCCCTGTCTTTCCCTCGAAATAAATATGCCAAGAAAAGAAGCAACAATCAAAACTTTGTCCATTCTGATCATTCTTTAATCATATTATGTTCACTCTGTTCCATTATGTTTAACCCTTTTATAAAGCAATTAATAATGGCAGATGGATCATGGATAAACCACTATTTCGAAAAACCTTGAATTCTAAAAAGATAACGTGCTTTGTGGTTTGTAACCATAAAAGCATAAATATAAACAGTAAGATGGCCAGATTAAAGGGATTAAAGAATAACAGCGAAGACAGAGAACATTTGACAGCTGAAGCTATTCACAACTGAAAACTAAGCCAACAAAGTCCTAAAACAAAACAACCCAGTCGACAATAATCCACAGATTATATGCGTTGTAAGCAGAAATGCACAGTTATGACTTGAAGAAACCACAACTGAAACTAATAAAGAGCCAACTAAAGTTCCAACACAAAATCACCAAGCAAATTTAATCAACAGTAGCAGTCGCCACAAGAAAAAGATAGAGTTTCTCAGTTCTCACCGACAGCTTAGGTTTAATTTGCCAAAAAAATTCGAAAATCCTAGTTGCTAGGTATCGCGATCACATGCAGCAAAAGGAAAACTAAGAAAGAATTGTTTCAAATTTGAAGAATCAAGAAGCGTGAAGGAAAGTGAAAGGAGAAGAAACATAAGGTGGTACCTGGAGAAGAGAAGATAAGAGAGTAGTGAGGGAGGGAGGCGCTAAAAGGCGTCCATGGAGAATATAGAATTTCTAGCTGACATTGTAAACAATTGTGTTGATCACGGAATTTGGGTATGGGAGGGAGGGTTTCGTAGAAGCTATTTCTTCCTTTCACTCTTCTACTTTCTCCTCCATCGCTGGAAACCAGAGCAAAAGAAGAAAGAATATTCCACGGGTTTAGTGATAAAGAGGAAAGTGATGTCATTTCACATAACATTTATATGTCAAAAAGGGCCTTAGGCCTTTGTTGACATGTGAATTAAGTTTGGGCCTTTTTTAAGATTTTATTTGTTAAATGGGTCCTCATATAGATTTTCCCAATTTTATATAGATAGATGTCTAATCTCTAATTTTTCCGGGTCATTATAACTTACCGTATACTTTTTAAAATTTTAAATAAAAAGGCCTAAAAATCATTTCCCGTTTTTTTTTTGCCAGCCTAAAAATAATTTCCATTGTGGTTTGATGACTGATCTGGCAACGTTCATAACCTAATCTTTTTTTTTTGATTCAAGAGATCATTATCTAAAGTTATTTAAACATGTTGAGTCTCCATATGTAAACGTCATATTTATCTTATCTTATGTAATTATTTTGGCCAGTTATCTTATATAACTATGGGTTATAATATTTAATTATTAAATTAAATCTTTTAAACGATGACATATTTACCATGCACATAGGTTTTAGGGCTCGTAGTAACAATAATTGGAGCATTAAATGTAGGTAAAAAAATTGGGAAATTTATATTTTTTACTTTTATTTTGAATTATCCCATCAATCCAAGTGGTGGCCTAAGAATAATCCAAGTGATGGGTTAAGAGCCCAACTTTCATCCTGGCATGATGTATATGATAGACAACTTCCTAAACTATGAGTCTTGCCCTTCTGTTAGAGTGCTTGTTATTTTTAGGTCTATATATTTTTAATTTATATTTTAAAAATGACAACAAACAATTTTTTCTGATGTAAATTTAAAATCATTAGTTTTTTGTTAGTGGTTTTTTAGACATGTTTCTATTTATTTTAATTTTATTAAGACAGCAGTTTAATAGATTAAAGTTTAATAATATTATTTCTAACTCTTTAACTTTGTACGTGGTATAAATGGCATTAGGGTTATTGGGGGACAGCCGCGGTACTGAACTTGGAAGAACTTTTAATATAAATAGTTGATTTCTTAATAAAATTAGTTGTCAATTACTTTATTATTTTGGTTAATTACATTACTGTGGTGGTTAACAGGATTTTGAAGTTCAAGTGGCATTTTTCTGTGATTTTCTCTTGAATCTATTATCTTTTATTTTTCACCCAATAGAATCTATGTTATTAAGGGAAAATGGTTAGAAAAAACACTTTAAAAATGTAAAAAGAAATAAAAAAAAGTGTTTCAAATATTCATAATATTAAAAAAGTGTTTGGATCTGGTTTATCATTTTTAAAACTAAAAGGAAATTACATTTTTTTTTTAAAAAAAAAATCATATGTTGCAAATTTTGATTCATAAAATCTGATAAGGGTTTCATAGGTTTAGGCAAAGATTTCACACGTTATCAAAAGAATTTCATAAGTTGCTAATCAAAATTTACAAGATTTGATAAAGGTTTCACAAGTTTTGACAGAAGTTTCGTAAGTTCAGACAAAATCATCACAATTAATTATGTGAAAGTGAAAATTAAACTCCGAGGGACAATTCTGTCATTTCTCTTTAAATTGAAAAAAGATAAATCAGGCCTTAACAGCTCTTTAGCATTATAAATATTCAAAACACCTTTTCATCTTTTGATATTCTTTTAAGGGATTTTTCCTATTACCTATCTAGTAGTATTACTTATTTTTAACTTGCCTAATTTTTTAATAGTTGGAAAAAAAAGCTTAGTAGGAAAAAACATGAAAAAATTCTATTTATCCAGGCTTTAAATGGTGATGGTCTTTTTTGAAAAAAGTGGTTTATGGGTGAAGCCACTTTTTGGAGCTTCTTCATCACCATCAACAATGGTTTTTTAACTTTTTTTAAGTTAAAGGACTGTTGAGTCCTCTTGGCATTTTTGTAAAGTTGTCTGTTGGATGCGAATATGAGGTGTACAATTTGCAATTCCATGAGATAAAAGCCTTAGTTTTCTTCCTTTTCTTTATATAGTTTAACATAAAAAAAAAATATAGGATAGGCTTATTTAAACACTTCATTGTGTTGTGATTTTTTAAGGGTTAAGGAGCAATAATACACATGGGCTTTGCCCCAGGGAGTGTCCAGCACCACGTGGTTTTTTTTGGATCAAAAGTACACACATGGTTAGCATATAGGAGCAAAAGTCACACCTGGGGTTAGTTGACCAAATGGTCCACGTCAGATGCTGATGTGGAAGCTGAGTAGGACTGACAACAAGTC
Organism: Acacia pycnantha; assembly: GCA_025563575.1. Classification (NCBI taxonomy): domain Eukaryota; kingdom Viridiplantae; phylum Streptophyta; class Magnoliopsida; order Fabales; family Fabaceae; genus Acacia; species Acacia pycnantha. The sequence continues at coordinate 1,609,028 of JAMWYP010000083.1, forward strand.
TAATGGATGCTGATTAGATAAGTTAAAGAAATTGAGGGGAAAAAAAAAACTGAAAATGAGCAGTATGATCAAATCGGGTTGGGAAGAATTGGGGGAAAGAAAAACCTAAGATTCTCGCTCAAGATTTTCTACTTCATTCTTCAGCTCCGATTCTTGCTCGACATCAAAGTCCTCGCAAATGCTTAATTCGTCAAGCGAATGATCAAGCTCAGAATTAGAAGAATCCAATTCAAATTTCGGAATGAACAGGATCTTGAGCTTTCCACCTTGGTTCTTGCACCTCGGCTGAGAACCGCGACCGTGAGGTTTGTGGTTCTTCAAGGGGGCTTCAGCTGCCATTGACACCCCTGAAACAAACAGTAAAAATGGCCACCGCCAGCCACCACGAAGGTCCAAAATAGTCTCAACTTAAGTCAAGTCAGATCATAATGTGTAATTTTAAAATCTTGTTAAATTACTTCCTCTAGCGTTAGCGATCGCGTCCCTTTAATCAATGGTGGCGATTTCCCCATTCATGAAGGTCGTGATTTTGAGCAACAAAGCCGTAGATCACTGGGTTCCACCACCAGTTTAGTAGGAGCTTCCCTAGTCGAAGCCTCGAGCACGAGCCTCGTCTCCTTCATCTCTCTCGGCATTTTCTTTTTCTTCGCTGGCATTTTCTTCCTCATCCCACAGCAGACGGTCTTTCTCTTTCTGAGTTTGGTAAATTCAAAATCCCCAATCTCGCCCTTTTCCTTTTCGTCATAAATTAGACCTCACTGTTTGGGCAAGACCGCAAGATCTCAATTCTCATCAGCTGATTAATTTGTGGAACGCATTTCTAACTTGCACCAGTGTCTGAATCTGGCAACCAACCGTTAATTAGTTGGCCACAAGACGCCGAATGCCCAGAAAAATTTATCAAAGGAAATACTCCCACTTTATTAATTTTATAGGAATTTTTTTCATACTCCTTTCTTTCCAGATGATTTAGGGAAAAAGATAACTTCAAAATTTCAAATCAACATGGTTTGTAAGATCTCGGGATGCCAGTGGAAGCTTCTAAGTTTCATTCCCAGGAAAAGAGGAAAGCTTCGGGTTTTTGAAGAAAAGATGGTGACAATTCCAATTATTCTCTCTCCAATTCATCATCCAGTCAGCATATAGCGGTCAATAAAGCATAGTTAACCGTCAACATCCAGATTGTGATAGAAGTGTGTGACTTTTGCTCCTATTTGCTAACCATGTGTGTACTTTTGATCCAAAAAAAATCACGTGGTGCTGGACGCTCCCTGGGGTAAAGCTCATGTGTATTATTGCTCCTTAACCCATTTTTTAATGGTAATTTTACTTTTTTTTAGCAAATTTACATTTAAATTTAATTTTTTATTATAACTTATCACATAATATAGAACACATATATATATGTGGTACTTAATAAGATTCATGCCTCTTTCACTCATTTTCCATCTCAATTGACTTTTTCAAACAATAGACCATTTGGGGGGAAAAAATTACTTCTATCACCGCTATCTCAAACATAAATCACATCTACAATCTGATTTTTAGAAAAAATACCATCTAGAAAAAAGTCACTCCTGCTACTGCTATCCCAAACGGGCACTAATTCTATTTCTTAGCGAACTGTTGAAAAATTAACGTTAACAGTTAACTTTTTAATAGAAAATGATAATATTTCTTTATTTTAACATTTTCGGAGTAATATTTAACCTAAAAAAATTTCAGGCGACATTACTCCCAAATGAATCCAGAACAAATTTGTAGCTTAACTCTTTCTTTCTTTCTTTTATTAAAAAAAGTGGGAAAACATCTAAAATTGTTTGAATTGAAGCTCGAACTAGTTAGAAACAAAAAGAGTGGAGGGAAGGAAAAAAGTCAAGAAAATCAGGAAGATGAATGAAAGTGAGATGGAGTTGTGAGCACATGAAAGCGAGAGCGACACCTGAAGCTTCATGGTGGTCATGTCTTGGACGGCCACTAGCCTCAAGCTATTATACTTTCGGTTAACAAGATCACATATCCTTATTATATCCCACTTTTTATTCCCTCTTAGCTTTTAATTGATTCGGGTACATGTATTCCATGATTTGCACTGTAATATTTAAAATTTATAAAAGAATAAGAATATCAATGGTTGATGGGTCAAAAGAATCCAAAACCCATCACTAGAGTCCGCAGGGATCGCTGCGCATGCATCACTCTCCTGGAAATTGGTTTCCAGGATCAGATCCTGCTTGTGTGGAGTCTGTGTGCACGACCTGTAAGCCACACAACACAAAGCGTCACACATCTCACAAATTCACACCAACAAAGAGAAACAGTCCACATCAATAACAGATCCACCCGAGTTTCATTCCGCTGTTTCTCCATCTTCAACTGTGATAACGATCAATCTTTCATGCCTTAGAACCACGCATTCACTGTGGTTGGACTTGGGAGAGGAATCAAATACGTTCACACGAGAGAGCAGCTGGAATGGAATATAAACAGAGGAAGAAGATAACACCTAACTCCAACAACGCAAGACCATACCCCCTTGATGACACCAAAGTCTACAGTCTGGTTTGACCCCTCGTTAGAAAGGAGAATCTTCCATACCTTTGGATTTCAATTCTCAGAAAGTCATTTTTTTAAAAAAAATTAAAGGACATTGATTAATGTACTTACATTTAATGTCGTACCCGTGATGGCAACGTTTCCCTTTCGTATAGAACAAGAGGACCAGAAACGATTCCCATCTTTTATAACTTTCGGCCTCGTCATACCTGTTGGCTGTGGGTCGATTGCCTCCCACTCCAATGAGTTAGATAGATTTTCAAGGTCATTAGATTCGCTTCCCACTGACTTTGGCCTTTGAAATTTTATTCTCTGATGTTGAAGTCAGGGTCAATTTTTTTTTCACCAATCCTGCTCGTGAAATAAATATTACTCCCAAATAATTCCAAGTTGTAAACAACTTCTCTATCCGCTGTAACGACTAACGACAAGATCAAGCAAGCATCAACTGTCTAATAAAAATATTGCCATAAACAGAAGGGTCGTTAACTTGCCTGGCGCGAATTGTCATTATGTGAATATGTGTATAGAGTATAGAGCGGTGCAATGGCGTATATTTTGGGCACATAATTAATATGACCACGACGCGCTAAACCACATTCGAATGATATTTATAGGACGAACAAGATGGCACGGGAAAAAACGTGAAAGGACAAGAGTTAGTTACGACGATTTTTTTTTCTGTGTGTCTCTCTCTCTGGATTTAGAACCAGATCCCATGAGGTGGTAACAATAGTGGCGCTTCTGGTTTTAAGTTTTAATATATCCCTTCATGCATCACCGTTCTTACCGGACGCTTCGTTTAATTAATAAATTATTCGTTCAGTGTCGTAGTGCGCATCGTAGCTTGAGAAATTCCTCAAATCCTGGTTATTTGCTTCCCGCTTCGTCTCAAACCAGTACCTACCTTCAAAAATAACTGTCCCTTTCCCCCAGACGCTTAAGAGATAAGGAATAATTTTTTATAGGTACTCTTTTGTTTTCTTTTGCTTGTTCGCTCTCTCTCTCGAGTTGGCCGGTATGTGAGGAATTGGGCGCATATATAGATAAGCATTTGTTGGTGAGACTTGACGTATGATAAGTCAGGGAAGGAGGAGTAAGAAGAAGAACATGGGAAAGGTTTCTAGGATTGGCAGTTATGCAATTGCTTCTTCAATCAAGGAAAACCAACGACAACCTTGTATTACCTGCACAACCTTCAACATTCTAGCTCCCATATACAAGCGTCTCAGCCATGAGGTTCTTTAATTTCCTCCTCCGACCACGTTGACGAATCCTTCAAACGGGTCATCAAATATTTTAATGATTTTTTGTTTTGTTTTGTCTTATTTCTGGTTTGGTGGGGAAAGCAGGACCAGAGTTGCCGCGAGAGCGACAACAGAGCGGACTGGTTGACCAGGAATCATAGGATATTGGATTGGCTGCTGTGTGAGAGATCTTCCATTATATGTCTTCAGGTTTGCAAGTTTTTTTTTATAAAATCAGGTTTGCAAGTTCTTCGTTCATTGTTTGTGCTGAATCTTGTTGGATAAATTCTTCATTGGGTTTATTGGGAAAATATATTTGATTATGTTGGCCTGTCGCAGGAGTTTTGGGTTGGAAACCAGGAGCTTGTGGATTTGTACGAGAATAGACTCGGCGATGCTGGTTATATTAATTTCAAGCTTGGACGGCCCAATAACCGCGGAGATGGTTAGCATTTTGTCCCTTAATTTCAAAAAACCATTTTGGATTTTCAAACCCGGGGTTTCTCTCTGTAAACGAACAAGGCTAGATCGACAATATAACGTTTGAAAATATTATACTTGATAACAACAGAGTATGAGTGACTTCTAATTTCTTCCATGGGATATTGACATAAAGTGATTATTTGATGTTCCTTTCGGAATCTGCAGGTCTTTTGATGTCAGTTCAAAAAGAGTACTTCACTGTTATTAATTACAAGGAGTTGCTTTTCAATGATTGTGCTGATCGTGTAGCTCAGTTGTTACATGTGAAATTAGCTCTTCCAATTTCGCAATGCAGTAACAATGATATTGGGCAGGAACTTCTTATTGTGAACACACACTTGCTATTTCCTCATGATTCAAGTCTCTGCCTAGTTCGACTGCGTCAGGTGTCTCAGCAGTATTATTTTTCATAAGTATGCATGGCAAATCACTTGGAGAAAGAAACAATAAATTAAATCACACTTTTCTGCAGGTCTACAAGATACTTCAATATGTGGAATCTTATCAGAGAGAGCACCAACTTAAGCCCATGCCAATCATTCTATGCGGGTAAGTTTCCAAATGCAGTGCTCCTTCTTTTATTCCTTGAATGGAAGTTAACACTTGAATCATTGTTTCACCATTTTGATTTCTAGAGACTGGAATGGAAGTAAACGGGGGCATGTTTACCAGTTCCTGAGATCACAAGGATTCGTATCATCATATGATACGGCACATCACTACACTGATGCAGATGCTCACAAGGTGCGCCCCCCTAACATTGCTTTCAGAATTGTTGTGTTGGAAATTATATGCTTCTCCACTTATACATGTTTACAAATCTTTTTGTTGAAGCAGTGGGTTAGCCACCGAAACCATCGAGGCAATATATGTGCTGTTGATTTTATTTGGCTTCTAAATCCTGATAGATATCGCAAACTTTTGAAAGCAAGTTGGAGTGAAGCTGTATTTGGCATGTTGAAGGTAATCAGAAAGCCTTCAGACCTGCTCTCTGTTTCTAAATCATTTATTTCTTTTCATATTGCGACAGAAATATAAGTAGGGTGACCAAGGAACATGAATGGGGGTAATATGTTATGCTCCCTCTTCCCTAATATAAGATATATTTAAGAAGTTGATCTTGGTCCTAATTATAATTAGATATATTTTTCAATATTTTTCTAATTTACCCTTATTGATGTTTTTTCAACTATAATCAATGAAGAGACTAGGATGTTTTAGAAAATACATGTTATTAACTAACTTAATTAACTTCCTTAATCTAATCAAATATGTCTTATATTAATGACCGAAGCAGCGAGTATCATCTAGTACGAAACTAGGTCTATATCATCAATCTTAGTTATTGTAGGACAGTGTTGGTGGCTGATTTCAAATTTATATTTTCAGTATCTGTTGCTGAAGACTGCTCCGACAGAGACTGAGGCGTTTGCCTTTTAAAGGCTGATAAAGAAAAGAGTATCACCTATTCCAGTTTTTGTGAAGCTCTTCATCAGGTATGATACAGTATGAACTAAAAGACAGGGTTCTTCTTAAATTTCAGATAACATGTATGTTTGTGTATTTGAGAAAGAGAGACCTGTTGGGTGCATGTCTTACAATCCCTCATGTGGATAAAAGTTTTCTTCATTCTCTGCAGCTTAATTTATTTGGTCATGGTCATGGGCTGAGCGACGAAGAGACAAAGGACTTGTGGTCCCAAGCAGATGTAGATATAGATGGTGTTCTGGACTATGAAGAATTTCTGGTAAGGCAGTTAGTCACCTGAAAATCAACCCTTAGCATAAAGTATCTGAAATACTTTTCTGTATAAAAGCAAAATTGTATCCAGACTTAAGTAACCTCTATCATATGTGAACCACTGTTTCAATTCTTCAGAACCAGGTGAATGTGGTTATTTAATCTGCATGGTTACAATGTTATGGGATTTGTAGGAGCAACTGTGGAAGCCAGTGTCAGAAGAAGGAAACGAATACGGGAATGAAGAGCACAAGGATGTCTCGGATGGCCAAAGGGAGCAAACCATTGGTTTCACTGTGAAGAATGCAGTACTATTCCCTCATGAGGTGGAGAAAGGCAGATGGCCAGAAGACTACTCTCTTTCAGATCATGCTCGGCTCACCGTAGTTTTCTCTCCTATAAGAATGCCCTGTTCACAGTTGACATCCTGACAAATGCTAGCTAGAGTCAATCCAGATTTAGTTCAAGGCATTTGGCATTGGGAATAAGACAACATAGCATTACAAGTGAATGGGTGAAGAGATGGAAGGAGAATAGAAGCCATGGAACACTCAAGGATGGAATTTGAAGCTGTTCTCTTTAGTGAAATACAAAAAGACAATTGAAATCATCAGCCATCATCAGTTTGTTTGTTTCCCCCCTTCATCACTTTTGTACACAACTATCCTTCACTGATTGAAGGGAATAGAAAGAAAACGAAGGAGAGTGATTTGTATAGTAGTTGCATAGGTCTTGAGCGTCAACTAGTTCGTAGCTTTGATTAGATAGGCAACTTGTAACAGATTTTGATATGAAACGACACATCAAAAAGAACAAAGCAAAATGTGCTTCTTCACAGCTTCTCTTTGATATCCAAATAACTTGAACATTCCGTTTGGCCGTCATCTCAGCCCTTGATTATGTGTTGCAGACTTACAGTGCACTTTCTTGTTTGATCCAATTGAAACTTCCATGTGGCCGTGAGCTTATGGCTATCAGCAGTTCCTAACAAATGAATTGAACCTAGAAATGCTCCTTCTGCTATGAAATAGCAATTGCCCTTTTGTGTAATTATCATTAGTTGCAGCCTTGCATAAAACTAAACACGTTTTTTCATGCATTTGCACAAAGCTAATTATTGACCGTGTATGAATATTACAGTGTTACAAGTTGTATATAGTGATTATCAAAGGCAGTAAAAGCATGATATTTGCGTCAAGCTTACTTCCTACCACCAATATGGTTTTCATTTACTAAACCATAAATGCAATACTTTGAAGGTGCCTCTCGTGCCACCGGTCATTCTTTCATGTCATGTTGGCAAAAATCAACTCAAGCATGTGAAATACAGGTTTATGGAGTTTTTGTTCTTTCTACGTTGTATCACTTGACCCGGATGTTGTATTCTTGAATTGAATTTAGAGTTATGACTTAAGCCATGAAAGACAGCGTCTCTATATATAATAATGGGTATGAACATATGGGAAATGGAAACTAAAAGGATTGAAGAACGATATCCAATACCGCACCACATAAATGACAAGCACAGACATTACAATTCGACTAAGCACAGACATTACAATTCGACTCTCAATTGCTTGAGGTAGAAATTCGCCTTTATAGTAATATAACATACATCCCTTTACAGAAAGATCCTCCTAGGGGAACACAAAAATCTTCACAGGTCGGGGAGAAATCTGGTTACTCTATTCATCATCATCGTCATCGTCACTGTCATCATAATCAGAAGCTGACTCATCACTCCTTGGTTCCATCAGTGAATTCATGTCAAATGATGGTCCCATTTCCATTTCCTCTAAGTCAATAGTGTCATAATCCATTCTTTGCTCAAACTTGTCATCTGAGCAATTAAGCATCCATGCAAGGGAACACTTCACTCCCTTCTTGGCAACCATCTTATGCCTGGGTTTTACAGTTGACTCCAGACCATATGTAAAGAAGGCTGGGAAAGCAACCAAGTCTTCTAAAGGCCTCCCCATCTCCTTTTGAAAGTAATCAAAGCTAAGTTTCATGATGTCAATGTTTAAAGCGAGAAGTTGAGGGCATCCAACAGTCATCTTCTTCATTTGTTGCAAGGAAAACCCACACTCCTTGAGAAAATTAACATGCTTTAACATAGGCGCACTACTGAGGCTAATTACCTGTGGCATCTTCTCAACAACTCTACCAAAATCTTCAGAATCCAAATCAAGTAAAGATTTAAGTAAATTGCTTTGATTCTCAAGCCTTGGCTTCAAGTCCATTCCCATGATATCAGGATACTGCGCAATTACAGAGGGCAGATATGCTCTTCTAATATTGAACTCTTCAAGAGCTTCAACATTCGGCTTCACCTTCTCATCCAATCCAAAGCCAAGAATATAAGGTCGTTTCTCCATTATTCTTGCAACGGCTAATCTTGGAATTCCCAAGCTTTCCAGATACTCCACAAAAGGCTTGATTACTCTACCAACTCTCATTCCCAAAATCTCAGGGTATCTTGTTAGAACCCTTCCAATTTCTCTTCTTCCAACACCAATGCCAACCAAATAAGCAACTGATGTGCTCATGGTTCCCTCAAGCTTGAATCCTAGCACTTCTGGATATGTCTCAAGAACCCGAGGAATATCACCGGGCTTGATATCCATCCCTTGAAGATACTTGACCACTGGCTCAAGGTCAATGACAACACTAGCATGAAGAACTTGTGGATATCTCTGCAAGAATTGAGTGAAAGTAGATTTCCGGACTCCCAATTTACCAAGGTAATCAAGTACAGGGACCATATTCTTTTTGACGCTGCAGCCAAGAACTAATGGATAATTGTTGATGTCTTCAATTGTAAGACCTAAATTGTGAAGAAAATCTACTCGTTCCCTCATAACTTCGACTGTCACAGGAAGTTCCAGGCCATCAAGCTCATCGGGAACAATACCAATCCCCCGCAAGAATGCATAAACTTTCTCACGGTTTGCCATCCTCTCTTTGTTCATTTCTGATAAACTGGGACGACTATATAATGAAGATGAACGCCCTTGTTTCCGGTTCAAGCGGCGGGAGTGTGGTTTGGATGTGGGTGGAGCCACAGAGCTAGAAGTTAATGTTCTGTTAACTGCAGAACATTTAAATTGCGTAATCAAACCCATTCTTCTCATGCAGTTACAAGGTAGCTGTAGAGTTAACGAAGGACTCAACTTAGAATGACAAAATGTTAGAATGGGCATTTTTGTCTGTGTCAGTAGGAAACTCGGTTTAGTTATGCCAGCAGGGAAGCTTTCTTGGCTTCATATTTTAAGAGATAAATGTCATTGAATCTGCAAAAATAAGTAGGTGTAGCCCCAAGTAAAAGCAAGGTTCTGTATATAATTGAAATTTGCAGAAAATTAACATGCATCTTCTCATAAATTGCCGCGAAATGAATGTCAAATCAAAACAAGAAACCCGCAATTCGACTTAGAAGTAAGGATGCATTGCAACAGTCAGCATCTGACCGCAGGAAAAAATCCATAAAAATTGAAAAAAAATGGAGTCGATGTAAAATCAATGCAGATTCACTCCCCTGGATTGGGATTGAAACGCAGTTCAAGAAAGTGGGGGGAAGATGGACTTACAGTAAAAGTAAATGGCGCCGAAAGGTGAGATGAGTGAATAGCGTTACGTGCCTTTCCCGGCAACAACTCAGTACCGCCAAGTGATAACGGTACCACCAGAATCGAGGGTTTCCGGCCCTTTCAAGTTCCTCCTGACATAGCGGCAAGGGATAATCCCGGATGAGCTCACTCTCTTTTTAGTAGTATCCTGAATTTTATTTATTTATTTTTTTAAAAGGGACCAACTACACTGTTTTCGGGCCAAAACCGCGTCGTTCTAAAAAAGAAGGAAGGGATTGGTGGTAAAGGGCAAAGGAAAGAAGTCGGTTCTAACAGTATGAATTAAATATGTCTTATATTAAGAATCAGATAAGTATGAACTAAATTACGGATCTGGCTTCTCTTTACCCTTTTCCATTCTTTTCCTCCTTTTCTCCTTTCTGCCGTTGGATTAAGATCTCAACGGTCTTGATTTACCATCTTTTTTTACTATACTTTCCCATTATAATAATATTTTTATCATGTGATAAATCTAAATTGTTGAGATCTTAATCCAATAGCAGAAAAACGAAAATGAAGGAAAAGGATGGGAAGGGTAAAGGAGAGAAGCCAAGTTTCTAAATTACCACCTCTTCAGACATCCCACACGCAAAACAATGTAGTTTGCAGTAAAGGATCGCAGCGGATGAAATGAGGCAAAGGAGAGAAGAAGCTAGGGGCCTCTTTAGCAAGAGTGTTGTTTTAGGAATACTCCTCACCTTATTAATAATAAAGATTATTTTGAGGGTTGATTTTGATTAAATATAATTAAGGTTTTTATATTTATCAATATTTTCATAATTTACCCTTCTTTTAAGGCTATGTTTGGTTGGAGGTGAGGGAGGGAGGGGAGGTGCCCCTCCTTAGTGTGAAAAGTCAGATATGTCCATGATGTGACATGCTTCTAAAGTTAATGTGCGAAAAATCATGCAAAAAGTTATATAATTTTCAAAATTTCTATGGGTAATTTGGTCAAAAAATTTCCTCCCCTCCCCTCCCTCCCTTAACTTTCCCTCAAACCAAACATAGGCTTAACAATAATAAATAAGAAGATGGAATGAGAAAATTAAATAAGGTGACTACTATGTTTTAGAGAATACATGTTATATTAACTAACTTAACCAATTTCCTTAATTCAATCAAATTAGATAAACATATCTTATATTAAGAACTAGAGAAGTATCATATATCTCAGCAAGATTTTTTTCCCCGTTTTTGAAATCACTTTTTTATTCTGGCAAAAAAGAAGAAGAAGAAGAAGAATTTTCACAGGTTTGAAGGACATTGAGAGGTGATAAGGAGTAAAGACACGGGATATTCTAAAATGATAAACTGTCTCATCGCATAAGGAGGAGAATACAAGCTCAAATCACAGGAAGAATGCTTATCAAGAGCGGCGAAAACTCTTTGAGCTATAAGCTTCTAGAGAAACCCTTCATGTTGAAAAAAAAAAAAAAAAAGAAGAAGAAGAGGGAAACCCTTCATAACCTCAAGAAAACTTTAATTTTTTTTCACTATTTTAAATGTTATTAATATATCCATGTACTCCTCTCTTTTTTTATAAAAAAAGAGACACATCAATTAAACATCTATGGGAATACTATCCCCACTATACTCACTACTAACAATCCTTGCTAGATCCTCAGACGGCTGGTAGATTTCGTGGAAAGCGATCATTAACTCCAAACCACTCTTTGCTAAGAGGTCTGCCGCAGAGTTGCATGAGCGAGGAACATAAGTAATCCTGGTTTCCCAATCCATATTCATCATCAATGAAACCTCCTGAAGGATGCCAGAGTCTCTATGCGCGTCCCTACATCCATGGAGTACAAGGTCGAGGCATTCCGTGCAATCAGTCTCTAGCCAAACTTTCTTGAAGCCCATGGTCCATGCCATTTTTAATCCAAGAAGACATGCCCAAATTTCTGCATTTAAACCCATCTCATTCTTCGATAAGATGAATGAACCCTTTAATGAAACTCCCAACATTGTTCCTGATCAAACCCCCACAAGTAGACTTCATAGTTATAGCTGAGAATGCGTCATCCACATTAACCTTCACCCAGTCACCTTCTGGTAGTCTCCAAGACTCACGAGTTGGGGCAAGGGTCACGCCCTGAACTTGCAACCCTGCTAGACGATCATTTGAACGAGTCAGGCTCTCTACCATTGCCCCAGCACTAGCAAGGATAGTTTCAATGGATATAAGCTTCATCTCGAATACATACAGATTCCTCTGACGCCACAACCACCAACACAACACCGTGAACTTGGAGGCCCACTGCCGACAAGTTTTTGACTTGCCACGAAGATTCCACCATAACCAATCAGAGAGGTTCATATTACAGAACATACACCACACAGTCGGCCCTACCACTTTCCGCCAGAGGGCTTTTGAGTGCACGCAATCTCGAAACACATGCAAAATGTCCTTCAACCCTACCCCACATATTGTCCATGTACTCCTTTTTACTGCGGTAATGTTTGAAGTATTTTTCAGCGGTAGTTAATATTCTACACTATTTTTTAGTTATTCACCATTGTAATTTTCTAGTAACATATAATATTATAAGGTTTTTTTCCCTGTAAATTTGCCCTTAAAGTAATTTTTAGCAGCCAGGAGCACTTAAGACTTATGATAGATGGTTAAGAAGGGTAAAATGCAATTAGCACCACAAAGCATTTAAGGTGCAATTTTAGTCACAGTAGCCTGCTTGTTGCCTCTGACTCCTCACGAATTGTGGAACTGATTCAAACCCTATTGTCCAAAAAGGGGCCTATGAAAATTGAAGTTTCTAATGCTTTAGTTTTTGCATATTGAAGACATGGAAAGAAAAATCAAGCCTTCTGGGTATTCTCTGATCTCACAAAAATTTGACGTCCTAGAATTGTCTAATCTCTGTTTTTTTGTGTTTACAGAATTATGGTTCTTAGGGTTTAGGCCCCTGTAGATCAGCCAAGAGCAATTACACAAAGATGCATCTTCCACTTAATGGAAGGAGTAGCGCATGGCCGTTTCCAGCATCAAATTATGCAGATACCAGACAGAGCAGAAGCTAGATGGCGTCCCCCAAACCTAAGTTATGTGCGTGTGGATGTGGATGGATCATATAGGAATAGTGGGCAGGCAACTTGTGGAGGCGTGATCAGGGATCACCAAGGAAACTGGGTATGTGGGTTTCAACAGAAGTTAGGTCATACTACGTCAACTGCAGCGGAAGTCCATGCTATCTACAGGGGCCTTATACTTTGCAAACAATTGGGTTTCAAGAAGATTATGCTCCATACTGATTCATTGGATGTCATTCATTTGTTATTACTTGATTGTGGGCAAGGTCATCCTATGAAAGATGAAATATAGGAGGTAAGATCCATTATCCTTTCACACAGGGATCTACAGATTATTCATACTCACAGGGAAGCATTAAGATGTGTTGATTATTTAGCCCGATCGGCTCAAGAGATAAATCAGGATTTTGTAATTATTCCATCACAACCTTTTGAATGAATTGAATTAGTAAATATTGAGTGTGGCGGAATGCCACTGAGATCAGTGAATGTAGTCTAATATTAGACATTTTGTAAACCTCAAGCTTTTGGCTTGCCAATGTATTACCCAAAAAAACAAGAATTATGGTTCTTAGTAAATGAATATACCCTGCAAATACGGCAGCGCGCACGTTTGCTATCGGGTGTTCAATTTGCACTTGGGTTTCATATTTGTAAACGCTAAATTGTGTGCTCTTCAATTGATTTTAGTTGCGTTTTTTTTGGTTAAGGTGTAAAAATACATATGTGTTTTACATCAAGGAGCTTCCAACACTAAATGTTTTTTTAGGTGCAAAAGTACACACGTGGTTCCAAATTAGGTTCAAAAATACCGTTTGACTGTTAAGTTTGACTTTTTTTGCTGACTAGACAATAACGTGACTTTCAAAGGGCAAAAATACATGTGTGGTTTGGCCAAAAGAGCACCCAACACCAAGTATTTTTTTAATTTAATAATTTTTTTTAAGTAAAGGAAAATTATTATTTCTCTAGATATAATTCCTGAGAGGCCACATTTTTTATTTTGATTTATCATTTTGGGAATGAGGATTTATTCAATGGGTAAAAATAGTAAAACATTTATTTCCATATTTTATTTTATTTAAAAAAAATATTTGTAAAATTTTCTAATTAATAATCAATAAATGAATATTTATGCATTTGAAATTTGATATTATAAATAATATATTTACCTTAATAGTTAAAGAAATAATTCATTCATTCTATAAAAAAAAAAAATTCATTTACTTTGAAATTCAACTTTATAACTATAAATCTATAACATTCTTTGATTTACTTTCCTTCATCGTATAAATAGAAATAACTCATTTAGAGGTGCAAATGTTTATATTGCATATTTCTTAATGCAATAAAAATTAAATAATATTGTTCGGTTTTGATTGAAAAATTATTTAAATAATTTCTTATTCAATTTGTTAGATAAAAAATTAAAATTATTTTTAATTAAATAAGTATTTATAATATCAAATTTCAAATGTATAAATACTCATTTATTAATTATTAATTATAAAAATTAATAAGTATTTTTTAAAAAAATAAAATAAATTATGGAAATAAAAAATTTGGTCTTCCAGGAATTATACCGGTAGAAATAATAATTTCCCTTTACTTGAAATAAAATTTTTAAATAAAAAAAAAAGAATTTGGTGTTGAACGCTCTTATATATTGCCCCTTTAACCCTTTTATATCATTAAGTTTTTTTCTTGATTTGTATGTAAATCAAGAAAAAAAAAAGCTCTATCAAAGAAACTTTATCAACCAAAATAAAAAATTAAACACATTTTTTATCTTATTAGAACTAGTTATGTAGGCTCAAAAAAAAAATTACTATATTGTATCAAAAATTGAAATATTATAATGTGTTAATGTCTGTTGACACGGGAAAGCAAGCTTGTGTCAAACATTACCTTATTAATCACACACACATGCAGGCGCGCACACACACATAACATTTCTTCAATGTCTATAATAAATTATAAATTTTTTTGAGTTTTTCCTAAAATTAAATATCTTTTCAATCAAAGTTTGTGTCAATTTTAAAAATAAAATTATAGTTTTGACAAAATTGAAAGATGTTTGTGTTATTTTTCCTATAAATATCTATGATGAGAGAAATTGTGTTTAATTTAATTAAATTTAGAAATTCATTTTAGTTTTAAACATAGAATGGGAGAGAAAATATAAGATAGGAGGTTTGATTAGGGACACTTTATTATTTTTAAATTTTTATTTTATTAATTAGTCCTTATAAATAATTACAATTTTTACGGTTAGCTGGATGAGAAAAAGACTCGTCCATTGATGGAGAAAACCTATTCACAAAACATGTTCCCTGGTGAAGAATTTTTCTTTCGACAGAAGAACAAATTTAAATCAATAAAAAAAAGGTGTATTTAACAGCGTCAGCAAGAGAATGACGAGAATGTCCACGAGTTATTACCCTATCATAATCCAATCTCACATATATATCATATAAAAATATACTCCGGATTTTCTTTTAATGGAATCCACTTGAGAAGGGAAAAGAAAAGCTGGAATCATTTTCTGGGTTCCGTCGTTTTCTTTTGTTAGGGACAAAGGAAAAAAAGAACAAATATTTTAGAGGAAATTAAGCCGGTTCTGTCCCTATATAACTGTTCTGTAGTATTTAAAGCTACATATTTTTTTCTTTTTTTTTTAAAGGAATCAGAGCAGAATGAAACTAAAATGCTAAATCTAAAAAGGATGCCAAGACAATTTTGTGGTATATGCTTGAATTATTTCCCATGCCACATACTACCCGTACGAGGTTCTTAGATTCCCTTGGCATTATTGTGTGATATGCACCAAACTTGGACCATGATCATTGGGCAGATCTTATTGATCTCAACTCAAAGTTTACTGTCTTTTTTTTTTTTTTTTTGGGTTTTCGAAAATAGGTGCCTTCTCTGCATTTAAAAATTTAAATTGTAAAAAAATCCAAAACGTTAAAAGTAAGAAAAGTATGGTCCCAGTTAATGGCTCCCACTCTAAATTAGATGGGTCTTGAAGGATTTTAGCGTCAACATTGTTTTAAAATATTAAATAATATTTCATCTGATCCATAATTATATGAAGTCTTATAATTTTTTTTTTATCAATTTAAGATACCTCGAGCGGCCTATTTATTTTAACTTTGGATAAGTGATTTTACAGAATAAGTATGTGAGAGATAAGATCTAAACACATGTTCATAAACGTAAAACTATTCAAATTACCATTTTCAGATGAAAAAAAAAAAGCCAATCAAACAAACATATACATTCATTACACATCTAAGTATGTATTAAAAACCGGTTTTTTTTAAATGTTTTAACTATTTCATTTTTAAAATCTAAAATATAAAATTAAATTTATAAGTGTTATTTGATTGTAACATGCTATACTTACTCACCTGTAATGAATAAAAAAAATTAAAAGGAAGTTTTTCTCATAAAATATTTTTCAAAAAAGAATCTTCAAGCGTGAAAACAATGGAAGTGTTAAAAATTGCTGGTTTTTACTTTTACTTTTTTTTTAAAAAAAAAAAAAATTGTAGTAAAGGGGTGGGCCCTTCACGGCGCCCCCCCTTTTCCCACTAGCAAAAGCAATTACCATTTCCTTGCTCACCACGGAAATGGGTAGGCGTGGTCATGCACTGTACGACACGCGGCACTAAATGATTGGCTGAACAGCTCACTTACCCTATGGCGCCTTTCCGGATTGACCTTCCCATTCTACCCCTGTATATCTGACTCATCTCTGTGGCCCGCTGCTTCATCCTCCCGGACCACATGACACGTCAGCAATATGGCTCCAAATGAGACTGGCAATGTCGTTATTTCGTAGGACGAAGGAGGTTCAAATCGGAATATTCTACGCGGTGTCCCCGAAGGGCGACGAATATAAACGTGGTTTCCCTCACGCATTAGATTGTATTGGGATTTGGATACTACACTGCACTCACTACGCTCTCTCTCTCTCCCCCTGCTGACTTTCCCTGCAAGCTCCTCTCTCTCGTTCGCTTGTCCGCCGCGCGCTGATGAGATGGCGGTTTTGCCGCTGAATTCGCTCCCTCCAGGCTTTAGGTTTCGTTCTACGGATGAGGAGCTGGTCAATTACTATTTGCGACAGAAGATCAACGGAAATGGGGGTGACGTATGGGTTATTCGAGAAATTGATGTTTGCAAATGGGAGCCTTGGGATTTGCCCGGTAAGTTCCTTTCTGTGCGATCCGATTCTTCTTCTTTCTAGGCTTGGTAGTGTTTTGCTGACTCCAATTTTTTATTTTTGTTGATTTGGGTTTGTCATAAGAATCGGGAAAGTTTTTTACTCTCTGTTTTACTAATTTTTCTACAACCTACTTTTTAACTGTCGAGCAAAGCATGCTGGCTGGTTTTTCGATTCTTAAGTCATGTTGGTAGATTGAATTTGTAATGCTTGGTAAAATGTGAAACTGATCTATCTATAAGAACTACCTAACAAACTAGCGACATGTATCAACGGTGACCAAGTTCTTCGATTAACTCTTTGCCTGCCCTTTCGGTTTGTTCTAGATTTATCGGTTGTACGGAACAAGGATCCAGAGTGGTTCTTCTTCTGTCCGCAGGATCGCAAATATCCAAATGGGCATCGATTGAAACGAGCAACGACTCATGGGTACTGGAAGGCAACGGGCAAAGAGCGCAAAATTAAGTCTGGTTCAATCGTGATTGGAATGAAGAAGACTTTAGTGTTCTATACTGGTCGTGCACCCAGAGGGGAGAGGACCAATTGGGTTATGCATGAGTACCGTCCTACACTAAAGGAGCTCGATGGTACCAATCCTGGACAGGTTGGATCTCCTCTCCTATTGATTTTACATAGCATTTTTGTCATCATGCATTTGTGGCATTGAGGTATTGAAAATTGTTAAAATTTCCCCCTTTTATGATTTAAGTTTACCCCTCTTTCTGATTGGTTTGTGTAATATTTTCACTATATCAATTGTACAAGTCGGATATGATTCAGTTTGGTCAGTAATTCGGCTATAAGGTTACCTTTTGTGTTTATTTCGTTGGGGATTTGTTTCCTCTCTTTTTTTCGGCATTCTTGTTCCAAGGTCATATGTTCTGAAGCTCTTGTTGGCTGAGTTTTGCGCAATCTCTATGAACATGGCATCTGATGCGTCCTGGAAATAATTCTCCTTACAACGTGTGCTTGTTTGGCTATCCTTCGGAAAATAGCCTTTTTTTTTAACAAGAAAAAACTCCACTCACATATTTACCACTTAAAATAATGCTATATCCAAAGTAGATTCTGATTGTTCTTAATGATTTTTTAGTTTCATTTTTCTGGGAAAAAGATGTCTGTAACTCTCTGTATTGTACCCTTTACTTTTTGTCAATAATCACCCTTTAAATAATCTTTACGTGGTAGTGCTTACAAGTGGACCTAGTTAGTTACTGCCATCCTATTAGTGTTTATGTATTGCTGATCTTTTTGTTTGTTCAATGTGAATTGCACCAGAGTGCATATGTCCTTTGTCGTTTATTTAAGAAGCAAGATGAGACGCTTGAAGGTTCAAACTGTGACGGAAATGACCGGACTCGGTCAACTCCAACTACTGCTAATTACTCTCCAGAAGAAATACAATCAGATGTTGTTCCGATGGCAGCTTCTTCGTCCTTAGTTACTGAAGATGATAAGAACAGAGCAGTTCCATTCTCTACCTCAGAGAATTCTGAGGAAGCCACTGTAATGGACCAGTCTCATATTAAGGTGGACTTGGATTATGAAGAGAGTATTATTGGGTTGATCACTTTGGGCTTAGGGTAGACAAAAATAAAGATATAAATAGACAAATAAAAGACTAGAAGGGTGTGGAATTGGATTTGGTATTTTCTGCTTCTTTATAGTTCTCGCCATATTTGTGTTTTTCTCTTGTTACATTGTTCTACTCTTTTAAACTTCTCTTTTGAGCTTCTCCGTTCAATTTGAATAAGGTAAAAGTGTAAAAATACATATATATTTTATCTCGAGGAGCGCCCAACAACAACTTTTTTTTATGTACAAAAGTACATATGTGATTACAAAATAGATGTAAAAGTCACACTCTCTGTTAACAAGAAAACATTTACCATTATTAAAAAGGTGGATTTTGACTAACCATGTTGATTTGGGGGGTGACTTGGCATCAACTGGAGAAAAAAAACATTGAGATATGCATACACTCCACTGTTGACCACGACGACGATTGTGTATTGATCAGCCAAGTGCACTTCTTCTCCTCTGTCCTGGTCACCGGCGGCAGAGATTGTGAATGGATGAGCCAAGTGCGAGAATGTGGCAGTTGTATCTGCCTCCTCTGCAAATAGAGTGGCAGTTGCGGGTCTACAAATCATAAAGAAAGAACGCTGCAAACCCTCTTTCATAACCTCTCAATAAATTCCATTATTAATACCAACACTAAGAAATAGCAAATCCCATCAAACAAAATGGAAAATTTCATAGCCTCAAGATCATACATATTGTCACAAACGAGGGGGAAGCACAAATATAGGAATTTTTAACAAAAATTGTATCCAATTAAAGCACTTTAGAAAAGAATTACCAAACTAATGCAGTTAAATGCGTCATCTGACGAGACGCCACTAGTGGCGTCAGATAATCTGATGCCATTAGAGTGGCGTCGTACTACTTGACGTCACTGGCGTCAATTATAATAGATGCTATTGTGGCGTCTTTAATTGACACCACAGGCGTCAATTAAAAGTGACACCACGGCGTCAATTAAAATTGACGCTATCGGCGCCGAGAAGACGACGCCACTACCTAGTGGCGTTAGGACAAGTGACGCCATGCATTAGCGTCGCATTACTTTAGAAATTATTTTTGAAAGTGCTATAATTATGTACATTTTTTTATAAAAGTTGTTACATTGGTGATTTTCCCCACAAACGAGACAACAGGCCGTTGAATCGGCCCATACCCATCTTCAATTCTCCACCTCAATGTTTAATTTGGTCAAATTCATTTCCCTCACCATTTTTCCTTTTTCCTCTTTCTCTCCATTTTTTTTTTTTAGGGAAGAAAAAAAGAGGGACAACCTGGCATTACCACTGTAATCAAACCTCTCGGAGAGGGATAAACCATTTTGTAAACTGCAACTCGCATGCATCACTGTCCAATTTGAAATCCTTTCGTAAATTCGCTTCTCGACATTTTTTCTGATGGCGTCAATTGTGGAGTTTTAAATTTTATTCACGGTTGACTTATTCTTCTTCAACACGAACAATACGAAAGATGCAGCATAATATATTTGCCACAATGCGTAGTTTGAAGATCATGGATGGGTGTAGGAATCCTCAAATCTATCCTTTCAACCCATCCCAAGATCAAATCAGAACCAAATCCATACGAAAATCATAAATTCCAGAAGCGAACGCAATCGACTTTGTTGTTGATAGTCTTCTTCCACATGGCCTGACCAAGGCTGATCAGGTAGAACCCTAGATTGAACCCTCTCTCAAACCCGTTGATTTTGTCAAAACGCTTGCGAAATTAGGAGAAGACCTTGCCGAATTGGGAGAAGACAATGACGGCGATTTGGGATTCACAGAGAAGAGATAGTTCCTGGGCTTGCTGGTTTGTTCCACTTTCTTAATCTCAATCTTGCGCCCGAACTTTTTGGTTGTTTTAGGTGAAGATGATGATTTGAGCCAAAAAGATGAAGATGATGATGAAGTTATTACACGTGGCACCCAGGTTAGCTTTAGATAACGGAGTTAGCTTTAGATAACGGAGAGTGTGATTTTGCATCTATTTTGTAACCATGTGTATATCATTGTGAACCTAAAAAAGTACTTAACGTTGGGTGCTCTTAGACCATATGTATTTTTGCACCTTGACCCAATTTGAGTGTTTTCTGGTTATTTTGTTCTTCATAGGACTTTAGTCATTTTGAGAAATTTTTCATATACACATTCAGTTATATTTCTTGGAAATGAAACCTGCAATTGGTACTGTCAGATTCTTGCGCTTGATTATGAACATTTGCATCTTTTTTTTATGCAATCCGGGTTTCTTTCCCTTTCTATCCTTCTCCTGGAATTTCATTTAGTTAGATTTTTAAAAAGGTATATCCTTCTTACCTCCGGCCGTCATTCTGATCGTCACCATCACAGATTCTAGCTCCTTTGATTTTCCTTCTCAACCAACATGGTCGTGATGTGGATGGGGCCTATTTTTTGATACCAAAAAAAAATTAGTCAATTCTTTTTTTCTCCTTTTTTATATGTCAGGGGTATTATAGGTATTTTACTTCTCCTTTCCACTTAGCTAACAACCTTTTCTTTTTATCAAATATTTTATTTTCCCTCAATTTAAGTTTCATTCTCATATCTTCAAGCAGTTTAACTTTCCAATCTTCCCTTCCATTCTCTTCTCTAAGTTTCTTTTTCTTCTAAAATGTTCCCCATACCAAACGGGTCCTTAGGATTGGATGAAAATTTACAGCGCATATCTTATAAATTTTTTGCTGGAAAATAATGTATTCTGCAATTGTTAAAAAATATGAATAATTGGGCCATTGGTAATTCAATATTTATCTAAAACTTGGCATACAAAAAATTTGAATAGTAATTTATTTTTAAAAAATTATTAGTTAAAGTAAAATCAAAATTGAAATATTTTTTTCCAACGAAATTGAAATAATTTTAATAATATGAGAGGTTTTAAAACACTGTAACATGCAAATCTCTTATGAAATAAAAAATACATCCCTTTTAACAATTGTTTAAGTTTTTTTTGGGTGTGTAGAATATAAGGGAATAATTGATTAGTTAGTGATTAGTTAAAGAGTTGGTTAGAGGGTTAGTTAGGGGCCCTAATCTATATAAAGGGATCCACATCCTCACCATTACTTTGAATCACAATTACTATTTGTAGAGCATATTGCTCCATTGATAATATACATCGTTCTTCATATATTCTTTCTCCCTATTTTCCTCCCTAATTATACTACTTAACATGGTATCATGAGCAAGGTTATTTTTCAAGATCCTATGGCACGATTTTCAAGATCTCAAGCCTCAATCCAATAAGGGCCACGAACGAAGTGGAGTAGCCATTGGTAATAGTTTGAAGAGGTTGGGTTGTTTTTCAAGAATTAGCCCAACATTCCCAAGCTTCAAGATCCAAGATCCGTGGAGCACCCAAAACGCCTTGACCTTTTTTTTTATTTTTTATTTTTTATTTTTTTAATCGAACCCGGGTCTCTTGGGTGAAAGCCGTTCTTCCATCGAGGGGTTGTATTCTCAGTGACGTTATTCCATCGAGGGGTTGTATTTTGGCTCGGTGACGTTATTCCATCGAGGATTGTATTCTTGGTGACATTATTCCATCGAGAGGTTATTTCATTTGTCCCATTGTTTCCTGGCTTAAGTTCAATGGGTGAAGAATATTGCAAATAGAAGAGGTTGCAGATTGGTTTGGGTCAAGGAAGTATGAGAGAGGAAAATCATTAGGATGCTTGTAAGAAGTTCATCAAACCTTTGGTGCAGTTACTTTGATCCTTCGACGGTTATCTCCCTCATCATCGCCGAATCAATCTTGTCAAATCTTGATCAGCGCCACTCTCTAACACACGAAGGTACATCGACGAGGAAACGGATCGGCGACAACCTTAGCACAATCCTT
Organism: Acacia pycnantha; assembly: GCA_025563575.1. Lineage (NCBI taxonomy): Eukaryota > Viridiplantae > Streptophyta > Magnoliopsida > Fabales > Fabaceae > Acacia > Acacia pycnantha. Next base: position 1,631,407 of record JAMWYP010000083.1, read on the forward strand.
CAATAGTCATTGACGGATCAAGAAACACAATACGGAGTCCGACGAGCAAAGGGAACTTTGTACGGACAGCAAGAACAATAGGGAACCAGCGCGAGAGCCGTCTTTCGGCAAGAGTGACCAACAACGAGAAGGAAACGTGGAAGAATAGATCACTGCTACTCAGAAACAAAGAACTCGAATGTTGAAGGCAAAATAAAACCAGGCAGAGTCCAGCGATGTGGAGTCCGGCTAGGCAAGAACAGAACTCGGCAATAATCTGGCAAACACAGAGTCTGGCGACAATCTTAGCTCGAAACTGGCAAGCAACGATCAGGAGCAATGAAATCCGGTGACAATCTCAGCTCAGATTTTATGGCAAACAAAGATCAAGAGCAATGAAATCCGGCGACAATCTCAGCTCGAATTTACATGTGGAATGCGACAGCGGAAGCACAAACCGGTGCACACGGAGCGACCGCAATTCAAGAAACAACCGGTCTCGGTGTAAACGTGGTCACACACAAGACCGCGAACTGGACCAAGAAGAGCATTGAGTTTCCTCTGGTCACTCGTCTTCTTCAATCTGCAAAGGGAAGGCTCGCGGCGTGGTGCGTGAAAGAAACCAAAAAGAGACAAAATAACTTTGCTTTCCCAAAGGATTGAATGCACGAGGGAAAATCAAGATTAATTCTTGAAATGTCAAAATTCAAATTGACGGTGGTGATTGAATCTACAGATTATTTGGGCATGGGCTCTTAGGATAGATAACCTGGCTCTGATACCATGTTAACTATTCTAATTAGAGAGGATAATTAAGAGAAAGGAGATGAAGAATGAAGTACTATTTGTAAGAGCATTATGCTCTCTATTGTCAATATACATCATTCTTCCTCTCCTTTCTCTTAATTATCCTCTTTGATTAGAATAGTTAACAGGGTGATTATTTCATAAATCTTATATTCATTTCTATTACTGCTTACGATTCTTAATATAGGATATATTTGGAGGTTGATTTGATCTTAAATATAAGACATAATTTTTATATTTGTCAATATTTTCTAATTTATCTCTATTGATACTTCCTACCAATAATTGAGGAGGAGGGAGAATGATGAATTGAAGAAGTTAACTAGGATATTTTAGAAATTATATGTCATACTCCGTATTAATTAACTTTCTTAATCTAATTAAGTTTATTTTTTTCCCATGAATTATTTCCTTACTTATAGAAATTATATATATGCAATCCGCCCCATACAGCCGTACCCATTATATGAAATATATTAATTACCAATAGCCGAAATTAAGTTTAAAATTTCAGAATACATTTTTACATTTTCTTACTAGCAAACATTTTAAAAGACATGAACTATACATTTTTATCGAGGTTAAAGGGGTAAAAATACACATATACTTTACCCTTAGGAACGCTCAGCACCATATACTTTTTTGGGAGCAAAAATACACACAAACTTTCCCAAATGGAGCAAAAATATCATCTCCTTCAACCCTCTAAACGTCTGTTACTTTGAACCTTCGAGGCACATTACGCAAGTACCTCATCCTTCCAGTTCCGGTAGTCTTTCTACGTATGGCCTTTACACTCCAGTTATACTTCCTCTTGCGAGCAGCCGGGAAAACACATGCCAAACAACGACTCTTCTGGAGGTGAAAGCTGCAACGACCACACCTCACACAGAGTGTGTGGGTCTTATTCCTCCTCTTACCAAAGCTTCCTGTTCCCTTTCCCATTGAACCCCAGAAAACCTAGACTCAGCTTCACCAGAGGAAGTATAAACCATTTTCTTTGCTTGAAACCAAAATGAACATGTAACTTTTGAGATTAGAGATATGGATTCCTTCTTTAGTTTTTGCATATTGCAGACATGGAAAGAAGAATCAAGCCTTCCGGGTATTCTTTACTGACATCATGGAATTGCCTTACGTTTCTTATTTGGAAACCCTAAATTGTGCGCTCTTCAATTGATTCTGGTTGGTTTTCCTTTTATCTTTTTTAATAACAAAGGTGGAATTTTAAACAATGACATGTAAAAAAAAAAAAAAAACTTATGTGGTAGTGGGTTAAACGGAAGTTTGTCTCTCTACTATTGGAGGACCAGAATTGCATTGATTTAATTACTTTAGGATCAAAATTGCACACCTAAATATTTTGGGTTGCTAATTGCACTTTCAAAATTTATTTAGGGTGTTGGTTGCACCTTTTCCCCCAAAAAATAAAAAATAAAATGTTGGATGCCCAAAAAAATAAAAATTGAATGTTACTTGTTTTTTCCAGAACCCAATAATGGATCGGCGATTACGTCACTAATGTTTTAATGGTGTCTTACCTGGCCTACGCATGTTTGATTTTTGGGCTATTTGTTCCTCCCTCATTGGGCTTAAATTTTAAAGGGTAAAGAAGCAAAAATACACATGTGTTTACCATCGGAAGCGTTCAACACCATATGCTTTTTTTAGGAGCAAACACGAACTGAACTTTCAAAAGTGGAGCAAATTTACACATCTCCGTTAATCAGACTTGATGCCGTTACTTTTTGGTTTGTGTGGACCCCACCTATCATCTTTTTGTCCCTCTCTCTCCCTTATCTCTCTACTACATGCAAACCACCGAACCATTCCCAGATAGTTCCTTCCATTTGCAAAATTCGTATTCTCTAGGGAAGGCTGAAGGTGACGACGCAGTAGAACAGTGTCGCTTGCACTCTTTGTCGCCGAAGACTTAGAGGCCTTGGGCGCCGGATAGTTAAAATGATCAACTATTATAAGGGATCACTATTAAACTGAGGTAAACAAATTTGTACAAGCAATCGGCACCATTAGAGAAGTTTCTGATTTGGCTCTTAAAGAACAAACAATGATTCTCTGTTTCGAACTGTAGAACCCTTTTGAATGCTTTTTTTCCTCTGGTAATTAGGGGAATCTGGAGACATTCTTACAAGTATTAGAAGGAAGACGCTTGTTGGCTGTACCACTAGATTCCGATTCACGTATGCCGGATGTGCGACTACGATTCACTGGGACAACCAATGGACGATAATATGCGGGCGAGTGCATTGGATCATTTTACGGAGGAACTAACCATATAAAAACCCAAAATTTACGCTATCTACAAGGTCTTGTTTTGTTTGTGTCAATCATTACATATCTCAAAACCCCAACTTCACTTTTTTTTCCATGGTAATTAAAAAAATTTGTCTGATGACCTTGCTCTATTTTCTTTTTTTCTTTTCATTTATCTTTTTATATACCCTGTACCTTCCTCTCTCCTTGCTATGCAATAATTCTCAAATCCGATTGACTGCTAGTTAGCTACCATATTAGAGAGGAATTGTTGTGGAATCTGGAGACTTTCTTCATTTAGTACTGGAAGCATCCAAGAATGATCCTGTAGAGCTCTAAGTGGATGAAACGTAGCTAATAGTACAAACTCTTATATTAATGGATCATTTTTTCTCTATCCATACTGGTAATAATGGGAAAATGCACTACTGACATGAGTGAGAATAATTGCAACACCATTATAAATTTAAGCCAGGAATCACTACTAAAAAACTTCGTATTAGTCACGGAATTTTTTTTCCGTGGGTAAAAATTACCCACGGATTCCGTGGGTAACTGACAATTACCCACGGAATACAGAAAATTTCCGTGGCAAAAAATATTGTGGTAAAAAATAAGTCACGTGTTTTTTTGGGACGGAAATTTTCCGTGGATAATTTTAATTACCCACGGAATTCCGTGGGAAATTTCCCACGGAAAAAATTTCGTGGGTAATTCCGTGGCTAATACGAAGTTTTTTAGTAGTGAATAGAAAACATAATCATGGTTTCTCCATTAATTTCTCTTGATTATGGGTTCAATGGCTATTGCATTTGTAACATTATAATCGATGTATAATAGTTTCACATATTATCTTGTCTGTCTTTCTGTTCATTTTTAATGCTAAGATTGATGAGGTTGGAGAAGATGAATGAATCCATGGTCAATTCATTTCACTTTCTCACATGCAGCGCCATTGTTGGTTTTTTCCCCACTGCATGCAACGTTAGTGACACCTTCTCTACACGTATTTTCATTGATCGTTATGTTAACTTGAAGTTATATTTAATCTGGTTCAAAGAGAATTAGACATCAACTTAAAACATCAAATAAGCGAGATGCTAAAGTTTCAAAACTTATTTGCTTCTATATATGTATATATGTGTGTGACCCTGTTTTAAGCATTATAAACAGAGGATATTAAGAGGGGGAAGAAAGAAACTGGAACAAATAATGAAATATTGATTATAATAAGGCTAAACTAGTTCGGGTATGCTTTCAAGAGCTGACTTCCGACGACAGAGTGCAAGCAGCAACACTGGTTGGCTGCGTCGTCGCCTTCAGCTTCCTCGGAGAATACGAATTTTGCAAATGGAAGGAATTATCTGGGTATGGTTCGATGGTTTGCATGGAGCAGAGAGATAAGGGAGAGAGAGGGGCAAAAAGATGACAGGTGGGGTCCACACAAACCAAAAAGTAAAGGCATCCAAATTAACGGAGATGTGTATATTTGCTCCACTTTTGAAAGTTCGTGTGTATTTTTGTTCCAAAAAAAAAACATATGGTGTTGGGCGCTCCGAGGGTATTACTTAGTACCTCTCTCTCTCTCAAAAATATTTTAGAGGAAATTAAGCCTGTTTTGTTCGTATATAACTGTTCTGTAGTATTTAAAGCTACATATTTTATTTCCAAAAATATTTTTTTAAAGGAATCAGAGCAGAATGAAACTAAAATGCTAAATCTAAAAAGGATGCCAAGACAATTTTGTGGTATATGCTTAAATTATTTCCCATGCCACATACTATCCGTACGAGGTTCTTAGATTCCCTTGGCATTATTGTGTGATATGCACCAAACTTGGACCATGATCATTGGGCAGATCTTATTGATCTCAACTCAAAGTTTACTGTCTTTTTTTTTTTTTTTTGGTTTTCGAAAATAGGTGCCTTCTCTGCATTTTAAAATTTAAATTGTAAAAAAAATCCAAAACATTAAAGGTAAGAAAAGTATGATCCATAATACATGAAGTCTTATAAAAAAATAAATTTTATCAATTTAAGATACCTCGAGCGGCCTATTTATTTCAACTTTGGATAAGTGATTTTATGAAGTAAGAAAGTATGTGAGAGAAAATTTATTTCAATTTGTAAAAAATTACTTAAAAAAAACTTTTTTTTTTTGTGCTATCCAAATAAGAACTAAAGGATTAAACTTACTTTTTTTTTTGTTAGTGTAAATCAGTTAACAACATCTTATTGCGAGAGGGAGCATGTCAATATAAAAATTAAAACGACAAACTTCTAGATAAACTCCACATCAATCCATTTCCCTCGTTATATTTATTCAGGCCTCCCCAAGTCACCATCATTTGTGAAGGGCCACTGCTCCTTCAAGTTTGGTCAGATGGAAGGATACACGTTTAATGTGAGTGATCTTTGGTTCAACTGGTAAAAGGATCGGACACTCTCATTAAAGAAAGGATGTTTGATTCTGGAGTTGGTCAAGGTACTGGGAAAGACATCCTAGGTGATGTAAACTTGTGGAAATGCAGGCTGAGGTGGAGACATGTGTACTCCTAGTCCTATATGTCCTGGGGAGTAAAGTCATATCGTCCTGCCCTTAGACTGTGAGTGAAGTCCCAACCCCTCTCCTAAAATTTTCTTATAAAAAAAATATAAACAATTTTTCAAAAACTTAAAAGTATTCAAATTACCATTTCAGATGAAAAAAAAGCCACTCAAACAAACATATACATTCATTACATATCTAAGTATGTAAGAAAAAATAATATTTTATTTTTTATGTTTTAAATATTTCATTTTTAAAATCTAACATATAAAATTAAATTTATTATGTGTTGTTTGATTTTAACATGCTATACTTACTCACCTGTAATGAATAAACAAAATTTAAAAACGAAGTTTTTCTCATAAAATATTTTTCAAAAAAGAATCTTCAAGCGTGAAAACAATGGAAGTATTAAAAATTGCTGGTTTTTACTTTTAGTTTTTTTTTTTAAAAAAAAAAATTGTAGTAAAGGATAACGGGGAAGCAGTGGGAAAAAGATGAGGAGGTGGGCCCTTCACGGCGCCTCCCCCTTTTCCCACTAGCAATTACCATTTCCTTGCTCACCACGGAAATGGGTAGGCGGGGTCATGCACTGTACGACACTTGGCACTATATGATTGGCTGAACAGCTCACTCACCCTATGGCTATGGAGCCTTTCGGATTGACCTTCCCATTCTATCCCTGCATATCTGACTCATCTCTGTGGCCCGCTTGCTTCAGCCTCCCGGACAACACGACACGTCAGCAATATGGCTCCAAATGAGAGTGGCAATGTCGTTATTTCGTAGGACGAAGGAGGTTCAAATCGGAATATTCTACGCGGGGTCTACGACGAATATAAACGCGGTTTCCCTCACACGTTAGATTGTATTGGGATTTGGATACTACACTGCACCCACCACTCTCTCTCTCTCTCTCTTCCCCCTGCTGACTTTCCCAGCGAGCTCCTCTCTCTCGTTCGCTTGTTTCGTCTGATGCTTGAAAAAGAGAAAAGGGGCCATTACGCCATAAAATCTTCCGAATCTCTGATTCTCAAATCTGGGTTCTGTGTATTTCTTTACAGTTATTAATTCAGAGCTTCTTCGAACACTCTTTTCTCCCTTTATCTCTTTGTTGGGACTCAAAACTGTGTCGTGATACTCTATGGGTGCGGCCGTCGAGTGTTCTCCGCCGAGTTCTGATGAGATGGCGGTTTTGCCGCTGAATTCGCTCCCTCTAGGCTTTAGGTTTCGTCCTACGGATGAGGAGCTGGTCAATTACTATTTGCGACAGAAGATCAACGGAAATGGGGGTGACGTATGGGTTATTCGAGAAATTGATGTTTGCAAATGGGAGCCTTGGGATTTGCCCGGTAAGTTCCTTTCTTTGCGATCCGATTCTGCTTTTTTCTAGGCTTGGTAGTGTTTTGCTGACTCCAATTTTTGTTGATTTGGGTTTGTCATAAGAATCGGGAAAGTTTTTTACTCTGTTTTACTAATTTTTCTACAACCTACTTTTTAACTGTCGAGCAAAGCATGCTGGCTGGTTTTTCGATTCTTAAATCATGTTGGTAGATTGAATTTGTAATGCTTGGTAAAATATGAAACTGATCTATTTATAAGAACTACCTAACAAATTAGCGACATGTATCAACGGTGACCGAGTTCTTCGATTAACTCTTTGCCTGCCCTTTCGGTTTGTTCTAGATTTATCGGTTGTACGGACCAAGGATCCAGAGTGGTTCTTCTTCTGTCCGCAGGATCGCAAATATCCAAATGGGCATCGGTTGAACCGAGCAACGACTCATGGGTACTGGAAGGCAACGGGCAAAGATCGCAAAATTAAGTCTGGTTCAATCGTGATTGGAATGAAGAAGACTTTAGTGTTCTATACTGGTCGTGCACCCAGAGGGAAGAGGACCAATTGGGTTATGCATGAGTACCGTCCTACACTAAAGGAGCTCGATGGTACCAATCCTGGACAGGTTGCATCTCCCCTCCTATTGATTTTACATAGCATTTTTGTCATCATGCATTTGTGGCATTGAAGTATTGAAACTTGTTAAAATTTCCCCCTTTTATGAATTAAGTTCACCCCTTTCTGATTGGTTTGTGAAATATTTTCACTATCTCAATTGTACAAGTCGGATATGATTCAGTTTGGTCAGTAATTCAAAGGTTACCTTTTGTGTTTATTTCGTTGGGGGTTTGTTTCCTCTTTTTTTTTTTTTTTTTGCATTCTTGTTCCAAGGTCATATGTTTTGAAGCTCTTGTTGGCTGAGTTTTGCGCAATCTCCGTGAAGATGGCTATCTGATGCGTCCTGGAAATAGTTCTTCTTACATGTGTGCTTGTTTGGCTATCCTTTGGAAAATAGCTTTTTTTAACAAGACAAAACTCCACTCACATATTTACCACTTAAAATAATGCTATACTCCTATAGTAATTTGGATTCTGATTGTTCTTAATGATTTTTTAGTTTCATTTTTCTGGGAAAAAGATGTCTGTGACTCTGTATTGTACCCTTTATTTTTTGTCAATAATCATCCTTTAAATAATCTTTACGTGTTACTGCTTACAAGTTGACATAGTTAGTTACTGCCATCCTATTACTGTTTATTGATGTATTGCTGATATTTTTTTTTGTTCAATGTGAATTGCACCAGAGTGCATATGTCATTTGTCGTTTATTTAAGAAGCAAGATGAGACTCTTGAAGGTTCAAACTGTGACGGAAATGACCGGACTGAGTCAACTCCAACTACTGCTAATTACTCTCCAGAAGAAATACAATCAGATGTTGTTCTGATGGCGGCTTCTTCATCCTTAGTTACTGAAGATGATAAGAACAGAGCAGTTCTATTCTCTACCTCAGAGAATTCCGAGGAAGCCACATCCAACATTATAACACTGGTTGATTGCAACAGTGAAGAATGTGATACTTGTGATCTGCAAAATAAGATTGTTATTCCAACAACTGCAGAGGTGAGATGGGTTGAGGTTCAGTCTATTATTTCTTCTCTTCTTTTGTAATGGCTTTTATGTCCTCTGTTTTGACTATTTGGAAAATGGAATTGTTGATTTTGCTCCTATACTCTATGCTCTCCATTTCAGGAAGATGAGCTTTTGAACCTTGACATATTTTATGATCCAACAACTGAACCATTGGATGACAAACTCTTCTCCCCTATACATCAGCATATCCCACCAGAATTTTGTTTTCCTTCAAGCAATGAAGCAGATAATTGTGGTATGCAACTTCAGTACGGTACAAATGAGATTGATATGACTGAGTTTCTAAACTCAGTTGTCAAGTGGGATGAGTTATCCTATGATTCCAGCTGTCAAATGCCCACTTCCACCTTGGTTGATGCTAAGGATAATGGATCAGGCAGTGATTCAGATGTGGAAATGCCAAATATACTGGTTAGTAGCATCTGGCACGCTGTATATTTTTATTTGCTTAAATTTTGAGATCCATTATGGTATAATTTGCAAATGTTTATTGACTTTATCATTGAAAGACAGTTATAAAAATCTCTTGAAGGGACAGGTGAGAAAATGAAGTGAGTGTGGTGTGAATAGTTGAATTAATATGATTGCTTTTACAAATGAAGCTTAACAACAGATATGGAAATCCTTATTAACTGGCCAAACTAACAAAGGAAGGGGCCACACCATGATTTGAATCTCTTAATCAGCCTTCCTTTCAATGTTTAGGCAATTCCACGGCCCAAATGACCAAAATCTCCTATTTGGTTGGGGAAAGTAATTAATATTTGGAATTTTGTGGTTGAGAACTAACATGAACCTCAATATTGATCAACCAAATAGGGAATAAAGGGGCTCTATGGATGAGTCACGTCCAAGTGTTCCCACTTAAACATCGTAAGCTCAACTTCTGCTTTCTGCATTGTTCCAAAAATGGCAGAGCCATCAAGTCAAAAAAGTTTTTCTCATGAGCTGTAAATTGGAAATTCAAGTTTCCATCATAAGGGCCTGTGTTGGCCTTACAATATGATTGAAGTAGAAATTTAACAACCCATAGAATGCTGAAGTTTAATTTGGTTAGGTGATATGATAGCCTTTGTGTGTTTTAT